>BLSH010433185.1:281998-304272 GCA_018402905.1 Glandirana rugosa
TAAACTGTCCTCCTCTGCTCCCCTCGACCTAGACGTTGGTCCGTTGGTTCAGACCGACCGGTGATTCTTGGACTTTGACCGGACAGGGAGGTTTTTCAACCCTGGATTCAAGTAACCGGGAAAAGGCTAGTTCTCCTCTTAATTGTTCCACCGAATGCTCAATTCGGAGGTAGACAGAGAGTTCCATGTAGGACTCATTCTCCCCCACATTGCGTCAAAAACTAGTTCACCTTCCCCATGCCTGGACTTCTTTTGAGAACCCATGGGCTTTTTGTGTAAGTACGGTTCCTTGCATAGTCCAGGAAAACCTCCTCAGTGGGAGTTGACTTCCGGGCCAACCTGTAGGCCTCCGACGGGGAACCCCCCCCCCTTTACAATCTTCTGATGCGATTCCCAATTAACGTCAACCAACACCTCAGGTTCTTAGTGGCCAGCCAGACTTGGTTGCCTGGTTGCAGATCCAGCTCCCCTCGTCTCCTCCTGTCAAATGTCCGCTTACTAGATTCCTGGGATCGAACTAATGTCTGTAGATCAGACAGCAACTTGCTACAGGAAGCAGGAAGTTTAAATAGAGCGGATCATCCCGGAATTAGAGAAACCACAACCAACTGCAATTAACCCTTAGCATAGTCTTCTAACACTTACACACATTTTGACACTTGGCTACTGCTAATACCGAATTTGAAATAGGTTTGCTGACTGGGCAACTCCTTCTCCCATCTCTTGTCTCACTTTTAGCTGCCAAGCCTACCTATTACATTGAAAAGCCAGTAGAGTAGTAAGGCAGGAGGATTGGATATGGGGTGTACTCACCATCAACTTTCTAGGTACAGATGTCCCTAGGCTTTGGAGGAATTTGATTTATGCTACTGACATCCGAATTATGTCTTTTTTTAAATAATTGTTTTAAAGTAGATCTCCGAATTTATAAAAAAAAATCCTTTAATTGGCTTTGAATTCACTAAATCACTTCAAAAGTCATGAATGGTTTCCTTTAAAGCAACTGGTGTATATACTTGAAATCTGTTTCTAATAGTGAGATGAAAGTTGAAATCAGACTTATTTTGGAATTGGTTGCTCTGTTGGTTGATAGATGGAAAAGTGGAGGGTTCAATGGAAATGTGGCCAGGGGAATATGCTTACTATTCTTCCAATGTAAGGTTCTCCAAACCTTTAAAAAACAAAGGGCCAGCTTTATGTCCCTTTGGCTTTGGGGGGGGGGGGGAGGGGGCAGACTGTGGCCAATGGGTGTAAACAATGCACAATCCTAGGTTTTAGTAGGAGGAATGTATTCCTATTGTTGGATTCAGTGGTAATGAATAGTGCCCCATCCTTGGTGTTAGTGGGAAGAATGTTGCTCCATCAATGGTGTCAGTGGGAGGAATGGTGCCCCATCCTTGGTGTCAGTGGGAGGAATGGTGCCCCATCCTTGGTGTCAGTGGGAGGAATGGTGCCCCATCATTGGTGTCAGTGGAAAGAATGGTGCCCCATCATTGGTATCAGTGGGAAGAATGGTGTCCCATCATTTGTGTCAGTGGGAGGAATGGTGCCCCATCATTGGTATCAGTGGGAGGAATGGTGCCTCCTCATTAGTGTCAGTGGGAGGAATGGTGCCCCATCATTGGTATCAGTGGGAGAAGTGGTGCTCCATCATTGGCATCAGTGGGAGGAATAGTGCCCCATCATTTGAGTCAGTGGGAGGAATGGTGCCCCATCATTGGTATCAGTGGAAGGAATAGTGCTCCATCATTGGTGTCAGGGGAAGAATGGTGCCCCATCATTTGTGTCAGTGGGAGGAATGGTGCCCTTTCATTTGTGTCAGTGGGAGGAATGGTGCCCCATCATTGGCATCAGTGGGAGGAATGGCGCCCCCTTATTGGTGTCAGTGGGAGGAGTGGTGCCCCATCATTGGTATCAGTGGAAGGAATAGTGCCCCATCATTTGTGTCA
This sequence comes from Glandirana rugosa, assembly GCA_018402905.1. Classification (NCBI taxonomy): domain Eukaryota; kingdom Metazoa; phylum Chordata; class Amphibia; order Anura; family Ranidae; genus Glandirana; species Glandirana rugosa. The sequence continues at coordinate 283,948 of BLSH010433185.1, forward strand.
GTGGGAGGAATAGTGCCCCATCATTTGTGTCAGTGGAAGGGATGGTGCCCCATCATTTGTGTCAGTGGGAGGAATGGTGCCCCATCATTTGTGTCAGTGGGAGGAATGGTTCCCCATCATTGGCATCAGTGGGAGGAATGACGCCCCCTTATTGGTGTCAGTGGGAGGAATGGTGCCCCATCATTGGTAGCAGTGGAAAGAATAGTGCCCCATCATTTGTGTCAGTGGGAGGAATAGTGCCCCATCATTTGTGTCAGTGGGAGGAATGGTGCCCCATCATTTGTATCAGTGGCAGGAATGGTGCCCCATCCTTGGTGTCAGTGGGAGGAATGGTGCCCCATCATTGGTATCAGTGAGAAGAATGGTGTGCCATCATTTGTGTCAGTGGAAAGAATGGTGCCTCATCACTGGTACCAGAGGGAAGAATGGTGCCCCCTCATTAGTGTCAGTGGGAGGAATGGTGCCCCATCATTGGTGTCAGTGGGAGGAATGGTGCCCCATCATTGGTATCAGTGGGAGGAATGGTGTCCCATCATTTGTGTCAGTGGGAGGAATGGTGCCCCATCATTGGTATCAGTGGGAGGAATGGTGCCTCCTCATTGGTGTCAGTGGGAGGAATGGTGCCCCATCATTGGTATCAGTGGGAGGAGTGGTGCTCCATCATAGGTATCAGTGGGAGGAATAGTGCCCCATCATTTGAGTCAGTGGGAGAAATGGTGCCCTATCTTTGGTATCAGTGGAAGGAATAGTGCCCCATCATTGGTGTCAGGGGAGGAATGGTGCCCCATCATTTGTGTCAGTGGGAGGAATGGTGCCCCATCATTGGCATCAGTGGGAGGAATGGCGCCCCCTTATTGGTGTCAGTGGGAGGAATGGTGCCCCATCATTGGTATCAGTGGGAGGAATGGTGCCTCCTCATTAGTGTCAGTGGGAGGAATGGTGCCCCATCATTGGTATCAGTGGGAGGAGTGGTGCTCCATCATTGGTATCAGTGGGAGGAATAGTGCCCCATCATTTGAGTCAGTGGGAGGATTGGTGCCCCATCATTGGTATCAGTGGAAGGAATAGTGCCCCATCATTGGTTTCAGGGGAAGAATGGTGCGCCATCATTTGTGTCAGTGGGAGGAATGGTGCCCCATCATTTGTGTCAGTGGGAGGAATGGTGCCCCATCATTGGCATCAGTGGGAGGAATGATGCCCCCTTATTGGTGTCAGTGGGAGAAATGGTGCCCCATAATTGGTATTAGTGGAAGGAATGGTGCCCCATCCTTGGTGTCAGTGGGAGGAATGGTGCCCCATCATTGGTATCAGTGAGAAGAATGGTGTGCCATCATTTGTGTCAGTGGAAAGAATGGTGCCCCATCACTGGTACCAGAGGGAAGAATGGTGCCCCCTCATTTGTGTCAGTGGGAGGAATGGTGCCCCATTATTTGTGTCAGTGGGAGGAATGGTGCCCCATCATTTGTGTCAGTGGGAGGAATGGTTCCCCATCATTGGCATCAGTGGGAGGAATGACGCCCCCTTATTGGTGTCAGTGGGAGGAATGGTGCCCCATCATTGGTAGCAGTGGAAAGAATAGTGCCCCATCATTTGTGTCAGTGGGAGGAATAGTGCCCCATCATTTGTGTCAGTGGGAGGAATGGTGCCCCATCATTTGTATCAGTGGCAGGAATGGTGCCCCACCCTTGGTGTCAGTGGGAGGAATGGTGCCCCATCATTGGCATCAGTGGGAGGAATGGCGCCCCCTTATTGGTGTCAGTGGGAGGAATGGTGCCCCATCATTGGTATCAGTGGGAGGAATGGTGCCTCCTCATTAGTGTCAGTGGGAGGAATGGTGCCCCATCATTGGTATCAGTGGGAGGAGTGGTGCTCCATCATTGGTATCAGTGGGAGGAGTGGTGCTCCATCATTGGTATCAGTGGGAGGAATAGTGCCCCATCATTTGAGTCAGTGGGAGGATTGGTGCCCCATCATTGGTATCAGTGGAAGGAATAGTGCCCCATCATTGGTTTCAGGGGAAGAATGGTGCGCCATCATTTGTGTCAGTGGGAGGAATGGTGTCCCATCATTTGTGTCAGTGGGAGCAATGGTGCCCCATGATTGGTATCGGTGGGAGGAATGGTGCCTCCTCATTGGTGTCAGTGGGAGGAATGGTGCCCCATCATTGGTATCAGTGGGAGTGGTGCTCCATCATAGGTATCAGTGGGAGGAATAGTGCCCCATCATTTGAGTCAGTGGGAGGAATGGTACCCCATCATTGGTATCAGTGGAAGGAATAGTGCCCCATCATTGGTGTCAGGGGAGGAATGGTGCCCCATCATTTGTGTCAGTGGGAGGAATGGTGCCCCATCATTGGCATCAGTGGGAGGAATGGCGCCCCCTTATTGGTGTCAGTGGGAGGAATGGTGCTCCATCATTGGTATCAGTGGGAGGAATGGTGCCCCATCATTGGTATCAGTGGGAGGAGTGGTGCTCCATCATTGGTATCAGTGGGAGGAATAGTGCCCCATCATTTGAGTCAGTGGGAGGAATGGTACCCCATCATTGGTATCAGTGGAAGGAACAGTGCCCCATCATTGGTTTCAGGGGAAGAATGGTGCCCCATCATTTGTGTCAGTGGGAGGAATGGTGCCCCATCATTGGCATCAGTGGGAGGAATGACGCCCCCTTATTGGTGTCAGTGACAGGAATGGTGCCCCATCATTTGTGTCAGTGGGAGGAATGGTGCCCCATCATTTGTATCAGTGGGAGGAATGGTGCCCCATCCTTGGTGTCAGTGGGAGGAAGATTGTCTCAAGGGCTGGATAAAGGCAAGTAAAGGGCCGCTACTGGCCCCCAGTGAAGATTGGAGATCACTGATCCAAAGTAGCACTGTATGCGGTGGTGAATTACTGTGGCATTGCTTGAAAGACCATCTGTATGTATGTTAATCTTACCACAAGAGTATTGAAAGCTTGGCATCAGCTACCAACAGATGTAGATGGAAAACAAACATCAAATATAAAGTGGACCTGTCAGGATAATAAAAACCCACAAAACTGCCATTGTCCATTTGAAAAATGCAGTCTCCAGTGCTGTCATCCTGATGTTGGGTCTACTGTCTAGTGAACTGGAACAAGTATACAGCTAGTGAAGTCAGAGCTCATAATCTGCATGCTTCTTCTGTGTCAGAAGTTTAAAGTGATCGGATCAGCAGCCTACGTGTTTTCCTCTCCGCACAGATTTCCTTTAATCCCTAGGAGTCTGCAGTCTTAATTAATTAACACTACAACTATAAACTTAAAAATTTGTCTGCGTTCTTGCTGGCAGCAGCAGTTTTCAAGTGATCAATTTACATGGTTCCCCGTAATGTGATCCTCATGACGGCCAATTTTGTTGATCACCGGAGGTTTGTTTGCCTGGGGATGTCATTGTGCCCCACTCTTTTTGTGGAATAACAGCTTCAGCTATGCAGAGAGAAAGAGGTACTGTGTTATAAAATATGATAGCATGTATTCTGTATAATTTAAATAGAAAAGAAAAAAATTCCAATGTCAGCCACAGATCTGCCTTTAGACAAAAGCACTGTTCCATCTCAAGCGGACACATTAGATAGAACATTTGGAATTGTTCTTCTGCCAATAGATCGTTGGAAACAGTAAGCTGAAATGCTGGGGGGGGGGCGGGGGGGGGATTGCAAAGTAGTGGTTACTTTTTTGGCAGTATGTTCTGCGTCAACTGCAGTAGTGTCTGAACAGAGATTCATATATTGCAATATGTAAAATGGCATGGATTTTAACGGATTTACTTAAAATAAGAACTATTGGATTCTGACAATTTCTAACTTGCACTTTCTTTGCATTAGGAGATGGAAGTAATGTCCAATTTGCGAACAATCAATCTCACCGGCAGCCACCTCCAGGCACAGTCTGCGTATCAGTACTCTGTCTCCAATGAAAACCCATCCTACACAGACTACAAGCCCATAGAATACGAGCTCATCCCTCTCCCACGAGCCGTCATCTACCTGCTCATGGCTGGACTGGTTGTGGTGGGAGCTGCTTATGCCATTGTGGGTCACCTCATTAAGGATTTAGCCCATGACATTGCAGGTAAAGGCTAAACCCATTACGTACCTAAAATATACAGTATACAGAATGTATATCATAGTATGTCTTACAAAAATGTGAACCCATATGTCTGTGAAGGTTCTCATTTATTTAGGTCATTGTATAGGTGGTGGTAATAGTCACACTCAGCTAGATGTACTGCAACATTGAAGACATTTCATAGCTTCTTTGAGTCACTTCTTGAAGTCCAATGAGTGACAGGTACATACCCAACATTTATATCCACACAGGTAGCACAGACACCTTGATCCAATCACCATGGAATGTGCAGAAGTTGATTGTCCAAGAACAGGATGAGAGCTATGAAAATCGTGGAACTATTTACATAATCCCAACTTTGGTTCCAAGAGGTCTCTAAAAGTGTTAAGTTTTCAAATTATGTGCACAAGGTGTGAATTGTTGTTAAACTGCCAGGGAAAGATGTTAGAGAAACTCCAAGGATAAAATGATGTAACTAGAATAGGGTGGTTTACACATCTTCCATCCCATTCTTGGACAATCAACATCTACACTTTCCATGGTAACTGGATTTAAAGCCTGGTTCCATCTTTCCTTTCACTAGAAGTACTTTGTTTGGGCCAAGCTGGCCCAAATTAACTAGTTCCTTTAATTGATGCAGAGGCTGTATGCAGCTACATATACAATTCATGTGCAAAAATCCTCTAAGTTTGTGCAAATTAGTGCCTGTAAACAATATAACAAAGTGCTTCTGTGCATAAATTAATCTATGAGTGCCACTAAGATTGATGACACTTATTGTATTATAGTCCCACAGCAGTGTAATAATATAATAATTCAATATAATGAAAAAAAGTCTGACAAAGTGTCCTTGTGCTCATAAAGATGATTTCAAAAAATTCCAAAGTGCTTCAGAAGTCAAGAAATAAACTATTATTTTTCGATCCACCACCTTCACTTCGTGCTATAGAACACCTTCACCAGATGTGCCCTCACCTTATGGGCGTGCAAAACACACCTGTAGTATGCAACCTCTCAGATGCAGCTCAGATAGTAACTCCTCCTCTCCTCTTTACTATGGAAACCGCAGTCACATCCACTGTTCAGCTGATAGCTCCATCAAACTCCGTAGTTGACATATAGGGAAGCAACAACGCTAGACATAGTACTTAACCAGTTTAAAACAGTTTAATATATAATCAAAGCCAATGTAACACTCACATTTCAGGTCAGTGATAACCGCCTTCACAACGCTGTGCTGTGTAAACGAATGCGTCCATCGACCGTGCCCCTCCTACCGGTTTCGTTACGCCTGTCCTACATAGGACATCCTGTAGTAATTGGTAATACTCCCAAGGCTTCCTGTGAATGGCTGAGAAGCTCTCAGCCCAACTAATTTTTGTTCCGCCAGCAGACGGGAAGTTCTTGTACTGCTTACAGAACAAAGCGCATAGAGTTTTTCTCGGCGCCAACATGGCAGCATACATGTGGTAGTATACTGCCATGGATTGGCACCAGGAAAGGAAAATTACAGTAAGCATTTGATACAATTTTCTTTTTTCCTGGTGCCAACATGACAGTATACTACCACATGTATGCTGCCATGTATTGGCACCAGTAAAGGGAAATTATAATAAGTATTTGATACAATTTTCCGTTACACAGTGCTGAGAATGGCCATAGCAGTTAGTAAGGGAAATAGTTTGCTTGGGCCAAGCTGGCCCACACAAATTATTTGAAGTGAAAGGAGAGATGAAATTAGGAGTTAAGGTGTCTGTACTACCTGTGTGGATATAAATGTTGGGGCATCTTCCCGACACTCATTGTAACTGAAGAAAGTGGCTTGGAGAATCTTCAAAACATCTTTAAAGCGGAGCTCCAGCCCAGCCTAGCCTACAAATACTGTAGCTGCTGACTTGTAATATTAGGACTCTTACCTGTCCAGGGATCCTGCGATGTCGGCACCCTATTTTTCAATAGGCTCTCGAGTGCTGCCGCTGCCATTCCTTGTGAGGGAAACTGGCAGTGAAGCCTTGCAGCTTCACAGCCGGTTCTCTACTGCGCATGTGCGAAGCGCGCTGTGCTTTATGAATGGCATGGCGGCGGTGGAAGAGGGCCAGACTTCAGTGGGTCCTTGCCGTGGTGATGTCACCCGGAAGTGGGGACAGGTACCTGTCATAAAAGGGGAAAGGGGGAGCAAACAAGCGGAGCTTCCCCTTTTGGCTGGAGCTCCGCTTTAACATTACAGACCAAGTCCAGTTAAATGTGGCTAACCACCACTAGCCTTACAGTAAAATAAATATCTTTATCATCATGTCAATAAGCTTTTAAGGGCTCATGGACATGGGGAGCTAATGATGCACTAATTATGTAGTCAGCCACACTACGCTTAACAATATAATTAGAACATCAGAAATTATCTTGAACTGGTCGGAATTCTGCAAAGTGAAATCTACTTAGCGCTAATGTTTAGCTCTAAGAAAGGTACAAGAAAACATTTTTGAGCTGCTCAAGTGCAAAACGATACAGAAACGTTTTTGGGCTCCTGCGATATGCCTAGGTTGAGTTGACATCATCAGTCTGCTGCGGGCAGGAGGAAAAATTTCCTTAGTTCACCGATCAGACTGCAACAATGTAATTTTTTTTAGCAAGTCACATGGCTGAAGCAGGGGCTTTTCTTTTTTCAGACATTTATGAACACAAGCGTCATGGACATCAGAACTTACGTGATCATGTCATCTCTGATCTGGCATCTCAGTCCAGGATATTGATTCTGTCCCTAAATGATGCCTGAACGAAGATGGCATGTTCCCAATACTCATTCTAGAAATAGCACCACTGCCAGATATTTATTGCTGGCTTAGTATCACCAGGACAAGAAGTGAAGGAAGATGTAAGATTTCACAGTATTTGATGAAACAAGGGTAGAGGGTAAATCTCCAAATAGGGACATCAGTTTCTGCAAAGACTCTCAAAGGTGAAAAATGTTCCTAATTTTCAGAGATATTTATTCTCACATCCTGAAGTGTTTTCTGGACAGGAAGTGAATATAAATCTCCACAGTGGGGACAGACATTAAAAACAGATGTTCTAACACTTCTCTCCGCTATTCAAAACTAGATGAAAAGCTTTGTATGATGTTTCATGCTGCCATGTGATTTAAGCTACATGGAAACTGGATGTTTAGAGCACGTGTGTCAAATCCCTGCATTTTCAGGGGCTTGGAAGGCCCTAGAGCAGGGGTTCTACACTCCTGTCCTCAGGACCCACTAACAGGCCAGGTTTGCAAGATGACTGAAATACATCACAGGTGATATTATTTGCTGCTCAGTGATTGCAGTATTCTAGTCTGCATCTCCCCAAGGTAATACTTAAAATGTGGCCTGTTAGTGGGTCCTGAGGACAGGCGTTGAGAACCACTGCCCTAGAGGTACTCATATTTAGGGCTATATGCATTCAGGATGCAGACTGCCTGCATTCTGGGCATATGTCACTGAGTTAGGCTGGATTCACACCTATGCATTTTTAGTGCTTTTTGCATATTTGCACTGTGGTCCATTAAACATGGTTTCCTACGGAACAAGTCCTGCTGTGCAATTCTGCAATATGCACTAAAAATGCATAGGTATGAATCCAGCATAATCGCGGCTCTAAATGCGCGCACAACTAGGTACAGCGTTTAGCCGCTGCATATTTTTCAGCCTGTCATGCGGATTAACTGGCTGAAAGAAGCTGCGCATGTATCCTTTGGGCCCTGGAAAACGTTGGGATATGACAAATACAGGCAAAACACCCAGTGTGTATGAGGCCTTACTTGTGCAAAGTGGAATGACCATGTGACAGTTCAAGGGTTGTCAAAATTAATGCAATTTTTTTTTTTTATCTGTTTAAAGATTGCATCTTAGGACCTCACATGGAAAGTAAGAGCCACTTAGCTCATGATCCAAGATCCGCACGTCCTCTACTACCACTACCAACAGATAAAATGGATGTGTACTGCTTGCCCAGCCAGCCTGAGGTCTGCATAGCCATATCAAAAAGCAGCGAGAACCTTTACCTGCCAGCAGCATATGGAGGAACCCTTGGCCTGCGGAAAGCCTCATTACACAGCATCTGAAGTCCCAGGACATGGTACATCCTTGCTGTGTATAGAATATTCTTACTGATGGGAGTATGCACACAATACCCAAAGGCCCTTGACTCAGGTGAAATGTCCAGTTCTGGTGCTTGGGAGTACAGGCACATGGAATTAAGCAATCAACAGCAACTTTATCTAAGACAGTCCCGAGAGCAAGGCAAAGGAGGCGCTCCTCAGAAGTTGACCATGACTCCATGAGTTGATGCAGGCCATGTAATGTAGATTCAACCACAGTTTTGGTCTTGGTGGCTGCATGTATGAGTGTCAGGAAGATGATGATGAAACACCCAATTTCAGTCCCTCTCGAAGGCCAATTCAGCTAGAATATTGTAAAATTGTATTATTTTTACATCAAGAGGTCTTAACACACAGACAGTTTTCTCTCAGCCACAGAGGTGCCATTTTGTTATTCCTTCGCTGTGGATGAGCAAGTACAACAGGCAACTGACTACATTCACAAACGTTTTGTAGATGTGAAAGCTTGTCATTACCAAATCAGGGGCAAGCACAGGGTCATAGGGGAGGGGACCCAAACATGCCATATATCAAAATGTTTTTTTTTTTTTTGCACAACATCTAAAAAGTAATACATAAAAATCAAATTGAAACATTTACATCCTATATTTATGAAAATATATATATATATATATATATATATATATAAATCAAAAATTTAATTCATGTATAAATGACAGTTTTATATTAAATTGGAACCTCCCCACCCCGATAGTTCAGTCTCAGACATACTGTTGGGTTGGTTTTTTTTTTTTTTTGGTGATTTAGTCATGCTACTTAAATCGCTAGCAATGAATTGCTAAAAGATGCAACCGATCACAAAACACTTGCAAAAAAAGTCTCCACATGGTGCAGCATGTATCCTTTCAAACAGCTAAAGCATTGTACAATCATATGCAATTAGTTGATACTAGAGGATGGTAGTTAGGGAGCGGGATTTTGAGCACAAGCACTTTAGATTCATCTGATGCCAGCCAGCCAAACAGGAAGAAAGGTAAGAAGTAGCAAAATAAAAAAAAGGGGTGAGGGGGAACAGTTCTCAGCAGTAAGAGAACATTTTGAAATGTATAATAACTCAAGAACAGAAGTTTATATATTACAGCTTATCAGGTCTTAGATATGGTTACCACTTTCATAGTTTACCTGGTGATCCTGCCAATAACACTCTTCCTGTCCTAGGGTGACAACACTAAACTCACTGTACTGTCTCTATGGAGGATCAGCACTGTCATCCTAGGACAGGACTACAGACTACCCTTCCCCCCCTCCCCTCCTCCATAGATAGGAGGTGTTTTGTAGTCTATAGAGAGAACTGGGAACAATATAACTGAAAAAGCAGCAGAGAGCACAAGAAGTTATCCGTTCAGAAGATTTCCAGCAAGAGCAACAGGGATATTTTGCACTTTTCAAATAAGATAAGTTAAAGGTTTACGCAAACCTTGAGAGCTGGAGCTTGTGGAATAGTGGCTTAAATCAAAACATAAATGAACGTAATTTTTTTTAAAAATGTGTATAAGTTATAGCATAGTCCAGTCATCCTTAACGAAGGGTTCCTTGACCTGTGTCTGATTGACCTCCCATTTGATGGGGCTTTCGCTATAAGCCAGCAGCATGGCACCACTGTTCTTTTTAGTGTCTTCAAAGGTGGCATTCTTCCTACTGACCACCAATATAAGGTGCACTTTTCCCCACTGACCCTTGAATTGGTTTTAGGAGGGGTTTCCCTAGACCTGAAAGTCGCATCTGCATCTTGAATAAAATTGTATAATGGGAAAGCCATCTGTTCAGCAATCAGTCTCCAATCTAAAAAAAATAATTGTTAGCGATTGAAGTAGCTTGACAAAGATATTACAAATCTCCCATGTAGTTTAGGCACACATACAGACAATTGCCTAATTTTTTTTTTAATGAAAATTTAGCTGCAATAAATGCCAAATTAGTTGAAAGTTGTTTCTTGCTGTAGCTGACAGATACCATGTATAGATTGCTGTAACAATAAAAATAACTTCTTACCCTATATTGGAGCGTGTGATTTTGTCTACTAACTAACCTGCCTTTGTGCCAGTATGTTTAAAAACTGTAAGGAGGAAATGCAAAAATAATGCCATATAATGTACACCTGATACACCCCAATGCCTCAAGGATGACGAAGGCTTGGTTCACATATATGCAGTTCGCTTTTGATCCATTTCTGCAGTGCATTTTGCGTTTTTTGACACGCGATTTGCAGATTAACCACTTGCCACCCGATGTATAGTAAAATGATGGTGGCAGCGTGGCACTCTCGTTCTGGCATCAGGTCATATGATGGCGCCCCAGAACCGGCACACAGCACGGCAACTGCACCATGTACCTAGGACAAGGCGCCACCCTGATCTCGGTAAAGAGCCGATGACGTGGCTCTTTAACCACATCAATACCAGGCACTTAGAACACTTCCCACCCAGACCAATTTTCAGCTTTCAGTGCTGGTGCGCTTTGAATGACAACTGCGCAGTCGAGCGACACTGTACCCAAACAACATTTTTTTCACACAAATAGAGCTTTCTTTTGGTGGTATTTGATCACCCCTGCGGTTTTTATTTTTTGCGCTACAAAGTCAAAATGACCGAAAAAGGTTTTCTTTGTTTCTGTCACAAAACTTTGTATAAGTAAATTTTCTCCTTCACTGATGGGCACTGATGAGGTGGCACATATATGCAACACTGTTGGGTGGCACTGATAGGCACTCATAGGCAGCACAGGTGGGTACTGGTGCATATAGCACTGTTAGGGATGGCACTGGCAGGCCTCACATATGGGCACAGTGCCATTCCTACGGTGCACTGTATGCCCCTTACCTGGTGGTCCCTGGGCGGCCTCCAGATCTTCTCCCTGGTGGTCCATGGACGCTGCCTCATGCTGTCCCGGGGGGCTCCCTGGTGGTCCTGGTCAGCTCCCTGGTGGTCCAGTGTGGAGATCCTGAGGGGGGCTGCACTGATAAATGTTTAGCACAGAGGGAGTAGAGGGAAATCCGATAAAAAGCCTTTTACCTCGTCTGTAATGCGGTGGGTCAGACTGACCCACGGCAGCACCGATCGCCACGATGCACATCCCCGCAGGCGTGCGATTGCGGGTTATCCTGAGGACGCCAATAGATGTCCAGTCAGGATAACAGAACCACTTCCCGGACATCATTTGTCTATACGCCAGGCGGGAAGTTGTAACCATGTGATCGGCTGTGTCCAATCACAGCTGGTCCCATGTAAACAAGGAAGTGCCGTTTTTAATCGGCTCACACTGACAGAGCGTGTGGCGAGCTGAGCCGATCAGTGGCATCTCCTCACAGGGGAGACCTGTACAGGTAATCAGGGCACTGATTATCAGTGCCCTGATTACAGTACAACCCCAACAGTGCCCATCAATGACACCAATCAGCACCCATTAGTGATACCAATCAGTGCTGCCTATCATTGTCCACCAGTGTAGCATATTAATGCCTCCTCATTAACGCTACCTAATCAGTGCCGATTGAAGGGAAAATTTTACTTATTTACAAAATTTACTGACAGAAATGAAGAAAAACTTTTTTTTTTCAAAATTGTAATGAATTTTTGCCAAAAAAAACAAAAACACAGCAGTGATTAAATACCACCAGAAGAAAGCTCTATTTGTGTGAAAAAAAATGCTAAAAATGTCAATGGGTGGGTCGTATGACCACACAATTGTCATTCAAAGTGTGACAGCGCTAAAAGCTGAAAATGCAAGTGGTTAAAAAACAAAAATTGCTGTAAAGTCGGAGCAAAAACGCACTACATGCTTTTCTGCAGCTTCTCTATTAAAGTCTATTAAAACAAAGCAGCAAAAAAGCACTGTTTTGCAATTAAAAGGTGCCTGACTCTTTCCAAAAATGCAGCAGCTGTAAAAAATTCATAGATGTGAATGTGTCCCATAGGAAACCATATTAAATAAACTGTTGTGCGTTTCTACAAAAAGCACCTAAAAAATGCATAGGTATGAACCAGGCCTAGGGGCCCCTCTTAAATTTGTGTTGTGTGTTAATGAGCGTGATGTTGGTCATTACGCGTGTTGAGGCAGCCTATTGAAAAGAATGGGTTGCCAGTGTACCTCAATGTGCTCAAATTTGGACATTTTTGTGTAATATAATGCACTATTGTGCATCGCTATTGCCTTTGTGAATTGGGGTGCAATTCGAGAAAAATTGTCAGTGCGACACGCATTACTGTAAATTACCGCAACGTGAACTTGCAGTGTGCTTCCATTGGTGTTCCAGTTTCTCCCCGGTCTAAGAACTTACCAGTATGTTTTGAGGTGGGTGATCAATGGGCTCCAAAAAGGGACCAAAGTGAGTCTGGCATGACAAAATTAAAAACGCAACACCCATTTACTGATAAACTATAGCTTTATTGTGGCTGGTTGTATTTAGTCTGCAAGAATAGAAAAACTGTTGGCGTTTTCTGAATTCCCTTTTGTAATGTGAAGCAGACACAAGACTTCCAAAATTTACACCTGAAAGATGGCAAATTCTAAAGGTCCAGGAGAGTATGTAAATAAATAGGGGTCCTTTTTTTAATAAAAACATTTTTAGTATCTGGTTCTTGGAAAAAGGAGTGATATATAATCTTCAGATCATTGATAAAATAGGAGTAATATGGTGGCTGTTTTCAGACGTGGGTTTCTAAATATGAGACCACCAAGCCTGGCCATTGATGGACTGAAGTCTTCTGCCTGTCCTTCAAGTCATTGTTGAAGCTCTCAATGTTGTTCTTCCCAGCTCATGCCAACTGATGGATGTAGCATGTGTGATGAACCGGTGTTCACAAATGTGCCTGCTCTCTTATGGGCTGAATGAGAAAAAAAAAAATCAATTGATTCCCACCAAACATGCTAACAGCATTGATGGAGGAATCTACACTGCCGGCTATTGTACTCAGCCACAGCAGCTGTGGCTGCCTGTATCCCCAAACAGTGACTTCATCTGCAAGGATACAGTTACAATTTGGCAAGCAATTTTGCAACCGGCTCCATCAACTTTTAATTCAACTTTTTTTGAGCCAGGTGTTGCTGAAATGGCCACCCATGGCTTGAATTTTGACTGACTTAGCAGGAAAACTGCAGGCCAAATGCACCTGGAAGCTGCATTTCCCCATCGACACAAACCTAGAAGAAGGCCCAACAACCCAAGGAAGACACAGGGGAAGTCAGAGGAACAGGTATATGTGGTACTTTTTTTTTTATATAACTGTACAGAGCCCAATACATTCTATTAATACTCTTCCTTCTGATGTTGGTACAAAAACTTGACTAATCCTAAAAGTTATGAGTCCAGGCGGCATATCGGACTGTCATACACCATCTGTAGATTGACTTTGTGCCCCACCAGCTCTCGAATGTTATTAATGCCATACTTGATCATCGTTGGCCTGAAACAGAGACAGAATCACAGTCAGTATATTTTCTTTTCTTAAGAGTCAGCCAAGCTTTAAAAGGTGACATCTCAGAGCCAGTTCATGAACTGGATTCTAGTATCTTTTAGGGTGCCTGTAGGCAAAATCCCACCTCTGCACCAGCTACCCCAGAGTCTCTGTTCCCCCCAGTGCAACAGTGCAGCTCCACTCTTGCTGCATTTAATGAGGAATTTTAGTAAATTGAACTGGCCCTTTCAGACAGAGCAGAATCTGTCCAAACGGATCCACCTGCTCAGCGTAGGATCTCTCCGCTGATCCCCGCTGAGCATTTCCACTACTCCATAGAGAACAATGGGTGATCTGATTGGGTCCACCTGAAAACCAACAAGTGGATCTGATTGGTCCACTGGTGTGAAAGGGGCCTTACTCTTAGACACCTTTCACACTGAGGCAGTTTTCAGGCATTTAGCTCATGAAAACTGCCTCACTTTAGGAAAAGTCCTGCAAGCAGCATCTTTGGGGCGGATCGGGAGCAATGTATACAGGACTCCCAAAACGCCCCTGCTCATTGCAATGAATGGGCAGCGCTTCCGAAGGGCCTGAAAAGCAATTCGGAAGCGCTGCAACACGGGCGCCTTTGAACCCCTTCTTTGGGGTTAAAAGTGCCATGCTAGTGGCCAAAAAGCGCCGCTAAAAATGTGCGGCGCTTTAGCGCTGACGCGGCCCCAGTGTGGAAGGGGTCTAAGAGTAATGTATGCCAAGCTAAGCTTAGACCAGGAAAGAATTAGAAAACATAAGTTATTACTACTATAAAAAGTGAAAGACAATCAGTGCAGTCAGCATCTATAACATTTGAAACCTAATAGACATAAATCATAAGCAAAAGAACGTGCTCACAATATGTGAATACCTAATAGCACTCCACCCCTCCAAGATATAATACAAATAATGATGCAGTGCAACTAAACAGTGTCCCTTAAATAAAGAAGCCCCAAATAATTAAACAAAAAACTCCATAAATATGTATATGTGGCCAACCACCAGTGAAATCCAAATGTCAAAATCTTCACTTTAACGAATCACCCACATGTTGCATGCATAACACCCAGTGAACGATATGCGCTCACCTCCTGGAATGGACCTTAATCAATAATCAAGATCAAAATGCACTTTTGTCCCCCCAGGGCTATACTGCAGCTAGCTCCTGGTTCCCAGTAGCAGTCATAAGTTATTGCTGCTGATAAGCAGAAGAAACCAGCACTCCAACAGGGTTACCACGGTCCCATGTCAAAAGAAAACAAATGTTTTGAATACACGCAGGTTCTCCTTGTCAAAGTGACTTAAACATGTTATATATAATCCCGGCATGTTGGCTTCTTCTGGTTATTGGATTGGACAGATTGGATAGTGAGGGAGCCAATCAGCAGGTCTAGCGGACCCGATGTCCGCCGGCCACCCGCGATTGCTCCCCAGAGAGGCAGAATGGCGATCTGCCAACGTAAACAAGGCAGATCGCCGTTCTGCCAGGGGAGAACATAGAGATCTTGTGTTCCTGCTAAGTAGGAACACCGATCTCCGTCTTCATCCAGTCAGACCATCACCCACACAGTTAGCAAGCACCTCCTAGGGACACAGTTAAAGCAGGAGGTCCGCCTGGAGAAAAAAAAAAATTAAAAGTCAGCAGCTACACATACAGTAGCTGCTGACTTTTTTTTTTTTTTTTAAAGGTAAACTTTATTTGGGTTTGCAGACAAATATGACATTTTAAGTCTCCTCAGATACAATACATTCTTTAACAAAATCTATGACATATGCAGATAGACCTTGTACATTTACAGCATGGAATTCAACGTTAATTCGATAAATGCAGCAATCAAACACTTACAGCTGCTGACTTTTAATAATAGGACACTTACCTGTCCTGGAGTCCAACGATGTTGGCACCCACCGCCGATCTTCGGATCGGGGTCGGGTGCAGCCGCATACATTGCGGTTAAGGGAACCCGGACGTGTAGCATTACAGCTTCGCATGCACGAGGCTCTGCTGCACTCTGCTATTGGCAAGGTGGCCAGTAGCAGAGCCAGGAGGGGGGAGGGAGCCGGGCTGCTGACGTGAGCAGCCGCGGCTGCCGGCCCGAGCTCCCGGATGTGTGGAAAAGGACATCTGTCTAAAGACAAGTGTCCTCTCCCCCCTCCCCCCCCGAAAGGTGCCAAATGTGACACCTGAGGGGGGGGGGTCCAACCAGCGGAAGTTCCACTTTTAACCCTTTGATCGCCATTGATGTTAACTCCTTCCCTGCCAGTGTCATTAGTACAGCAACAGTGCATATTTTTAGCACTAATCACTGCAATATGTTCCTGGTTCCCAAAAAAGTGTCAGGTGTCCGATTTGTCCACCGCAATGTCGCAGTCCTGCTAAAAATCGCTGATCGCCACCATCCACCATTACTTGTAAATTAATAAAAATGCCATAAATCTATTCCATAGTTTGTAGACTTTAAAGTAGAACTATAGGCAAAACTTTTTTCTTCATTTTGGATAGAATAAGGAAGGACTATAAACCCTGTTGGTTTATTTTTTGCGATATATGCCCCGTTGGAGAGATTTCCCTTCACTTCCTGTCTCATACTCAGAACAGGAAGTGAGAGGAGATCCCTGTAAAGGGAATTCCTTGGGGACCCCCAGGCCACTAGAACAATTGTGGGCATCGGAAGATTTCCAACCCAAAAAATCTGTATTTTCCTTTATTTCAAAGCGAATGTTAAACAGGACAAATAGAGAGGGTGGATCTCCCTAACGGGGGCACAGACAGCAATACCAGCTTGACAGATGTTCTTATACCTCTCCACTCTATCAAAAACAAAATAAAAAGTTTTGCCTTTAGTTATACTTTAACTTTTGTGCAAACCAGTCAATACATGCTTTTTGGTATTTATTTTACCAAAAATATGTAGCAGAATACATACTGGCCTAAATTAATGAAGAAATTTGTGGGGAAAAAAAGAATACCAATTTTATTTGGGTACAGCGTCGCATGACCGCACAATTGTCAGTAAAAGTAATGCAGTGCCGATTGAAAAAATAAATAAATTAAAAATGGCCTGGTCATTAAGGGGGTAAAATCTTCCAGGGCTGAAGTGGTTAAAGCACATAATCTAACTGCACTGCTGATGGCCCTTGTGAGATCCATCACACAAGCATCTGTAGGAGTCATAAAACAGAACAGGTCCAGTGTGTTTGTTTACATGTGCAGAAGTGGAGCATATGCCTCTAATGAGGGCACGGTCACCCGTCTACAGGGATTATGTGGTCGGGATTAAACATAGGACAGGCTAATCAGCAGCCAGGCTGTTCACTATGTCAATGGTGACACTGAAGGTAATCCAATCAATTTGCGACTCCTCACCTGACTCCTGCAGCATTGTCTTGCTGTTGATATGAACATTATCCTAATCTATTCTCTGAATTTAATGTCCCAATGCTTATCAGCCGGGACTTTGTGTTTAAAGCTGGTCTTCACTTTGATTTTTGTTGGGAATGTTGCTTCAAATGAGTCAATCAGGAAAGTCGAGACAGCTTCAGATGTCAGGATCATGCTAAAAGCACATGCTGGGGGAATTAAAGCTTCTTGTGCCATTATAATGGTTAAGGAAACAGGTGTGAGTGGCGTGCCCCATATTAACAAAGCTCCTTTCCCTGATAAGCGTGCATGTTAACCATGGCATACCCAGGGTTAACTGTCAGCTGAGCAGGGAGGAGGAGCCTTATTCCTGCGCCACGCTTTATTAATTCCCATCATAGATCCCTTGATCATAGTAGAGATCTGACTGGCTCAGGCCAACTATTTGCAAAGTAAGAACGGCCTATTGCATTGGTAAAAATGACCAGTAGACTGTATGAACATAAAACCTCTCTCTGGTCTAAAAGATCCTTAAAGTGATTGTTATTAAAAAAAGGATAAACAGGCTCCCTGTGCGTCTTTCTTGGCACAGATGCAGAGAAAGCTTTTGATAGGGCGAGTTGGGATTTTAGCTTTGCCATCTTGAGATACCTAGGCATTGGGGCTCAGATGCAGCGATGGATCTCCAGTGTCTACTAGGGCCCACAGGCTGCGGTCAAGGCAAATGGAGTGCTCTCTAACCCGTTCCCTATCTCAAATGGTACGCGGCAGGGGTGCCCCCTCTCGCCACTGCTATTCGCGCTGTCCTTGGAGCCATTTCTGAGGAAAGTCCGGCTTAATCCGGACATTTCGGGCATTGAATTAGATGATATAGATCTCAAAGTATCTGCATACGCAGATGATTTGCTCTTTTCCTTATCAAATTCACATGTCTCACTGCCCAACTTGATGAAGGAGTTGGACCAGTTTGGGGCGGTTTCGAATCTAAAGATAAATTTTACCAAGTCGGAGGCTATGGGGATAGCTGTACCATCTTCCCTGCTTCGGACCCTGCAGCGCAATTTTTGTTTCAAATGGACGCACACCGCACTGCGGTACTTGGGCACACTCATCCCTCCAGACCCGGCAGATATATACACTCTTAACTTTCCTCCTTTACTTAGCAAGGTTAAGGCACTTCTGGATAAGTGGCACTTGGGCCTCCATTCATGGTTTGGCCGCTGCAGTATCATCAAAATGTCCATACTGCCAAAGTTTCTCTACCTCTTTCAGGCGTTGCCGGTGCATATTCCGGCCGACTTTTTTCGCCAAGTAAACTCGCTCTTCATGAGCTTCATTTGGGCACGCAGGCGCCCCAGGCTCCGCAGATATATCATGACACTGCCTAAGTGTTACGGAGGGGTGGCAGTCCCAGATGCCCGGAATACTACCATGCGGCCCATTTGGGATGCTTGGTGGACTGGTGTAGGCATGGCGCTTCCAAGCTCTGGACGACGGTTGAACAGTGCTGTTGCCACATCCCACTGAGACGTGCACCGTGGTGCTATGCTTGGTTGCCATCCCCTCTTAAATTTCCCCCTACCATTGGCCCAACACTTCGTATTGCCTCCTTAGTTTGCAAAAACAAAGTCTTGTCGTCAGACTGTTCGCCACTATTCCCTATTTTGGGCAACCCAGCGTTTGCTCCAGGCATTGATCTGGGGGCATTCCGTGGCCTGCTGGAGGGAGGCTGTTTCCAAGCGTCTCATTTTTTGATTTCGGGGGCCTGGCCTTCGATCTCGGTATTGATGCAACCAGACGGAATGTATGGGCTGACCCTGTGGCAAGCATTGCAGCTGTCCCACTTTCTTAAGTCATTGGGCCACTCAGCACGCTTTAACCATCACACAACGCTGTTCGAATCTTACTGTGCGGAGGAGGACCCCCTCCCCTGTCCTCTGTCCAAGATGTATGCGTTACTGACCTCCCCCTCGGAAGAGTTTGTGTTGCCCAGTCTGAGCAAATGGGAAAGAGACCTTAACAGGACTTTTACGCCTACCAAAACTCAGAACATGAGCCACCTGGCATTGAAATCCTCCATCTGCACTCGCATACAGGAGACTATAAGATCCTGACCCGATGGTACTATACCCCGTTGATCTTACATAAATACTCCCCGGCGGTCCCGGTTCGCTGTTGGAGATGCCGAAAGGCGCAAGGGACCTTGCTCCATATTCTTTGGCAGTGCCCAAGAATTATTGGTCTGAGGTCAGGAGACTTTCCCAACGATTCACTGATTTCCCTGTCCCCGAGGATCCGGCTTTCTTTCTGCTCCATTGCTCCCAGATTCCACTTAAGACTTATAAGAAGTCGGTCCTGCGTCACCTGCTGAATGCCACCAAGGCCTGCATAACCTTATGTTGGAGGAGCCCTGACCCCCCATCTATTGCTATGTGGCTGAATAAAGTCAGAAGCATTAATAGCCTGGAGGACCTGGTTCTTATCTCCCAGGACAGGAGGGAAAGATATACTAAGACATGGGCATGCTGGAATATGTTCCTGTACTCAGACGAGGGTAAGGCTCTCATGCGGGATTGTCCTGCGGACAGAGGCCCCTGATTGTGCCACATCTGCCACTGCTGTGGCAACTTCACTCTGGGCAGAAACCTACTCTCCCCCCTACTCCTGTATCTAATTTTTTTTTTTCTCTTCCACCTCTGCCCTCCTTTCCTTTTCTCCTGAGTTTCGGATTCTCCGTTCTTTTTCTCTCTATTCTCTCGCTCTAGTTTTTGTAAACCGAGACGGCCGTCTGCGCATACCCCAGGAGGCTTTTAGCAGATAGTCTGGGATCCGCGGCAGACGGATCTCTCCATATGTGTTCGGGTGTTATTTGAATTCACCCCAGACGGTTCGGTTATGGGTGAAATAATGGTATTTTAGGTGAGATTATATATGTTACACTATATATATACACTGTTTATCTTTTTGTGTTTCATTGTATTTATCTGATGGATGTAACACCTTGTTTAATGTATATCTATAAAGAATTTGAAAAAAAAAAAAAAGAAGGATAAACAAACCTTTACAAACATGTCATACTTGCTTGCTCCGTGCAAGGGTTTTGACGAGTCCCACTGTCGCGTCCATTGACACAGCCAGCGTGTCACTGGGTTTGATTGACAGCAGTGGGAGCCAATGGCTCCTGCTGCGATCAATCTATCCAATGAGGACAGAAACAGAAGCTGGAACCGCTGGGCTCCTGATCATCTCTGGAACAGATCAGCTCAGGTAAGAAAAGGGGGGGGGGGGGGGGGGGGA
>BLSH010433185.1:321990-337220 GCA_018402905.1 Glandirana rugosa
AAAAAAAAAAAAAAAAAAAAAAAAAAAAAGAAAGAAGATATGGGGGTCTGTTTAGACCTCTGATATCTCACCAAAGCCCCCCCCCCCCTGAAAATGTAAAAAAAATAAATAATTATAAAGAATATACGTACTAACCCCTCCACGGCTTCTCCTTCCGGCCAACCTGATCCACCTACTGTCATGATTGGCCCGGCAGGAGAAGCCAGAAGACAATAGTGACTATTAATTCATTATTAATACAAGTGGGTGGGTTAGGGGCACAGTGCTCTGTGCCCCAAGCCCAACCTTTTTCAAGCCAATTAGAGCCTAAGGTTCTAATCATGTGGCTTGTGCCGCTCCTGGTAAGCCCCCTTTCACATGGAGCGGACTCGGTCAAGCAGATCTGCCTGCTCAGCGGGGGAATCGGTCTGCTGATCCCTGCTGAGCAGGCAAATGACCGGTCTGCGTCCACTCCGCTGATGCAGAGCAGACACGGATATAGCCCGCTGCTCACTATGGGGCGGTCAGATGGAAACGGACCGCCTGCCCATTTCCATTAGATACCATCCGATCCGGTCTGCTAGATGGATGGGGAATGGGATCCCCATCCGTCTGTTTTTAGCGGATCGGATGCAGGTGGGTGTAATGGACACATGTCCATTTACATAAGCCTCTCCATAGAGAATTTGGGTGGTCCGATTGGGCCCACCTGAAAAATGGACAGGCAGACCCAATTGGTCTGCTTGTGTGAAAGGGGCCTAAGGTCTTGTTCACACAGCGTACCTTTACAGGGATGCAGAGGTGTTCCGTACATCTCTGTGCAGGCAGTGCCATTGATAATTTGGTATGTAGCATGAACAGAGCCGTTGCTCCCAATTTTACATCCATGTAGGTCTGAGTTCATGTCCCTGAGCTTACACTATCTGCATTCGGGGATCATGTACCCACACCTACACGAATGTCAGATTGGGAACAGCAGCTATGCCTGTGCAGCCGTTGCATCCCAATTCACATAAATGGGACTGCCTGTACGGGGATGCACAGAACAACTGAGCATCCCTGTGTGGGTAAGCATGGCCCTCCATGGGCGTACACTTTAGTATGCCACATGTAAACGATGCTTTAGTAGTAATTTAGCAGGAATTTTGTAAGTTATGTTGTGTTTATGTGTACTTTTAACTTCATTTTAGTGTATTTTTGGTGAAGACAGCAATATAATGAACATTTGTGCAATTATTGCGGGGCCCAAAAAATCTGTAGCACTTTGTTTTATTCTAAAGGTCATAAGCTTTCAGAAAATGTCTAGTTTGAGGGGTTGTTTCAAATTCTGAAAGCTGTAAGTGAAAAATGGCAACTTATGGATTTTTAAATTGTATTTATTTACAGTTGTCAAAAAATCAGTAGCACCTTCTTTTTATTCTACTGGCCATGTGCTTTCAGAAAATATATGGTTTGGGGGGGTCTTTTATGAACGCTGAAAGCTAAGTGAAAAAGGAAAACCTCCAGGTTTTTAGAGAAATTTTTGCGTATGTCAGATTTTTTTTTTATTTCTCAAAAAGGCGCAATTTAAAATTTACAAATATTTGTTATTAGCTCAATGCAGGTTAAGCTTTTATATTTAGAAGAAACTTCGCAGGAATTTTGTAAAATTAGTTGTGTTTGTATCTGCAAATAATGGTTTTAGTGCATTTTTAGCAAAAATATTGCTTTGGTAAACATTTGTGCAAATATCATGGGGCCTTAAAAATCAGCAGCACCTTCTTTTTATTCTACTGGTCCTATACTTTCAGAAAATATATGGTTTTGCTTCAACAAACTCTGAAAACTGTAAGAGAACAATGAAACCTTCAGATTTTTAGAGAAATGTGTATATTTACATTTTTGCTTAGGTTCAGTTTTCACCATTTTGCAAAAAGGCATAATTTAAAAATTACGAATATTTGCTATATATTAACTGAATGCAGGTAAAGCTTTTATATTTAGTGGGAATTTTGTAAAATTTGCTGTGTTTATATCTGCTAAAAATGATTTGAGATCATTTTTAGCGAATAGATTGTTTTGATAAACATTTGTGCAAATATCGCAGGGTGTTAAAATCAGTAGCACCTACCTTTTATTCTACAGGTCACGTGCTTTCAGAAAATATAAGGTTTGGGGGAATTTAACAAACTCTGAAAGCTGTAAGGGAAAAATGAAAACCTCTAGATTTTTAGAGAATTTTGCGTACGTTTGATTTCCACCATTTCACAAAAAGGCGCAAATGTTTGTTATTTATTATTTTATCTGCGAATAATGATTTTAGTGTATTTTTAAGTGAAAATATTGTTTTAATAAACATTTGCACAAATATAAAATTGTGCCATAAAAACACCTTATTTGTATTCTACTGGTCATGTGCTTTCAGAAAATATATGGTTTACGGGGTTTTTAACAAACTCTGAAAGCTGTGAGGGAAAAATAAAAAAGCAATGGAAAAAATGGGCTGCTCCCCTGAGTATGAAAATGGAGCGCAGGGGGCCTGGCAGTGAAAGGGTTTCAACTTTTTTTTTTTTTTTTTTAACAGCCTCTAAGACCTTTAAAATACCCCTCAGACCTCAAACAAAACAATTTAATCTTTGCTTATTGTAGTTGTGATCTGCTTCTGTGATGCAGATGGAGGTTAATACTGACTTCACATCCATGGTGCTGTGTTTATTTATGAGGGTTCCTCAGCTTCTCTCATTTATGGTAAGAAGCTTTGTATTATGCAACCATTTACAATCCCTCAATTAACAGCGAGGGGAGCCTGAGAGGGGATTTGCCCAGAGGATCAAGAAAATACACATTTGTTTTAATGCAGGAATATGGGGATTGTAAGGGATAATGCCAGTTATATAATCGACACCTAACATGTAATCATTAAGGAATTATTACTAAAGGCTAAGTCTGCCAAGATATGATACTGCATTTTTGTGGTGGATACCCCCCCCCCCCCATAAAGAACCAAATCAACAGCTTCTGACATTCTGCAGGTTTCCACTTTGACTATTAAAAAGAAATCTGTTTCTCTGTGCAGCTTTATTCAGGTTGCACAATGTTTCCCTTTATAACTCGCAATATACTGTAAAAGGATACAATGCATGAGCTTTTTATCCTCCTGCATTTATCAGTTCACTGACAGACGCAGCCCTTCATTGACAAGTGGGGTTTATGCACATCCTACCAGGAGTAGACTAGGCAAATAGAAAGAAAGCAAGCTGACCCCTGCCAGGGGGCCGTCCTCACGCTAACATATAACCCCCCTGCTCTGCATAGCATATCAGTTCGTAACAAGCCATACAAATGCAACACAGAGGGGTGGGAGCTGGGTCTGTCAGTGAACTCAGAGAAAAGGATTTTACGGTAAGTTTTAATAAAATAAATTTTTCTCTTACGTTTACTGACAGATGCAGCCCTTCATTGACAAGTGGGGATGTCCCAAAGCTGTGTCAGTCAAGAGGGGTGGGTAAACAACAACAACTGTACCCAACAGAATCCTCTCAGGAGGCGCTAGCCACGCCTACACTGCCGCCTGCAAAACTTTGCGGCCAAAGGCAGCATTCGAGGATGCTGAAACATCAACTTTGTAAAACTTAGTAAACGTGTGCACCAAGGCCCAAGTGGCCGCCTTGCACACCTGTGACACCGAAGCCTGGTGTCTAAAAGCCCAGGAAGTGCTAACTGCCCTGGTAGAATGAGCCGTGACTGGAAAAGAGGGTACCTTGCCCCGAACAGTGTACGCATGGGTCACGGTCTGTTCCAACGGGAAACAGTGACCGACGAGGCCGCCAATCCTTTGCGCGGACCATCCGTCAGCACAAACAATGCATCAGACTTCCGAAAGGAATCTGTAGCTGTCAAGTACACCCGCAAAGCCCTCACGACATCCAAGGAATCGAACTCGAATTCCTTGGGATGCAACGGGTGCGGACATAATGAAGGAAGAACAATATCTTCATTAATGTGAAAAGAAGAGACCACCTTCGGTAGAAACGAAGGAGAAGGGCGCAAGACCGCCTTGTCCTTATGAAGGACTAGGTACGGAGACTTGCAGGACAACGCTGCCAACTCAGACACCTGCCTAGCGGATGTAATGGCCACCAAAAATGCCACCTTCTGCGACAGCAATTGTAAGGGAATATCCCTGATATTCTCATATGGCGGTTTCTGCAGTACAGTAAGCACAAAATTCAAATCCCACGGCGCCAAAAGCGACCGTACCTGAGGAGCCACATGTCGTACACCCTGTACAAATGTACGTATCAACGAATGTGACGCCAAAGGCCGTTGAAAGAGAATTGCCAGAGCCAAAATCTGACCCTTGAGAGTACTCAATGCCAATCTTTTATCCAGGCCCTGCTGCAAAAAAGCCAGGACCCGGGACACAACGTAAGAGCGAGGGTTCCAAGCCCCCGCCTCACACCAGGCAATATAGGCTTTCCAGGCGCGATGATAAATCTTTACACTTGCGCGCTTTAAGCATGGTAGGGATCACGGAGTCAGCGACACCCCTATCCCTCAACACCTGGGACTCACAAGCCGTCAAAGCCGGCGAGGGTAAAGCAGGGTACAAGATGGGTCCCTGAGACAGCAGATCTTCGCACAGCGGAAGACGCCAAGGAACATCTGCCACCATTCGCACCACGTCGGCGTACCAAGGGCACCAAGGCCAATCTGGAGCTATCAGGATTGTCTGAATCCCCTCTGCTTCTACTCTGCGCAGTAGTCGCGGTAGAAGCTTGATGGGAGGGAAGGCATACAGGAGCCGATACCGACCCCAAGGCGCTACCAATGCGTCTGTGGTGGCCACCCACGAGTCTCTCGTCCTGCACACAAAGGTCTGCACCTTGTGATTGAACCGGGACGCCATGAGGTCCACGTCTGGTGTGCCCCACCTCTGGATGTAGGGACAATGCCCCCTGATCCAGTGTCTGGTGACTGAGAAAGTCCGCCTGCCAATTCTCTACGCCCGGAATGTAAATGGCGGAGATTGCTGACACGTGGAGTTCTGCACATCGCAGAATGAGAGCCGCTTCCGCAGCCACTGCCGAGCTCCTCGTTCCACCCTGATGGTTCACGTACGCCACTACCGTGGTGTTGTCCGACTGAACCCAAACCGGGAGGCCGTGCAGCCTTACCCATCCAGTGGGAGAAGCAGAGCCTGATCGCCCTCAACTCCAGCACATTAAATCGGAAGGCGGGATTCCTGCGCCGACCAACGGCCCTGAGCCGATAGCTGCCCCAGGACCCCCCCTGGCGTCCGTTGTGACTATCGACCAATTCAGGGGAAGAAACAACTCCCCCAACGTTAAAGCCTGATCCAATCTGATCAGCTGGTCCAGGGACAGCGGAGATTTGTCCCACCGTGACAGAATCGCTCGCTGCAGGAGCCGAGTGTGACTCTGGGCGTAAGGTACCGCCTCGAAGGCCGAGACCATGAGCCCCAACACCCGCATACAGAACCTTAAAGAGGACCACCGGCGTGACAGCAGGGTTCGCACCGCTGCTTGCAGCGTCAGTAACTTGGCCGGAGGTAAGAACACCTTTGCCTTCTCCGTGTCCAGAATCAGACCCAGGTATTCCAGGCGACAGGACGGAGTTAATGTCGACTTCTGCAAGTTGATCAGCCAGCCAAAGTCTTTCAACGAGGCCATGGTGATAGCCACGTTGTCCTCCAGAGCCGAGGCAGACTCCGCTCTCAGCAGTAAGTCGTCGAGGTAAGCTACCACCGCAATGCCTCTCTGCCTCAATAAACGCCAGCACCGGAGCCACCAGCTTGGTGAACACCCGAGGAGCCAAGGCCAGACCGAAGGGAAGTGCCACGAATTGGTAATGCAGATCTCCCACCGCAAAGCGCAGGAAGCGCTGGTGCCGGAGACAAATGGGAACGTGGAGGTACGCGTCCCTGATATCCAGAGACGCCATGAAGTCCCCTTGGTGTAGTGCAGCCACGACCGAACGGAGGGATTCCATTCTGAATTTTCGCGCCTTCACAAAGTGGTTTAGTGCTTTTAGGTCCAGAACTGGCCTGACCGCCCCCTTTTTGGGCACCACAAATAGATTTGAATAAAAGCCGCGGAACCTTTCCAACGGAGGTACTGGCACAATCACCCCTTGTTCGGAGAGCGCCTGGACAGCCCCTAGGAGAGCCTCTCAACGCCCCTGAGGGAGTCTCAAGTTCGATGGGAAGAACCTGTCTGGGGGTAGAGTGCTGAACTCTATCCTGTAACCGGAGGACACCACTTCCTGCACCCACCGGTCCGAAATGCGGGCAGTCCACCTGTCTGCGAACCCCAGAAGTCGGCCCCCCACCCGGGAATTGGGTGGGGGCAACCCATCATGCGGAGGAGGACTTTTCGCTCTTGCGCTGCCAGGGTCGTTTACCGGGCCCCGAGGCAGACTTGCCGGGCCTCGAACCCTTGCCCGCTGCACCAGGCGCACGAAAAAACCTCTTCTGACCCGAAGGAGCAGGGCCCTGCTTACGGCGGAACTCCCGCTACCTGGGCTCCAGGAGAAAAGTACTCCCCCCCCCCCCCAGTGAAATCCTTAATGATTTCATCCAACTGCGCCCCAAAGAGCCGACCGCCCTGAAAGGGGAGATCCGTGAGACCCTTCTTAGACGCATGGTCACCCGACCAAGAGCGTAACCAAAGCACCCGTCTGATAATGACTGCGGAAACTGGTCGTTGCCTTATTCAGGCGAGCCACTGGAGGGTCCACTGCGGGGGATGCCCACTTCTTCACAAAACTATCCTCCAATGGGTAGGGTATAGCGAAGCGTTTGGGCAGGGCGAAGCAATTCCGCGGACGCTTCCATTCCTTATAGACCAAATGGTCAAAAAAATTGATCATAAGGGTAAGCCTTAGCTCACCCTCAGAGCTCCACGGGGGTCCCCGTGACCACCGAGGCCACTTCCGGCTTAGACTCTTCCCCCGATGAAGGTGGAGGGGGTGGATGTTTTTTTAGGGGCCCCCTTAGCACAGCTCGGCACCTCCCGGGGAAAAAAAATCCCCAAATACTGATCTTAACTGGTCCAGGGACACCAGAGTCCCTCGCGCAGGTTGCACTTCCGCTGGCTCCTCCTTGGAAGGGCCCGCAGGTTCAGCCGCCATTGAGCCCCCGTACACTGACAGGCGGAAAGGCACCCCCACAGATCAACCAGGGGGGGGGACCCAGGAGGACTGCACCCACCGCTACCAGTACCCCAGGGAGAGCCCAGCTATACTTGCCGTTTGTTGCCTCTCAAAGCGCTGCGTCCCAGTAGGAGTGCTAGTGACCACCAATCAGAGAGCCTGCGCCGCCTGTGCCATTCCACGCTGTCCCAGAGTGAAAGAGGAAGCATCAGCTAAAACACACGTTTTTCTTCCCAGGCACATCCAAAATGGTCGCCGAGTGGTCACAAGAGGCCCAAAGCCTGTAATACAGGCTGCGACTATGGCAAAATGGCCGCCGTTCGGCACTAGATGTCAAAACACCAACAAAATGGGTGCGGCTACGGCAAAATGGCGGCGATCCTCGGGTATCACCCACTGGCCACCCGCACGGAACGGGCATGATGCGGCGGACCCCGCCAAAGCTAAGGGTAGCTCGCACCGGTCGGCCGCGCTGGGGAAAGTTCAGGATTCTGGATATCCTCTATGCCCCAGCCGGCTTCTTGATAGCAGTCTTCAGATAGCTTGAGAAAAAACAAAAAGCAGTAGCAAAAAAGGGAAACCGCAGATCCCATAAGGGAACCAGGTCTAACTCCTTGCACTAGGCATAATAAAACTGATATGCTATGCAGAGCAGGGGGGTTATATGTTAGAGTGAGGACGGCCCCCTGGGAGGGGTCAGCTTGCTTTCTTTCTATTTGCCTAGTCTACTCCTGGTAGAATCTGCATATGACCCCATTTGTCAATGAAGGTCTGCGTCTGTCAGTGAACGTAAGAGAAAAATGGTTTTCAACATTTTTTACAAACAAATATGTGACCCTAAAACCAGTTCTTAATAATGCATGCTCCTTCGTTGAAATCAGTTTCAATTTGTCTAGTAATATTTTAATTTATTGCTTGAAAATAACAAATGCTTAAAACTAGTTAATACCTTTATACTATCGGCCTTACTAACAAAGATATTAAATGATCTCTGATCTCTGCTACAGTGCTAACCTAACAAAGTGAGTAGATCTTTAGACCAGGTACACATTAGTGCAATCTCAGACATCGCATGTGATTTGCGCCCGCACCGCAGGTGCCAATCACAACATGTATATAAAAAGTAGGTATAAAATATGCCTTGGTCAACGTTCCCCAAGAACAACCTCGTCTCCCATTTCCCCGCAAATGGGAAGATGACCTAAACTGTACCTTCTCACCATCGCAACATCAGAATATACTACTACTCTCACTAAAGTCAGCGATGTGCACTAAACTGCAAGAGGCAAATTACAAAATCCTGACTAGATGGTACTACACCCCTCAGAGGTTGAACATTTGTTACCCTGAGACTTCTGAGCAAGCACCCCCCCTAGTGTTAGCAGTTGGCTACAAAAAGTGGAGGAAATAAACAAAATGGAAGACCTGATCCCCACAGCACAAAATAAGCATGAAAAATACTCCAAACAGTGGAGACCATGGAATATGTTCATACTGTCAGATGAGGGTCTCTCTCTCTACTCAGTACATCTACCCTCCTTCCGATATGCAATGGGAAATGTTTGTTCCGACACCATCCGGGTCCTCTACACCCTAGCACCCCCCCACCTCCTCCCCTTATCCCCCCCCCCCTATTTTCTTTTCTCTCTCTTTCTTTTCCTACCTTCCCTTCATATTATTTTCCTTTAATAAAAATTTGGGAACAGCGAACAAGCTGTTTCTCCTTTCCAGGTGCAAAACAAAGCTGAATGATGAGGAGTAACCTTGTGAGCCTGTAAAATGGAATTAATGTTACATATGCTTTGTACGATGTTCCAAGACTTGCTATGTCTTATTTTTCTGTTTTTTCTTTTCTAAATAAATAAAAATTATATTTGAAAAAAAAAAAAAAAAAAAAAAATTAGGTATAGAAACCTTAATTAGAAACAAATTGGAATAAATGGCAAAAAAGGAGTGGGTATACAATATATAGGAATGATGACCATTTAGCACGCCATATGCGCCCCAACTAGCACGGATATCTACATGATCATACGCATATAGTCATGCATCGTTCTTGTAATCATCACAGCCACATTTAAATTAGCCACATAGAGGCATGTATGTATTCATTGGTGCATGCTACTCCAGAGCATCACCATCTGTGATATACGGTCTGGCATGTTGTCCGTCCATACAGAGGACCCATGTTAGCCATTGTGACGGCCGAAAAAGGAAGAATGGGGTGTTCACATACATGAAAAGTGACTTGATTATAAATCCAACTCACAGCCACCTGAGACAAATCTAGGAAGGAATGGTTTAAAATGAAAGGCCTCATTGAGGCCAGGTGGAGAGGTAGCGAGTAAAGATACATTATACTTTTGTACCTGTTTATGCACTATTAATGCTGTTTGCTTACATTGACTATGCTTATGTTATAGATACATGTATAGTTTGACCAGCTCTATCCTCTGAAGGACACCATTACGGCAAAGAGTCCGAAACATGTCGGGATCAGCCATCACCCCCCACTCTATTCACTGCTCATTGGGGAGCATATGGCGTGCTAAATGGTCATCATTCCTATTGTATGGCTGAACTCGCATTGGATACACACAAAAAAAGTGCAAGGGACTTGTTTTTCTCCCACACTGGAATCGGATCGCATTGGGTGTTCTTACCCATGAACTCCGATTCCTGTCCAAATCCACAGTTCACACTGCGATCTGTGAACCAAACTGGGGGTAGTCATTAACATTGTACTGACACCCCCAGCAGTTCACAGAAGGGAGTGTGAAATGCCTGCGGGAGAGATGCAATGCGGGAACCGGTGCTGGAATTGCGCTGCTTCCCGCATCGCATATGTGTGAACCTAGGCTAAAGCAAAATAAAACTCTGCAATTTTTTTTCAAATCGGCCCCCAGGGGCTGTTAGCCATAATGTTCTAGTATTCAAAGCATACAGTGCCTTGAAAAAGTATACATACCCTTTGAAATTTCCCACATTTTGTCATGTTTCAACCAAAAACTTAACATGTATTTTTTGGGGGGATTTTATGTGATAGACCAACACAAAGTGGCATATAATTGTGAAGTGAAAAGAAAATGATAAATGGTTTTCCAAATTTTTTTACAAATAAATATGTGAAGTGTGGGATGCATTTGTATTCAGCCCCCCTGAGTCAATACTTTGTAGAACCGCCTTTCGCTGCAATTACAGCTGCAAGTGTTTTTGGGGATGTCTCTACCAGCTTTGCACATCTAGAGAGGACATTTTTGCCCATTCTTCTTTGCAAAATAGCTCAAGCTCTGTCAGATTGGATAGAGAGCGTCTGTGAACAGCAATTTTCAAGTCTTGCCACAGATTCTCAATTGGATTTAGGTCTGTACTTTGACTGGGCCATTCTAACACATGAATATGTTTGATCCAAGCCATTCCATTGTAGCTCTGGCTGTATGTTTAGGGTCTACAAATATCCAGCAATAATTGTCAACATCAACTAATGTCACTGATCCCAGCGCTCCTGTGAAACCCCCATAAATATAGCGCTGCTAACATCCAAACGAACATTTGTTCTTAGGCTGTATTTTAATTAAATGCTTAGGGTCATTATCCTTCTGGAAGGTGAACCTCCGCCCCAATCGCAAGTATTTTGCAGACTCCAAGAGGTTTTCTTCTAAGATTGCCCTGTATTTGGCTCCATCCATCTTCCCATCAACTCTGACCAGCTTTCCTGCTGAAGAAAAGCATTCCCACAACATGATGCCACCATGTTTCACAGTGGGGATGGTGTGTTCAGGGTGATGTGCAGTGTTAGTTTTCCACCACACACAGCGTTTTGCTTTTAGGCCAAAACTTTCAATTTTGGTCTCATCTGACCAGAGTACCTTCTTCCACATGTTTGCTGTGTCCCCCACATGGCTTCTCACAAACTGCAAACGGGACTTCTTATGGCTTTTTTCAACAATGGCTTTCTTCTTGCCACTCTTCCATAAAGGCCAATTTTGTGGAGTGCACGACTAATAGTTGTCCTGTGGACAGATTCTCCCACCTCAGCTGTAAATGTCTGCAGGTTTCCAGTTACCATGGACCTCCTGGCTGCTTCTCTAATGCGCTCCTTGCCCGGCCTGTCAGTTTAGGTGGACGGCCATGTCTTGGTAGGTTTGCAGTTGTGCCATACTCTTCATTTTCGGATGATGGATTGAACAGTGCTCTGTGAGATGTTCAAAGCTTGGGATATGTCTTTATGACCTAACCCCGCTTTAAACTTCTCCACAACTTTATCCCTGACCTGTCTGGTGTGTTCCTTGGCCTTCATTATGCGGTTTGTTCACTAAAGTTCTCTAACAAACCTCTGAGGGCTTCACAGAACAGCTGTATTTATACTGAGATTACATTACACACAGGTGGACTATTTACTAATTAGGTGACTTCTGAAGGCAATTGGTTCCACTAGATTTTAGTTAGGGGTATCAGAGTAAAAGGTGCTGAATATAAATGCACGCCACACTTTTCACATAATTATTTGTAACAAATTTTGAAAAACATTTATCATTTTCCTTCCACTTCACAATTATGTGCCACTTTGTGTTGGTCTATCACATAAAATCACCAATAAAATACATTTACATTTTGGTTGTAACATGACAAAATGTGGAAAATTTCAAGGGGTATGAATACTTTTTCAAGGCGCTGTATATTCCTTATTTACTACCTTTTTTTACCGGAAGCACCTAAAATACATAGAGAGCTCACAGTATTACTGCTAGAAGAAAAATATTTGCATTGTATTCTCATTTGTGCCAAGGACGTCCAGTAGTTCTTTAATATTTAGTAGATACTGGACCTTCTATGTCACAGGTGTCAAACACAAGGCCCGCGGGCCGAATACGGCCCTCCAGGCCATTTCATGTGGCCCTCGCACCTCTCCTGCAGCTGCAGGGGAGCTCCAGCCCACCTCTGGTCCTCCTCCAGACCCTGTACTTTCTGCTTTCCAGCAATGCATCCAGCTTCTTCCCAGCAGCAGCATAAGGTAAAGGGGTGCACTTTGATGTAAGGGAGGGTGGAGGATTCAACTTCTGATGGTGGGGGTGACTCTTGACATCTAATGTAAGGGAAGGGGATGCTCTGGACATATAGTCTTAAAGATACAACCGGCCCTTTTATGTGCAATTATAATGTTGATGTGGCCCACAATGAAATTGAGTTTGACACCACTGTTCTATGTGGTCCACATGCACAGGATATAAATCACATACATTCTGGGATGTCATAATAGTCCCGTTTAGGACATTACCTTCATGGTAGCTGAAGACCTCCATGCTCGGCTCTGTATAAGGATTATATGCAGGCTTGAAGCGCAATTTAGTGATTCCTAAAACAAAAATGTACAGCAGACATTACATGTATAACAATAGAAGCCAAAGGATCAGCACCATAACCAAAGATGGATTACCCCACACTCTGCCCTTTCAAACACAATATACATTGTATTCCCATTATAACATTCAGCTTACCAAGTTTATTGAAGAATTCCTTTAGAACACCCATTAGATCCCCTAGTGTCAGGCCATAATCTGCCACCACGCCTTCGATCTGATGAAACTCTGCTAGATGGGTGGCATCCAGTGTCTCATTCCTAAACACGCGGTCAATGGAGAAATACTTCACCGGGGTGAACTCCTGTGGGGCAGAAACAGTAGCAAATATAAGCTTTGTGGGCACCACTTTACCTTTGCAATATTTTATTCCAGCAGCAAGAGAAAGGTGAAATTCAGGCAGAGCCTCAAGAGAAAACGACTATAGGAACACATATCATACAACTTTTAAACACTTTATACAATTTTAAACAGGAATATTTGTGTGAAACATAGAGACTTATGATCAATAGGCATTAGATAATGCACGCAATCATCCCTGCACAGCTCCAGAGCATAGAATTACCTGCTGAGCCAGTTTGTACAACATTCGAGCACTGACTGCTGTTGTATGTGTCCGCAGGATATTCTTCCTGGCCTCATTGATACTCCAGTCATATTTATAGCTGCAAATAATATAGTGACACTTGTGAGTACAGGGTGATACAGACCAAATCGATACATGATATGGAGTATGCCCCCCTCCCACCACAGGGTGACATCACCCAAGATGAGCTGTGTGACATGGAGTATGCCCCCTCCCACCACATGGTGACACCACCCAGGAGGAGCTATGTGACATGGAGTCCCCCCCCCACAGGGTGACAGACAGGAGTATCACCCAGGAGGAGCTGTGACAGAGTCTGTCCTTCCTAAGACAGAGTGACACAGACCAGATGGACCTATGTGATATGGAGTCTATCCCACCCACCACAGGGTGACACAGACCAGAAGGACCTATTCCTCAAAGCCAATCTATCCAAGAGCGAACTTATAATTTTTTCTCCCCCATATGCCCCTTCCCCATGTCAAAATCAATGGCACAATTATAAGCCAATCACCGCATGCCAAGGTCCTAGGTGTAGTCCTGGACTCTGAACTCTCATTTAAGCCGCACATCCAATCACTGTGCAAATCTTGCCGCCTCAACCTCCGCAACATCTCCAAAATACGTCCCTTCCTAACCAATGACACCACAAAGCACTTAATTCACTCCCTGGTCATCTCTCGCCTTGACTACTGCAACTCCCTTCTTATTGACTTACCTCTACATAGTCTATTCCCCCCTTCAGTCCATCATGAATGCTGCTGCCAGATTCATCCACCTTACCAGTCGTTCTGTGTCTGCTACTCCTGTCAATCCCTCCACTGGCTTCCACTCACCCAACAAATTAAATTCAAAACACTAACTTCTTACAATGCCATCCACAACTTAGCCCCCAGCAACATCACTAGCCTAGTTTCAAAATACCAACCTAATCGTTTTCTTCATTCCTCTCAAGATCTCCTGCTCTCTAGCTCCCTCGTCACATCCTGTCATGCTCTCATCTAGGACTTTTCCAGAGCCTCTCCAAACCTATGGAACTCCTTATCCCAATTATCTCCTACTCTTTTAGCTTTTAGACAATCCCTGAAAACACTTCACTTCAGAGAAGCCTATCCTACCCACACCTATCAACTGTACTTTCATTTTCTCCACCCGCTTATCCCTCACAGTTATTACCTTTTGTTTTACTTGAGCCTCCCTTCTAGATTGCAAGCTCTGACGAGCAGGACCCTCCGATTTCGCCTGTATTGAAACTGTACCGTCTCCCCTTAATGTTTTAAAGCGCTGCACAAACTGTTGGTGCTACATAAATACTGTGTAATATTAATGATAATGTGAAATGGAGTGTCCCTCCCACCACAGTGTGACACCACCCAGGAGGAGCTATGAGACGTGAAGTCTGTTCCACCACCCAGGAGGAGCTATGAGACGTGAAGTCTGTTCCACCACCCAGGAGGAGCTATGAGATGTGAAGTCTGTTCCGCCTCCCACAGCGTGACACCACCCAGGAGGCGCTGTGAGACATGCAGTCTATTCCTCCCACCACAGGGTGACACCATCCAGGAGAAGCTACACTGAGTCTGTCGCTCCTACTACAGGATGACAGCACCTAGGAGGAGCTATTGAACATGGAGTCCAAAGATGTTGACCATGACAGGACTCTCACCCTTGTGAGCCATATCCTCCTTCAGAATGAACTTTCTTCACACGTTCTAGATAATCCATAGGGAATTCTGATGCCATGGCTGGATCTGTAAAAGAGGAACAGAATTAATAGGGGATAAAGGGATTTTATTATAACTTACCGTAAAATCCTTTTCTCCGAGTTCACTGACAGACGCAGCTCTTCTTGACTTTGTGGGGTTTTATGTTCGTCTTACCAGGAGTTAACTAGGCAGGGAAAGAATTCAGCTGGCCCCTCCCCTGGGGGCCGTCCTCCTTTCCTACATTAAAACCCCCCCTCACAGAGGAGCTCTCCAGTTTGTACACAAGCCGTACCAAAACAGAGCCCAGAGGGGTGGGTGCTGCGTCTGTCAGTGAACTCGGAGAAAAGGATTTTACGGTAAGTTATAATAAAATCCCTTTTTCTCCTACGTTCACTGACAGACGCAGCTCTTCTTGACTTTGTGGGGACGTCCCCAAGCTGTGTCAAA
>BLSH010433185.1:384404-403145 GCA_018402905.1 Glandirana rugosa
CCCCGCGGTCCGGGGCGGGAAGGGAAACTGGGGAGGATGAAAATTATTCGGGGCGGGGAATATCTTAGGTGGGTGAGGCAGGGGACATAAGGTGTATAACACAGTCCTCATATGTCGAGTCGTAGTGTCCTGTTTCCTGACACAATATGTGGAATACAGGGGACGGAGTGGGTGGATTCTATAAGGGGCGGGGCTTATTAAAAGTAGGAGGGGTCAAAGGGAAGGGCGGGGCCTGGCGCCCCCTCATCCAAAAACTTCACCAGCCGCCACTGATAGCAAGCATACGCTCAGACCTCATACACACTATCCAACTTTTGTTGTTAGATTTCCTTCAGATTTGCCAAAACCATGTAGTGCAAGGGCCTGTCTGATTGCATACAAATTGAAACTCCTAACTTTGACCTCATATTATATGGTTTTGGTAAATCTGAAGGAAAAAAAAACTACAGAACATTGGATTGTATCCAGCTTTAGATTCCATTCAGAAATTTGACGCAATTTGGGAAGCCTGGTCAACGTTTATGCATATACCTCTAAACCCGTATTTGCTGTTCACTCTCTAGAGAGCTCTCCCACCTTATCCTCTTTCTGTATTCAGTTCTGTTTTCTCTCTCAGTTCTTCTGTTGACTCCCAGGCACCCAGGCCCCCCCCCAGGAATGTTCTTTTCTGCGGAAAGAGCGGTCTGGGCGGAGTCACCCAGGCCACAGTGTGATCCCCTTGGGGTGGCGGGGCCGACTCTCCATGACTCCACGTCCAGCACCTAGTTCCAGGATACCCAAAGTCACTTCACCACTTTTTCTACTGATCATTTTTGTCACAGTTGTTGTACTAATCGTTATTTTACTAATTGATTACCACACATACCTTGATATTGTTATTATCCTAGGATAACTTTGCCTTTTTGGGTTTTTCTATTCTGTTTGTGCCTTTGGAATACAAACCACCAGTGCCATTTTCTCATTTGTACCTGAAGCTGTTTGGGCCGACATACCTCATTTTTCTTTCTGTTTATGTAATCCTCTTTGTAAAAATTAATAAAAATATTGGAACATAAAAAAAAAAAAAAAAAAAAACACTGACAATAGTTTCCTCACTTCTCCAGCCAAAAATGTTTTTAATTTAGATTTAGACTTAACTTTAGCGTCTTTCCTTATCTTGCATGCTCTCTACACACTCACCATGAGCTCGCACTGGGCCAAGCCCTCCTTGGGTATGCTATAGTACACCCGGGCCTCCTGGCTGCCCTCCAGAGCAATCTCCTGCCCCTCCGAGCTCAGCTCCCATTTCTTGCTGGATCGCTGCTCTGCCTCGATAATCTGAGGAAACAAATAAAAGAGTATAAATAATCAGACTTAGGCCCCTTTCACATTTGTGTGACCCGATTTTACCGCAATTTTTTTGCTGCCATTTGGGATCAGTACGACTTTGGTCCAACTTTGTCTCAATGAAAACATATTACAAAGTCATACAGAAATCCCATTTATGTTATTCAGGTGTGATTTGCATGCGACTGAGGGTTTAACATTGAAGTCTATGGACCTCAAGTTGCATCAAAGTTGGACCAAAGTAATGCAAGGACTACTTTGAAGTCGGCACGACGTGAAAGTCGTACAGATA
Source organism: Glandirana rugosa (assembly GCA_018402905.1). NCBI lineage: Eukaryota > Metazoa > Chordata > Amphibia > Anura > Ranidae > Glandirana > Glandirana rugosa. The sequence goes on from BLSH010433185.1 coordinate 386,023, forward strand.
TGAATGGTACTCATTGGAAATAATGGGGAATGACTTGTCATGCGACTTTGCGGTCCCAAATCGCAGGACAACTCACACATGTGTGAAAGGGGTCTAAATGTCAGTTCTACAATTACAGTGTTATTAGTAGGGCTGCAACTAACGATTATTTTCATAATCGATTAGTTGGCCAATTGTTTTGATTAAATCAGATAAATTCCTAAAAGTGTGGTGTATAATTTAGTTATTTTATGTAAAGTATCTCAATGCAGTGGTAAATCTAAATAACCAGCTATATGGTTAGGGAGCAAAATCTCTAATCTACTCTGAATAACAGACAGAAGAAATATGCTGTATATAATAGAAGAGGTTGAATCTGCTAAATATCATCAGACTCAGAGATCAAATTTTTTATTTAAAGAAAAAAAAAAAAATGAATGATTGTTTTGCAGATTTTCAGAAAGTACTGTAATATATTATGCATGACAGACTCCCTTGTCATAGGCAGGTGGCTTGATAAAAGCTACCCGCGCCTGCTGTCACTTCTGATGGTTATAATGAAAGCAACATCTTCCTTCAAAAAAAAAGCAAAACGTAATTTTAAGAATGTTCTTTGATTTTCTAATTGTTAGTGGGGTGGGGTCAAATCAATCGTTTTCGACCAGAGTGGTGGGAAAATAAGAAGGAGCAGAGTAGAAAACGTCTTGGTCAAAGGTGTTTTCAGACAGGGTATGTGGTTTTTGTTCAGAAATTACATTCATTTTAAAACTGAATGTTAAAAGCAAGAGAAATTTTCAAACAACATTCTTTCATTCAGCGAAGAGTTTTCGTATGAATATTCTCATCCAAACATCGATACATGTATGGCCAGCATAAGGCTCGGTTCACACCTATGCAGGTTGCTTTTGGTCCATTTCTGCTGTGCGTTTTGCATTTTTGCACACGTGATTTTGCTGCGATTTGCATGGTTTATGCTTCTTTTTGGCCAATTTGTTGTTGCGAAGACTAAAAATAGCAAATCACGGCAAAAATGCACTGCATGCTTTTCTGCAGCTTCTCCATTGAAGTCTATTGAACCAAAAAAAGCACCGTTTTGCTTTGGAAAAAGTCCTTGACCCTTTCTAAATACGCAGCGGCTGAAAAAAAGCATAGGATGAACGTGTCCCATAGGAAACCATTTTAGATGAACTGTATTGTGTTTCTGCAGAAAGCAACAAAAAAACGCATAAGTGTAAACCAGGTCTAAGGGCTCTTTTACACGGGCTAGTCCATGTGCGGACTCCGCTTTGCTCAGCAGGGAAAGCCGCCCTGAACAGGCGGATGACAGATCCGTCTCCGCTCACTGTGCAGAGATGGACCTGTCAAAGCCCCACTGTTCTCTATGGGGATCGGATGAAAACGGACCGTTTTCTTCTGATCCGATACTCCAGGCGGATGGAAAATAGGTTTTCCATCCGTCTTTACTTCACGGACAGGATCGGATATCAGCGGATATGTCATTGCTGACATCCGCCACTCCATAGGGCTGAATGGAGTGTCCGATCAGGGACTCCTGAAAAACTGACAGACAGGCCTGATCGGAACACCCATGTGAAAGGGGACTTAGACGTTTAGTAGCAGCAGCATGCTTTTTTTGTATCACCTGTCAAAATAGGGTTTAAAAATTATAGTACAAAAATAACAGATACTCGCTACTATAAGGGGCCCATTTATACTGTACTGTGAAACACTGAAAGTAATAATATATATTACTTAAATTATACATATAATAATACATACACCCAGAAGTAAGATATATGGGCATTTTAACTAGGAATCAGACATGAAGCTATATGAAGGGTGGAAGGGAGATAGAAATCTTTTATAATAAAGTAGTACTAAAAGCTGAGACTTTTTTTTCATGCATATAGTCATTGTAAATATAATGCACAATACTGGTAAAAGTGTACTTAAAGCGGAGTTCCACGCAGTTAAAAGTCAGCAGCTACAAAAAGTGTAGCTGCTGACTTTTAACAATCAGATGCTCACCTGTCCCACGCTCCAGTGATGCGGCCGCACGAGGGCTCGCTCTTCTCCCCTCAAAGCCGGGCGCGCACTGATCATGCGCAAGTCGCGCTGCGCCTTGTGAATGGCCAGCGTATCTTCTGGGACTGGTGACGTGTCCCAAAAGATCACCGAGAGGGGGGTGGTGAACTTCTTTCCGGAGCCGCGGCTCTAGGAGAGGAAGTGGACCAGGGACCCTGTGAAAACAGGGTCTCTGATCCCCCCCCAAAAAAAATTACATGCCAATTGTGGCATGTCAGGGGGTCACCTTCCCTTAAAGCGGAAGTTCCACTTTTGGGTAGAACTTTGCTTTAAATGTAATTGTAATGCCTTCTATAACCTCCAGTCTACCACCTTCTCTGGGTTCAGATGCTGATCTTCCCTGCACACAGTCTTTAACCAGTTCAGATCCGTGCTATAGCCGAAAGACGGCTACAGCGCGGCTCTGAAATGCCCGGCGGACGTCCTGCCATGTGCACGCTCCCCGCGCACACTCGCAGCCTGCGGAGGCGCGCTCTCGCGGCCGCCGCACATTGCGTGCCCGGCCGATCACCTGTAGCAGCTTCAGAACGGGCAACCGCCGATGTAAACATGGCGGTTCTCAGTTCTGTGAAGGGGACATGACAGATCTACTAATCCCTGTCATTAGGATCAGTTAGATCTGTTCTGTCCCGACCAGCCCCCCACCCCCCCCCACAGTTAGAACACACCCAGGGAACAGTTAACCCCTTCACTGCCCCCTTAGTGTTAACCCCTTCACTGCCAATGACATTTATACAGTAATCAGTAGACATTTAAATTTATGATCGCTGTATAAATGTCATTGGTCCCAAAAATGTGTCAAAAATGTCCGCTGCAATATCGCAGTCCCGATAAAAATCGCAGATCGCCGCCATTACTAGTAAAAAAATAAAAATTAAAAAATTGTAAAAACGCCATAAATCAATTCCCACAGTTTGTAGACGCAATTGTTTTTGCGCAAACCAAATTTTTATATATTTTTTGGATATTTATTATAGCAAAAAATAAAAAATAATGTTCTTTTTTCTTTGTTTGTTTATAGCGCAAAAAATAAAAGCCGCAGAGGCGATCAAATACCACCAAAAGGAAGCTCTATTTGTGGGGGAAAAAAAATGATTTTTTGTTTGGGTACAACATCGCACGACCGCGCAATTGTCATTCAAAACGCAACAGTGTTGAAAGCCTAAAATTGATCTGGGCAGGAGGGGGGTTTAAGTGCCCAGTAAGGAAGTGGTTAAAGTGATTTTTATTCAAAACAAACATGTTATACTTACCTGCTCTGTGTAATGGTGTTGCACAGAGCAGCCATGATTCTCCTCTCCTCGGGTCCCCCACCGACGCTTCTGACTCCTGCTGCCTTCAGAGTGCCGCAATAGCAAGCTGCAAAGTATAGTATAGAATGCTATAGCAATGTAAAAAAACTTCTGTCTTTAGAACCACTCACTTACTTCTCCTGCCCAGGACTACATGTCCCATGAGGCATTGCTCCTCACATATTCACAAGTTCTCAGGCACTAAATGACATGTATGAACAGTGTAATGAGCTCTATGTGTGCTGCACTGTATTTCCTGATAGGTAAACAAATAATGCATTCTGTATGTTCTGTATGCAGGCCAACTAATCGGCTTACCGATTAATCAATTATGAAAATAGTTGACAACTATTTTCATAATCGATTAGCTGTTTCGGCCCTAGTTATTAGATGTCCTCTCTAGTGGAATAAAATTTGAAACTCAACTATATTAAAAAGCAGGAACTAGAGGGACTACTCAATGGAACTACACAGTGGCAGGACAAAAGCCACACAGCAGCCCGGGGTTCTAGTAAGAATCATTGTTTACAATGGAGCTGCTTAGTGGCAATGTGGAAACAAGACGATGCCCTGCCAGACTGATAAGTGCGCAGGACAGGCAGTGAATCCAGGAGTTCTATGAGAAATCGAGTTGCCATTACTATGGATTGAGATTGGCAGCATTTACGTTGCCATTACAATATGGCAACATATCAAGTAAATGATGCCCTGCAAGAATTCTAGATCGAACGCACAGGATTGACATAGCCTGACCAAGATATTCCCCTAGCCAACGTGGCAGCACAGAGGGAACAAGAAAAGTTCACCAGAATGCAAGATAAGATGACCTTGCATGGAAAGGTAAGCATGTATTTTACAACTGCCACTTAAAGTGAAACTAAACACATCAATTTAATGGTTTCCCAAAACGGTTACATTCAAGGCATGCAGTTAATGATAACTGAAACAGTTGCTTGTGCTCTCCAATAAACTGTCAAAACCATCAAATGGCTGGTGTCATAACTGATCACATGCAGCTCCGCAGCAACTGTAGATCAAACAGAGATCAAGGTAGCAGCTTCCTTGGCTGTAAAGGATAGGAGGGTTTAGTTCCGTTTTGATAACATTTTTAGTTGTGCCTTTTTTTTTTAGGAATTAGGTGAAGTTTTTTCTTAAGGTGGAAGTCCAGTCAAAAATCAAATTTAAACGTATGCCTTCTCCCACCCCCATACTATACCCTGAAGAGGAAAGAGCCTACAGCCGACAACAGATGCCCCATAGTAAGCCTATGAGTGACGTCACTGTAGCCCGTTGTCGGCGATCTCTCCTCTTCAGAGACTATGACCGCCGATATCACAAAACCAGAGCACCCTTAGCATAGGTAACTATTGACATTTTCTTTACAGGCTTGTAGCCTCTCGCACCCCTTCTAACCTTCTGGCCCCTTGTGCCACGTGCCCCTTCTAGCTCTCTGGCCCCTCGTGCTGCATGCCCCTTCAAGCCCTCTGGTCCCTCGTGCCCCTTCTAGCCCTGTGGCCCCTTGTGCCGCACGCCCCTTCTAGACCTCTGGCCCCTCATGTCGTGCACCCCTTCTAGCCCTCTTGCCGCACGCCTCCTCTGGCCCCTTGTGCCATACGCCCTTCTAGCCCTCTGGCCACTTGTGCCGCAAGCCCCTTCCCCTTTCTAGCCCTCTGGCCCCTCGTGCCGCGCACCCCTTCTAGTCCGCCGGTTCCTCGTGCTGCGCACCCCTTCTAGTCCGCCGGCTCCTCGTGTCGTGCACCCCTTCTAGTCCGCCGGCTCCTTGTGCCGTGCACCCCTTCTAGTCCTCCGGCCCCTCGTGCCCCTTCTAGCCCTCTGGCTCCTGGTGCCATGCGCCCCTTCTAGCCCTCTGGCCCCCAGTGCCTTTTGTGCTGCGAGCCCCTTCCCCCTTCTAGCCCTCTGGCCCCGCGTGCCGCTTCTAGCCCTCTGGCCCCTTCTAGCCCTCTGGCCCCTCATGCCGCACACCCCTTCTAGTCCGCCGGTTCCTCGTGCCGGACACCCCTTCTAGTGCGCCGGTTCTTCATGCCGCGCACCCCTTCTAGTCCTCCGGCTCCTCGTGCCGCGCACCCCTTCTAGTCCTCCGGTTCCTCGTGCCGCGCACCCCTTCTAGTCCTCCGGCTCCTCGTGCCGCGCACCCCTTCTAGTCCTCCGGCCCCTCGTGCCGCGCACCCCTTCTAGTCCTCCGGCCCCTCGTGCCGCGCACCCCTTCTAGTCCTCCGGCTCCTCGTGCCGCGCACCCATTCTAGTCCTCCGGCTCCTCGTGCCGCACACCCCTTCTAGTCCTCCGGCCCCTCGTGCCGCACACCCCTTCTAGTCCTCCGGCCCCTCGTGCCGCACACCCCTTCTAGTCCTCCGGCTCCTCGTGCCGCGCACCCCTTCTAGTCCTCCGGCTTCTCGTGCCGTGCACCCCTTCTAGTCCTCCGGCTTCTCGTGCCGTGCACCCCTTCTAGTCCTCCGGCTTCTCGTGCCGTGCACCCCTTCTAGTCCTCCGGCTCCTCGTGCCGCGCACCCCTTCTAGTCCTCGACCCCTTGTGCCCTTCTAGCCCTTCGTGCCGCACGCCCCTTCTAGCCCTCTGTGCTGCACACCCTTTCTAGCCCTCTGGCCCCTCGTGCCACACGCCCCTTGTGCTGGGTGCCCCTTCTAGCCCTCTGGCCCCTTCCAGCCCTCTGGCACCACGTGCTCATTCTAGCCCTCTGGCGCCTTGTGCCCATTCTAGTCCTCTGGCGCGCGCCCCTTCTAGCCCTCCGGCTTCTCCTGCCGCGCGCCCCTTCTAGCCCTCCGGCTTCTCCTGCCGCGCGCCCCTTCTAGCCCTCCGGCTTCTCCTGCCGCGCGCCCCTTCTAGCCCTCCGGCTTCTCTTGCCGCGCGCCCCTTCTAGCCCTCCGGCTTCTCCTGCCATGTCAGCCCAGCAATGTCCCCACATAGGTTTTGATGTCTCTCTACCAACAACATGCACAAAAGGGTGGCTCCATAAGACCCTGCCAGAGAACTGAACCACCCAATAAAAGGTAACATGGCTCAGAGAACCTTGGACCGGATCAGTCAAGAAAAAAAGGTTATTAGACCTCTTTCACGCAGGTGGTGGTCTTTAATGCCCTCTAAAAAGCGATCTGTGACAAATCACCTTTCAGGGCATGGCTGGAAGCCTGTTTACACGCATTCAGGAGGACATACTGCTCCCAGCTCATCTGCTTTTCAATCCCCAGGAGGATTTTTTTTTACCCCACTGGGAATGCTTCATTTAACTATATAAAAGTTCCTGTAATAAAGAAATAAACTACAGAGCCTGAACCACCCTAACCGCGTTTAGCGTGCGGTTGTATGGGACTTACACCAAGGACCCCAGTGATTCAAGGTCAGCACCCTTCCTATGGGCTCCAGGTAACCTGGCCATGCTGTATTCTGCAGCCCCAGGACAGCTGTACAGTCATGTGACCCCAGGATGTTATTACATCATCCTCCACAGACAGGTCCACTTACCTCTCCCAGGGACTGCAGGCTCTTCACAGCCCCCACCACCTGCTGGTGATCCACCCCCAACGCCTGAGCCAGCTCCAGGCTGTCGAGTCCTCCGCTCTCCCCATCCCGCAGCCTCTGCAGAAGGGATTCTGTCACTCTGTTATCCGCCATGCTGCCGGCTTCTTCACTGCGCATGCGCCGGTGTTGTATCAGAAAGCCGCTACGGCTGACGTAGCGGTCTACTGCGCATGCGCCATGCGTTCCACGTCCACTATGCGTTCCACATATTGTGTGTGATGGGCAGCGGCGTCCAACGGCAGAGAGGCAGCATGCCATGTGCCCTCAACCTCGTACTCTGATTGGACAATGCTCCCCTCCGCTTAAATTATACAATAGAGACGTCGATATACTTCGGTAGGAAAGTGATACAGAATTGGGAGACGGAGAGGTCGGAGAGAAGGAGAATAAAAAACGGGAGTCCTTAAAAGAACAGGGTTATATTTTAATGGACTGCTCAAGAGAAGATAGCTGTCAGCAGACGCTTCCTATGAGGTGAGCTGCTGCTGAGTAGTCACGTGATGACTGCTTCCCATACAGTGTAGCCTGGAAGATACCACTGCTAGTATTTTCCATCCTGCTGAGGAGAGATAGGAAGTGTTCCTAAAGTCATAACATCTGACCGGTTGTTATGGTGGTCTGAGGTCACAGGAAGATGGCGGCGTCCGACTCCCACTCCAAAACGCTGTTTGTGACCCGGGACGGTGTGCCCATGCGGTTCTATGTCCGGCCTGGACCCAGTAAACGGCAGCTGGCCCCTCTTATCACGCATGGAGGAGGGGTGGTGTGTCGTATCCAGGAGCCCGGGGCCTTCCTCCTGGCCGACCCCACCGAAGACCAACTGGGCCCCGGCTATATCTCCACCTGCTTCATCACCGATTGTGTGAGCAGCAACCGCAGCCTTTCCCCCCGGGCTTACCGTCTGCTACCTCTCAGGGGCCTGAAGACTGGAACAAGCCTGTTGAGAAGCTTAACTTCTAGGTTCTCCACTGTCCAATGGGGAGAGACTGAGGACCCCAAAGGAAGACCTACCGTTGTTCCAACTAACAATGCAGAGGCCGCTGTACAGGGCCAAAAGGAAATCGGCACCACTTCAGTGACCACCAGAGATGGGGCGACTGGAGAGAGAGAGGACAACATAGAGCAGATGGGAAATCTTAGCCCAGAATGGGCTCAGGAAGATGAGCAGGTCCACAAAGGACATTCTCCCGTTGACCTGACCAACAAAGAAGAGGCCATCACAGAAGAAGCAACTGGGGAGAGAGAGGACAACATGGAACAGATGGGAAATCTTAGCCCAGAATGGGCCCAAGAAGATGAGCAGGGCCACAAAGGACATTCTCCTGTTGGCCTGACCGACAAACAAGAGGCTGACACACAGGGCAGTAGTGAAACCTGCACCTCTATAGAGGACACCACAGAAGAAGCAACTGGGGAGAGAGAGGACAATAGGGATAAGCAGGAGTTTACTAGCTCTAGAAGGGCCCATGGAGATAAGGAGGGCCACAAAGGAAGTTCTGCTGTTGACCTGACCAACAAAGAAGAGGCTGACGCACAGGGAAATAGGGAATACGCCTCTATAGTGACCACCACTAAAGAGACAACTGGAGAGAGAGAGGGAAACATGGAGAGTATGACCAGGACCTCCCTAAAAGAAAGCAGAAAAAGCCCTGCTTCAAAAAGTAGAATTCCCACCAAACCAGCCTCAGAGTGTAGAGTGGACCTGAAAACTGATGTGTGTACAACTTCATCTAGAGATGGCACCTGCATGGAAGTGGCCACTGAAGATAAAAGGGGTGAAAAGAATGCTGGGGGAGCTATTGCTGTTCACAGTACATCTATAACTCAAAAGACGACCCTTTCTGTAGGAAAGATGGATGTAGAACAGACTCTTAATGTAGATGATAACTATAGTTCACTAATCATTCCAGATCCCAGAACCAGCACACCAGCTCCTGGGAACCCTAATACTGTAAAGGACTTAGAGGCTGATACAACAGATGATGGTGCCCTAATGAAAGATGGAGACTCTCATCTTGGTACACAGTTTAGGAGGCCGAAAAGGAAAGTAGCAAGCATAACTAGGTTTGGCGATGGAGAAAACCAGCATAGTCCAAACATGAAGCAAAGGATAGCTGAGAAGAAGACAAACATGCAAGAAAAGCCGAGGAATGAGACACAGATGTCTGATGAGAAGCACTGTGGTCTGGTAGAGGAGAGTCACGATGCTGAATCCCCAGCTGGCCAGATTGAGCAGCCTAAGGCAGAGACTGGTTCCCAAAAGAAGTACACTGCCAAGGAACTGGACAGACAAAGTGTAGAGAGCCAGCAGGTTCAGGCAGTTATTCCACTTCAGGGTCATAAGGCAGCCTCTATGCTGCGACGAGGGAGAATGGCCTTCACCAAAGAGGAAGACTTGGCCATCTTGGTATATGTCCGAGATAATGCTTCCTCCAGCTGTACAGTCACTGGTAATGTACTGTGGAAGGATATGGAGAAGAAAAAGGTGCTTAGAAGGACCTGGCAGGCCATGAAAGCACGCTATGTTAAGTACCTTACTGATCACAAGTATAAGTACAAGTTACCTCCCAAATGCTCTTCTTCCCCAAGCAAGAACTCTAGTTCAAAGAGCATGCACAGATCTGATAAAACTAACAGTTCATGGCTCACATGTGCTTCGACTTCCACTATAACTCCTAAGAATTGTGATGCCATCCAACCTTGTGCCCCTGCTGATATCCCTCAGTATTGTGATACCACCCAACCCAATGCCTCCGCTGATATCCCTCTGAATTGTGAAACCACCCAACCCAGTGCCTCAGCTGATATCCCTCAGAACTGTGATGCCATCAAACATAGTGTCTCAGCTGATATCCCTCACAATTGTGATACCACCCAACCAAGTGCCTCAGCTAATATGCCACAGAATTGTGATTCCACCCAACCCAGTGCCTCCGCAGATATCCATCAGAATTGTGATCCCACCCAACCCAGTGCCTCAGCTATCCCTCAAAATTGTGATACCACCCAACCCAGTGCTACTAGAGGTACTCCTCGGAAAAATGGCACTATGCCTCCCACTGCATCTGCTGTTACCTCTCGGAGAGCTGACATCATGCCACACACTGCTTCTGCTGTTATCCCTCAAAAATGTGTCACCATGTTACCCAGTGCTTCTACTGATCCCATTCAGAAAAATGACACTATGGCACCCACTGCTTCTGCTGTTACCCCTAAAAAACATGACACCATGCTACCCAGTGCTTCTTCTGATACCCCTCAGAAAAGTGACGCTATGCTACCCAGTACCTCTGCTGATACCCATCTGAGCTGCATTGTTACACAGCATGAAGCCTTTGCTTCTGCTATTACCCTGGTGACTAATATTGCCTCAAAGGAACAATCTGTTTCAACACCCAGGAAGAGGTCATCTGATCCAACAAATGATAATGAGCCTTCAATGCAAGAAAAAGGTGTGAACATATGCCAGGCTGCATAACTGCAGGTCACAACACTTAATATCTTTCATATGAAACAGGACTAAGCAAAGTAACAGGTTTTCTTGATAGCAGCACCAGGAGTTAATATTTGCCTTTCCATATCCAACAGTTTGGCATCCGAAAACCTTTATGCAAGTTACAACTTGCTCAGACCTGTGCATGCTCTCCCCTGTTCCCATGCAACTCATGACTGGTGATTGGGCACTGCACTGTGGAAAGCATTGGAAATGTCCTCCATGCTCAGAAGTAGCAGTTTTTTTTAAAGCTACGACATTGGGTGAGCATGAAAAAGGTAAGTATTAACTCATAGTGGTGTCTGCTATTAAGGGAATGTGTTACTTTTCCTAGTTCAGGCAAAGCACAAACTCAGTATCAAGGCTGGCCATACATTATACATTTTTTTTGTACAGTTTTCCTTTAGATTTACCAAAACAATATATAATGAGGCCAAACCTGACCACTTTCATTTTGTATGCAATCGGGCAGGCCCTTGCACTACATAGTTGAAGGTAAAACTATAAAGGAGACTGAATAAGATAATTGTATAATGTATGGCCAGCTTAACAGTCTAAGCCAGTCCCTGGTAACATCGTGCCTCATCCCTGCATATATACATTTATTACTGGTGGTTGGTGTTGGGAACTTTGGCAAGGGTTTGTAGCCTTTTTAATTACTTTAGAGCCCCTCAATGCTCCCAATTAAACTAATTTCAGCAGGGTTTCTAAAAATCTGGCTGCCTGTTGGCTCTTTGATACCTCCTAGTTTTGGCCAGGGGAATGTCTTGTGTGCAGTAGTGACTTTCTGTCATGGTCACACACCTCCAGAAGGCATCAGAGGAATCTATGTTAAGGTGTCCACTGACATAAGATATTTGTCAACCAAATTTGGTCAGATCTTGTAAGGAGTTTTAAAGCTACTACTGTATAGATTGGCTGTTTATTCTGCAAGTTGGTTCCGCTCCGCTGAATTCAGCTGTTCCTATAGATGAGCAACCATTTGGGCCAGTGGTTCTCAACCTCAGTCCTCAAGTATGGCCGACAGGCCATGTTTTGGGAATTTCCCATAGATAAAATAGCTCTCATAAATACCAAGCCATTTACATTAATTTAAAGCACCTGTGCAAGGTGAAGTAAAGCCTAAAAATTGACCTGTTGGAGGGGTTCTTGAGGACTGAGGTTTGGAAATCACTGATTTGGGCAATGGACAGGGTAAAGGAAGTGGCTCGCAAAATACTTCTAAAAAAAGATGGTAACAGGACAAGGTTTTCAAAGCTGTGCACTGCTCCTTCCCTAGCCTAGTACCTCTGAGACATTAGGTCATCTCCTATTCCAACCATTGTGGACTTTCATCTACCTCTAGGCATTCCCAGCTACCAGATCTTGGGGAAGAAAATGTTTGGGGAGCTAGAAAACCTTTTCTGATCACCTCCTAAGATGAGATTTTACTAGGACTGTCTATGTGTGCTCTTTGTCTTCCTCATGCCTAGGCTCAGACAGAAACACTTTGGCAGGCAGAGCACTCTTTGTTGCAAAGCTGGGGCAAAAGGCATCTTCAGATGGTAGAGGGGTGTCTCTCGTTTCTGCTGGTCCTCAGATTTCTATGGCCAGTTTTAGACTAAGTAGAAATTTTGCTTAGAAGAACCTGAGCTCATGTTTTTCTTTTCCTCTCTACCCCTGTCAGGTAATAAAATGTTGCCTTCGCCTCATTTTTCCAAGACTGTTCGATCAGATAGGAAAGACTCCAGTGATTCCGAAGATCTGCATATATTTGAGACAGCGAACCTGGAATTTGAGGTATGCTGTGCTACCTTTATCTGAATTTGTCAACACCACTGTGCAGTGATTCGCCAATGAAGCTGCCAAACTCAACTTTATTATAGGGTTTAAGTAAAGAGTTGCACAAGATAGGTCTCTGTGATGGGACGGTGGCAAAGTCACAGCTTAAAAAAGTGTAAAGAAAGAAAAAAGTTTTAAATTAGCTGAACTTCAGGCAGAAATAAAAGACACAGATTACAGCAGCTCTGTTCTCAATACATTCCTAAATTTGAATTCAGGACTATGAAGAAAGGTGTGAGAATTCAATTGGGTTTTAAAACAAAGGCGGTGGTAGGAAAAAGTTATAACACTGATTGTTGCTTTGTATTAGAGGTACCACCAGGAGTCTACACAAAGTATATAACCCCCTGTATAGCACCCCAGGAGACGTAGGCCGCTTTTACACAACCATTCTGATCAAGTTCGCCTGTTAGTTTTTCAGGCAGACCTGACCAGAAGGTCCATTCATCCTTATGAACTGGTGGGTGTAAATGGACACAATCTTATGATCCGGTCCACTATAAATAAAGCAGAATCCGTTCTCCTCTGTGTAAGCAGATCAGATCGGAGGGCAGGTGGGTGTAAATGGACAGCGGAGTTTGCTGCCCATAGAACAGAGCGGGCTAGTCGACACTGACCTGACATCCACCCGCTCTGCTCTGATCAGCAGGGAATCTCGGAGCCGATCCTCTACTGATCAGAACAGAGTCTGCCCCATGTAAAAGGGACCTTAAATGCTAGGGTGCTAATTTACAGAAAATTACTATCTGCTGTGGTCTCTGTCCCAACCCTTCTCGTCTTCTGCACTGTAATTGTGATTAGTGTGGCTTTATCACATCTGGTGGGCCAGTACTAAGGTGTGGAAGGGATTAGTCCAGAACCAGCAACCAAAAGAACTGTCTGTTCACCCCAGTATTAAGGATTCCCTGGGCACTTCACAGGGGATTGGAAGTGACATGCTGGCACCTGGAGATGCCAGTAATACAAAGTGGCAGTTAAAGTGTTACTTAACCCAGGACCCTGCATGCACTATATCTGGCCTCCCACAGTACACAGGAGATGGAAATGCAATTATTTTAGAAAATATAAACTGCTAAATACCTTTTCTCATCAGCAGTATATAGCAGTCTTGTGACTTCTATCAGAGCACTGGTTAAAGCTTGTAGGAGTTTTCATTCTACTCTGACTGTCTTATGAGGCTGCATGACCCCTGACCCTCTGTCTGGGCCGTGCTGATTGGCCCTGTGCTAATAACATGCACCCTCCCAAAAAAGAAAAACCCTCTAGCAATACACACCAAACTGAGCATGTGCAGAGTGCCCCCAAGGCTCTGTACTATCAGGAGATGGATTGGCGACTGTGCAAGAAGGGAAGGATCAGAGAAGACAGGATCAAGCAGCTTATTTACAAAATGCACAGGATTAACCCCTTAGGTTCCACAGTGAGTATAACAAGCATGCTTTACTGCATGTACAGACTGATTTTACTGTTGTGGGTTTAGTAACACTTTAAATACCCGTTTTATCATTGGACATGTCCAACATTGTTTAAGGGAACTTTGGAAGCCCGGGCAGGAAATCTGCAAGCACCATTAGCATATCTCCCAACATTCTGAGATGGGAATGAGGGACACCTATTAGCAAAAGTATGTAGATATAGGACATGCCTCCAGCCAAGCCCCCTTAAAGGAGGATTGTACAAGAAAAAATGATTACTTAAAGTGATTGTAAAGTCTCCCACAGCCAGCAGCTTCCTTTGAGGGCACCCGAGTCGAGTCAGAGCTCCGTGTATCCATTCAGACACGGAGCCCCAGCCCCGCCCCTTTCTCCCCTGATTGGCTGACAGACTTTGATTGATAGCCAGGGCAGCCAATGGCACTGCTGCTGTGCCAATCAGGAGGAGTGTCCTGGACGGCTTAGACATTCGTGGGGAGACTTTTATACACAGAAGTTTTTTTATCTTAATGCATTAAGATAAAAAAACCTTCTGACTTTACAACCACTTTAAACCCACAAATGTTTTTTTCTTTTCCATTACTATTCCTTTGATATCTATTAAACAGTGAAAAAATTGGCGCTAATGCACTCCAAATATAATCATATAAACATAATTTGCTGTGCACCCAAAAGCAACATAAACAATCCTCCAGAAAAAAGGGAGGTTCCGATCGTGAGACCAGTGGAACGCATGCGAAAGAAGGTGAGGAGTGGACCACGCAAAAAGGAAAAAAAACCCAAAAGCTCATATATTTGGTGCTAATCTTAGCACCAAAATCATGTAACTTTGTATTTGGCTTGTTTTTTATATATAAAGTTTGGATTACTACGCTATGATACCAAAAACGTCTTCTCTTTGAGCTTTATTGATTGGAGATCCCATGGTAAATGTGAGGAGCCATAGAGGAGTGTGCGATCACTTTGTTGCGGCTTGGTGAAATATAAAGATTTAAAGAGCCCATTTTGATTGAGCAAAAGCGACAATACTTTCATGGTCTGGTGAGTGTGAATTGCACTTGGTGTGGATTTCATGGTGAAGCACTTTAAAAGGAACTTTATAGGAGTTTTTATTTTTTGCACATGGTGATTGGACTTTTCTTCTCATTTTCTTCTCATTTAACCACTTCCTTACTGGGCACTTAAACCCCCCTCCTGCCCAGACCAATTTTTGGCTTTCAGCGCTGTCGCATTTTGAATGACAATTGCGCGGTCGTGCGACGTTGTACCCAAATAAAATTTGCGTCCTTTTTTTCCCACAAATAGAGCTTTCTTTTGGTGGTATTTGATCCCCTCTGCGTCATTTCTGATCGCCGCTATAAACAAAAAATGAGCGACAATTTTGCAAAAAAGAACAATATTTTTTACTTTTTGCTAAAGTACAAATCCATTAAAAAAATTATTCATCGGTTTTGGCCGACATATATTCTTCTACATATTTTTGGGGAAAAAAAAAATTGCAATCGGCGTATATTGATTGGTTTGCGCAAAAGTTATCGCGTCTACAAACTGGTAATTGATTTATGGCGTTTTTATTATTTTTTTTTTTTTACTAGTAATGGCGACGATCTGCGATTTTTAGCGGTAATGCGATATTGGGGGGGACATGTCGGAACATTTTGACACTTTTTTGGGACCAATGACATTTATTCAGCGATCAGAAATTTAAATGTCCACTGATTACTGTATAAATGTCATTGGCAGTGAAGGGGTTAACCTGCAGGGGGCAGTGTAGGGGTTAAATATGTTCCCTGGCTGTGTTCTAACTGTGGGGGGGCATGGCTGGTCGGGACATAACAGATCTAACTGATCCCAGTGACAGGGATCAGTAGATCTGCTATGTCCCCTGTCAAAGAACGGGGAACCGCCGTGTTTACAACGGCGGTTCCCCGTTCTGAGGCTCCTGAAGGTGATCGCGGGTCTCGGGCGGACATCGAGTCCAGGGGGCGCGCGGGAGCATGCGCAGTGGGAGGACGTCCATGGACGTCCTCCCGGCATTTCAGGTCCGCGCTGGAGCCGTATTTCGGCAATAGCGCGGACCTGGAGGGGTTAAAAGACTCCACAAATATGGAATTGTCACTGAAGTTGTAGAAACCTCCCTTTTTTTTTGGAGGATTGTTTGTTGCTTTTAGTTTGCACAGCAAATTATGTTTATATGATTATATTTGGAGTGAATTAGCGCCAATTTTTTCACTAGTTTCAGGTTTTCATTACCACTTGAAAAAAGGCAGCTGTTTTTCACCAAAAAAAAAAAAAAATCACCTATTGGGGGCGCCATCACTGCTATATATTCACAGTTTATTACTATTCATTTATATTGGGTTTTGGAATTTACAAATGCAGCAAGTTAGAAATTGGATGAAAGGTTTAGCACTGGGAAACTCTTTTTTAAAGATAAATAGTGCATTTTATACACAACTATATAGATCAGACCAAAATGAGGGACAAATGAGGAGGAAAGAGGGACTTTGTTCCAAATCAGAGACAGTCCCTCAAAATCAGGGACAGTTGGGATGTATTAGAAGTTCTGGCAGGAATGCAGTGGGCACCATTGGAAGTACTGCCACAGATTCTGCAAGTCTTGGCAGAAGGTCCTGTTGGGAGACATTCTGTAGCCGGCAGGACTTGTCAATACTGTTTGTAATTTGATGCACTGTCAGCCAACAACGGGAACTTTGGAGCCCGCCGGATTTCTGGCAGATCAACAGGTGTTCTACTGTACTTGTAGCATTTTTAAAAGAATAAAACATAGGAAATTGACATGGATTCCAGAGATGTATTGACTTTCTTACAATATTTATCTGTTTCAAGGAGACTGATGACAACACAAGTCCTGAACAGCCGGCTCAAGTGGTCAGCCAGTCTGAGAACAACAACAATGCATGGCATGTGGATGAGACGCCCTCCACTTCACAGGCATCTGAGAGCGAAGGCCTTCGGGAAGCCACGATTGATATGATGAGAGAGTTTAAGCTCAATATCTCCCTTGTAACACAAGCCCTCTTTTTTAACAGTGGAGAGCTGGGCAGCACCAGACACTTCCTGCGTACAGGCACCCGCCCTGATGGCTATCCTATTTGGGAGCCAAAGGATGACTTGGACTTAAAGAAGAACAACCCAAAGATGCAATCACATCTGATTAATAAATATGGTGCAGATAATGTTGCTAGAAGAGTGGCTTTCCTGGCAAGTTAGCATAATTTACAGTCATACTCTTTGAGTAGAATGGTGTGTGAAGTGCAGTAAACCACAGTAAGCACTCAGATTAGTGAGATTAATTTTGATTGGTTGCTATGAGTCACTGTACTTTTCATATCATAGTAACAGTTCCACTTATCAAACCTGTGGGTGCCGTTGCCTGCAGATTTACATGTTTCATGCCTTTTGTTATTGAATGGACGATATTGTTGTTTTTAATATAAGTTAC
>BLSH010433185.1:403723-415378 GCA_018402905.1 Glandirana rugosa
GAAATGAACTTTTGCATTATATTACATTGTCATAATATATTGTTTCGATTTCGAGACAGTGATTGTATTTACACATAAATAAAT
This sequence comes from Glandirana rugosa, assembly GCA_018402905.1. Classification (NCBI taxonomy): domain Eukaryota; kingdom Metazoa; phylum Chordata; class Amphibia; order Anura; family Ranidae; genus Glandirana; species Glandirana rugosa. The sequence goes on from BLSH010433185.1 coordinate 403,808, forward strand.
AATTTTGACAAGGGTCACTTCTTCTGTGACTTACGAACACGACGGGTGAGACGATCAGAAACGACATCACTACTTTTTCATTTATGTTAGTGACAGAGCTTTAGCTTTGTTATATAATACTGTTACATTATATTACGTTTTCAAGTAAAGTTTATATGCGTTTTATTTTGTTGTACATGTTTTCTTCTTCCTTTGGCCATCCGTTGTTTCACTACACCTACATGTTATGTGCACATCTAAGATTGCATTCACACAGCAACGGAAAGCTGCCACAGCAATTCCCAGCCTCGTCAGCACTCCGTTGCCGGCTGCGGTAGGGGGCAGTGGGGTGTGCGATTCAGTGCATCACACGGCTCCTCTTTTTTGTGTGTGTTTTGTACCAGCTTTATTTGAAGTGTACAAAATGTACACTTACAGTGCCTTGAAAAAGTATTCATACTCCTTGAAGTTTGCCACATTTTGTCATGTTACAACTAATATAGTAAATGTATTTTATTGGGATTTTATGTGATAGACCAACACAAAGTGGCACATAATTGTGAAGTGGAAGGAAAATGATAAATGTGTTTCAACATTTTTTACAATAAATATGTGAAAAGTGTGGGGTGCATTTGTATTCAGCCCCCCCGAGTCAATACTTTGTAGAACCACCTTTCACTGCAATTACAGCTGCAAGTCTTTTTGGGGATGTCTCTACCAGCTTTGCACATCTAGAGAGGGACCTTTATGCCCATTCTTCATTGCAAAATAGCTCAATCTCTGTCAGATTGAATGGAGTGCATCTGTGAACAGCAATTTTCAAGTCTTGTCACCGATTCTCAATTGGATTTAGGTTTGGACCTTGCCTGGGGATATTTTAACACATAAATATGCTTTGATCTAAAACCATTCCATTGTAGCTCTGGCTGTATGTTTAGGGTCATTCTCCTGCTTGAAGGTGAACCTCCGCCCCGGTCTCAAGTGTTTTGCAGACTCTAACAGGTTTTCTTCTAAGATTGCCCTGTACTTGGCTCCATCTATCTTCCCATCAACTCTGACCAGCTTTCCCATCCCTGCTGAAGAAAAGCATCCCCACAACATGATGTTGCCACCACCATGTTTCACAGTGGGGATGGTGTGTTCAGTGTGATGTGCAGTGTTAGTTTTCTGCCACACAGTGTTTTGCTTTTAGGCCAAAAAATTAAATTTTGGTCTTATCTGACCAGAGCACCTTCTTCCACATGTTTGCTGTGTCCCCCACATGGCTTCTCACAAACCGCGAACAGGACTTCTTATGACATTCTTTCAACAATGGCTTTCTTCTTGTAGAGATGAGGGAAAATCCCACTCATCGTGTTAGCTCCTTATAAAATTCACCTCCCCTGGGAGTGAGGAAGCTGGCTCAGTATGCAGGTAGCATGCAGCAAAATGGGCTATGACTAAGCACCGACAAGCGGTGTGAAACAGGTTAGCATTTTACCTCTGTCTGATTGTATATGGACTGATACTTAAATAAAGCATTTCAACTGGAGTGCGGCCATCCAGATTTTTCGTTTTGCCGAATGGCTTCCTTCTTGCCACTCTTCCATAAAGGCCAGATTTGTGGAGTGCACGACTAAAGCCTCGTACACACACGCCGATTATCATACAACCACATGTCCAACTTTTGTCCAAATTGTCTGTCCGTAGTTTTGTCTAGTGTACTGACGGTAGTCAAGTAATCGTCCAACAAAGCCGAAGGTAGTGACGTGTTCCGAGTGTATAAAGATGAAGTTCAGGACGACTCACCCACTAGGGGAGAGAGAAGGGGGCTATGGGATTTTACATGGTACCAAAATGGACTCACAAACTGGTTGTTTGTATAAAAACAAATATTTATTCAATACATACGTATATATATAAAAAAAGAGAACTTTTTTATACATTATATATATACGTATGTATTGAATAAATATTTGTTTTTATACAAACAACCAGTTTGTGAGTCCATTTTGGTACCATGTAAAATCCCATAGCCCCCTTCTCTCTCCCCTAGTGGGTGAGTCGTCCTATTCTCACATGGGACAAATATTTCTATATTGAACAGGGATGTAGGTACTTTATTTTAATGTAAAATAACAATATACTGAGCTTCATACATAAAGATGAAGTTCAGGTGAATGTGGTTTGTGAAATACGAACGCAGGTTTACACGACCAAACACTTCCTGGCTTCCGAGCATGCGTGTTTGTACTTACAACTTTTGTTGGTCCAACTTCTGTACACACAAGCCGAAAACTGGCCAACGCCTTGTTGGCAGACAAACGTTTTCTAGTCTTCACATAAAACTTCTGTTGGACAATAATTGGAAATTGGCTGTCGAATTGTGCGTACTAACGGTCGGATTATTGGACCACAGGCTGTTGTACGACCGTTGTTGGGAGATAATTGTACCGTGTGTATGGGCCTTTATAGTTGTCCTGTGGACAGATTCTCCCACCTGAGCTGTGGATCTCTGCAGCTCCCCCAGAGGTACCATGGGCCTACTGGCTGTTTCTCTGATGAATGCTCTTTTTGCCCGGCCTGTCAGTTTAGGTGGATGGCCATGTCTTGGTAGGTTTGCAGTTGTGCCATACTCTTTCCATTATCGAATGATGGATTGAACAGTGCTCCGTGAGATGTTCAAAGCTTGGTATATATTTTTATAACCTAACCCTGCTTTAAACTTCTGCACAACTTTATCCCTGACCTGTCTGGTGTGTTCTTTGGCCTTCATGATGCTGTTTGTTTACTAAGGTTCTTTAACAAACCTCTGAGGGCTTCACAGAACAGCTGTATTTATACTGAGATTAAATTACACACAGGGGAGATGCGGATCCCTGGAAGGAAACTATTTGCATATATGGTGGTCCTGTAGTAAAATCGAGCCCTTTTGGACACAAATTTTTGCGGTTTTCAATTCTATATATAATATGTCCTTAACACCTTCCCCGAAGATAGTACTTCTATTGATGCTTCCTGGCCCGTTAGCTTCTCAAAAAAAGAACCTACTACGATTCTTCCTTTCTGCAGCTAGACAATTGATCCCCCTGTATTGGAAGTCAGATGTCCCTCCCTCCTTGGCTCTATGGGTTTCAACGGTCAATGATGTAATGCGGATGGAGGAGATGTTAGCCATAGATACTGATTCTTTTGACAAATACAAGACCCTTTGGTATGTTTGGATAGAGTTCTCCACATCAGATAACCTGAAAAAAATGCTGCAACTTATAGCTCCCACCCTTTTGGATGCTCAGACTGCCAGGAAATACCTTCTCCTTTTCTTCACTCCAACCTCAGACTTCTCTGAACTTTTTCTTTCTTTTTCTCTCTCTATCTTCCTCTGTTTTTTGCTTCTCCTGTTTCCTCTCTTTTTTCCTTCATATGTCAGAATGTTACTTCCTTTTTTCTTTCTTTTTTATTGAATGGTCACGCCATTATTGCTGTATAGCACGGTCCTAGCACAGGTGAGTCCTCGTTAACTCATAAATATATAGACCGTTCACATGTATATTGTGTTGTTAATGTTTTTATTCTCTCTTGCAAAACCAATAAAGATATATTTGCCTCTAAATTACACACAGGCACCCGCTCTTAATAAACTACAGACTGCTATCGTTAAATTCATATGGCGTAGCAAAGGGCATCGCCTGTCCAAGAATACCCTATTTAGACATAGGAAAAAAGGGGGTTTGGGCCTTCCTGATCTCTGGAAATATTACTTAGCATCACAGTTGACCCATTTTTCTATTGTTTTCTCTAGAGGTCCTAAACCAGACTGGGTCTCAATAGAGCGGCAGGCCACCCCACGCCACACCCTGGATTATCTTCTATGGTGCCCATCCAAACTTAGACCTCCGATTCTCAGCCTCGTCAGCTCTCCGTTGCCGTTTCTCCCAAATCTCACATTTTCTTCACTGAATATGGACCAGTAAACTGAATCCGATGACAGTCACCCCCTACGAGAAATGGTGTTTAGAAGCTACGGATGTGAGGGGCGGCATTTCACTTATATATGCGAGCATGACTGACCCCAAAGGGAAAACTCCCTATATGCTCGCATGGGAGACGGATCTCGAGACAGACTGGGACTTGGAAACTTGGCATCAGACCTTCTTCAGATCCTCAAAAGGTATAAACAACGTTTCCCTTATAGAGGCTAATCTTAAAATCCTATCCAGATGGTATCTAGTCCCGACCAGGCTAGCTAAAATGTACCCCAATACCTCCCTCCTGTGTTACAGGGAGTGTGGCCATATGGGCACTCTTCTCCACACCCTTTGGGAATGCCCAAGAATTAGAGGGTTTTTGAACCGCGTCTTCCAGCTACGCCGCAAATTGTCAGGTATGGCCATCCCCAAGAACCCCATGATAGCTCTGTTGAACAAGCAGATACCCATGACCCATAAAGACACCCAATCCCTCATCTTTTATATTTTGCTGGGTGCCAAAATGACAATTACGAGGGCCTGGAAGACCCCATTGGTGTCCTTTCATCGCGCTAAGCTCAAGGTTTCCTGGATTATGACCCAGGAAAAGGTAGCTAACTCTATTTTGAACACCACGGGCAAATTTGAGCGAATATGGGAGCCCTGGGCTCGCTATATGGGCATTTCCATTTAGCCTCATAGCCATTTTCGAGATTTTCCTAAATTTTAACTACCTCAACTTGCTAATATACCCAAACCACCTAGGTCACACCCTCTCTCTCTTTCTCCCTCTCTCCCCTTTATGAGCTTCTTCCCTACTCCTTTCCTCTTCCTTCCTTTTCTCTTTTTTGTAACCCAGTGAAGGATCGCCTCACTTTAACATGGTCTAGCCCAGAGGTAGGCAACCTTGGCACTCCAGCTGTGGTGAAACTCCAAATCCCATCATGCCTCTGCCTCTAGGAGTCATGCTCGTGATTGTCTGGGTCTTGCAATGCCTCATGGGACTTGTAGTTTCACCACAGCTGGAGGGCCGAGGTTGCCTACCCCTGGTCTAGCCCTTAAGGCTTGGAGCTTCAGCAAGCAGGGACTATTAATTCTCCCTGGGCCCAGTTGGCAGCGCCTGGTGGAGGGATGCCGGGGGAGGGGAATATGGGACCTTGGGGTGTCCGCAGGGCCACAGCTTGCTCCCATTGGGGTGGTCTGGGGTTTTCTCCTCGGCTTTGCGTTCCCCGTCCCAACATCGATCGGCGGAGGTCTGATGACACCCACCAGTAGCTCACTAGTATGATTCTTCTAGCAAAGCTAAGCTGAGCCTGACCTGCATGTATTAGCTGTAACCACATTGATATGTTAATCTGTTTTTTTTTCCTACGCCATGCTTGGCGGCTCCTCCTGCTGAGAAATTTTGTTACATTTGATGTATTTTTTACATTCCTTTATTCAATAAAAATATTGAAAGATAAATTATACACAGGAAGAGTATTTACTGATTAGGTGACTTCTGAAGGCAATTGGTGCCACTAGATTTTAGTTAGGGGTATCAGCGTAAAGGGGGCTGAATAAAAATACACGCCACGCTTTTCACATATTTATTTGTAAAAAATGTTGAAAACCATTTATCATTTGCCTTCCACTTCACAATTATGTGCCACTTTGCGTTGGTCTATCACATAAAAGCCCAATAAAATACATTTACGTTTTTGGTTGTAACATGACAAAATGTGGAGAAATTTAAGGGGTATGAATACTTTTTCAAAGCACTGTAATTCACGTCAATGTACAGCAATGTGATGGCTATGTTGCTGTACATTGCCATGCAATTCAGCACAGTGCACTGCGATACACTGCAGTATGTCTGCATTGTATGGCAGCATGCTGCAATTGTTTCCTGTGAGTCTCTACAGTGATAAACGTTTTACCATGTGGTAACATTTCTGTCACTACATACCATGTGAATTCACCCTGAGTCTATGTTCATATCTATGCGGGCCGCACTTGATGCGTTTTTCAGGCATGTTTTGCACTTTTAAATCCTTGTTTTTTTATGCATTTTTGCATGCAGTTTTTATACAATTTGTTTTTTTTTTTTATCTCTTTAACCTCCCTGGCGGTAATCCCGAGTGTGGCTCGGGGTGGAATTTCAGTACCATTAGCGGTAACCCCGAGCCACACTCGGGATTGCATCGCTGGATCCAAGGCAGCATTACTCACCTTGTCCCCTGGATCCAGCGATGTCCTCCCGCGGTGTCAGCGTGTCTGTCCTCCGCCTGATGCCTCTGTGTGCCTCGGGCTCCGTTCCCTGCGAGCGTCGCGTCGCACGAGGATGGAGCCCGGCGGCAAATTCAAATAGTGAAACACACAGTATACATACAGTACACTGTAATCTTACAGATTACATTACTGTATGAAATCATTTCACATCCCCTTTGTCCCTAGTGCTTTGTCCAGTGCCCTGCATGCACTTTTATATATTATATGTCATTCTTTCTGCCTGGAAACATGAGAACGTCCATAGCAACCAAAACGTGTCCCTTTACGTCAAAAGTGGTTTTGATCAGCTAGAAAACACCAATAGTAAATAAGAATCATTTGCAGAATTGAGTGATACATTTCAGACACTGAAAGTGGTGACAGCGACAATTCTGCAACTGAGCAAATTTCAGTGTTTTTGATTTGATTACATTATTGAATACATTTTATTACTATTACATTATTATTTTTGATAATTATTTATAGTTATTTATTATATTATAATTTATGATTTCATGTTTCAAACTTTATCATACCCAGGATGTCTACTAGACTCTTGTTTGGACAGATTTAAGTGAGTTTTTCCTAAGAATTACAAGCCTACAATATAAAACGCCAAATTTCCATCCAAAATAATCGTACCGCTTTCAGCACCAAAAATCTGACATAATCATACCGCCAGGGAGGTTAAACACACTGTATATAGCTGGTTGCTAAGGAGCAGGCCGGAAAGCTGGCCGCCATGTCTATAACAACCGAAGAGTCATCAGCTGTATGTAAAAAAGCTGAATGTAACAAAAAGGATTGCCGACAAAAATAAAATGTGAAAAAAATGGAGTGGGGTCCCACCCCAGGTCCATACCAGGCCCTTCGGGTCTAGTATGGATTCGGCCGGGACCCCCATGCCAAAATTAAAAAAAAATAGTGTGGCGTCCCCCCCTAAATCCATACCAGACCCTTAAGGGTGCAGCCGGACAGGTCAGGAAAGGGAAGGGACGAGCGAGCACCCCCCCTTCTGAACCATACCAGGCCGCAACCCCTCAACATGGCTCTGCGCCCCACCCCAAAGCACCTTGTCCCCATGTTGATGGGGATAAGGGCCTCTTCCTGACAACCCTGGTCAGTGGTTGTTGAGGTCTGCGGGCAAGGGGCTTATCGGAATCTAGAAGCCCCCTTTAAGAAAGGGATCCTGCCGCCCCCCTATGTAAATGAGTGTTAGGTACATTGTACCCCTTCCCATTTACCAAAAAAAAAAAAAAACATTGTAGTGTTACAAAAAACAAGAGACTTTTTTGTCAAGTGCTTTATTAAAAATGAGCAGCAAAGAAACCCCTAAAGGGTGGGACTATGTCGGCACTAAGGGTCAATAACAATGAAATGTAAAAAATATATACATTTTATTGATACATATTAAGATCAACCATAAGGCAAAAGGTAGAAATAGTAAAGATATAAAAACATGCCATAACAAAAGGACAGTATGATACATGCCTCTAACGCGTTTCGAGATTTTCCTTCATGAGAAGTGGGGAGACCATTTGGGTCGACTTCCAAAAATAGTTGTCAAATCAAATAAAGACATGTTGTTGAAAGATAAAATTAAATACTCCAGAGATAGGATGGGGAAAAACTCCACAGCAGCCTCTGGAGTGGCCAGAGCCTGCAGAAGTTCAAGTGGAGTGCTTCCTAGGAGTACAAGATATCCACAAGAAATATAGCAAGATGCCTTAGAGCAGGAATCTGTTTAATTAGGGCTAGTAGACAAAAATCCAGGGTGGGATGAGATGAATCACTAGGATAACGTGTTCGGGGGGGTGGAAAACGCAAAGTCCCCAAGGTTGCTGGAGTATGGTATCTAGCAAGGTACAAAAACAAGGACACGTCCTAGTCCATAGATGGTAAGCCCCACAGCATTTATTAAAAATTAAAATGTCCCCCAATCTGCAGGTGCTCGCAGTATTAGGCAGTGCTGTCTGATCTACAGCTATTTTTGTGTTCCTGATTCTGTCCCTGTGTTTGACTTCTGTGATTGATCTGGCTTGTCCTGACCATGGGTGCGTGTGTGCATGCACATATGTGCACTTCTATGCACAGCAAGGCGAGCACCCAAAGATCTGCCCCTGCATATCTGTATGCGCCTTAAGCTTTCACCTGTACAATGGCCAGTGTGTTCCTGACAATCTATCAATCATTTCAAAACATAAAGTAAATGGATCAATAATAAATGTACAAGCTCTCTCTACTACAGATATTCACACTGGAAAAATTTGTTTTGGATTCGTTTGTTAAATTAATAAATCCATTTCATTATATTCATTATGTCACAATAATTTAATTTCTGAATTTGTTTTATAGATTCGGATTCATTTCCTGTATCGGGTATTTTCAAATTGATTTGAAACTTGAATTTATTTGAAATTCAAATTTATTTGAATTTCAAATTTTGGAAGACGTCTATATTCGTTATTTTATTCTATTCTATTTTTTGCTATTCTCTTCTATTTCATTGTATTCTATTCTGTTTTATCATATTCTTTTATTTTCTATTCCATTCTTTTTTTCTTTTCTATTCTGATTTATTCTATTCTGTTCTTTTCGAATTTTAAATCGTTTTCGATTTCAGATAATTCATTTTGTTATAATTTATTTTGGATTCGTTGGAATTCGTTAATATTGTGATTCGAAGATTCAGATACATCCAAATCTCCAAATAACAAAAATGTCGTCTGGATTTCGATAGCGAAACAAATCACACATGTCTACTCTCTACAATATCCAAAAGAAGTTTAAAGGTCAAATCTGTGGACTAGCTACTCTTAGCTGGCTTACTGAGTCCCTGAAGGAATGACTCGTCCCTCTTCTCTTCTATCCTTCTTTTCTGTTTCTTCTTCCCTTTCTTACCTAACAGAAGACTGTTGGGCTTGGTCCATTATTATAACCTTTCTACTTGTTTGGGTTGGTGGGCAATGGTTTTGCAAAGAGCAGCCCTGATCCTCTTCTTAAGTCCCCTCCAGGTGCTCTTGGCCCTTCCCTCCTGCCGAGTGTCCCCATAGCAAGCAGCTTACTATGGGGGATCTGGAACCAGTGCTCTGTGTGTCCATTCACACACTGAGCATGACTTGGCCACGTCCTCTCCACATTGGCTCACTAAATATGATTGACAGTAGCTAGAGCCATTGGCTCGCGCTGCTATCTCAGCCAATAAGGAGGAAGAGACCCAGGAGAGCCAAGGCTCTCGTGCACGTCGCTGGATCAAGATGGGGCTCAGGTGAGTATTAGGGGGGGCTGCGGGAGCTGCCACGCACAGAAGTTTTTTCTGTTACATGAAGGTAAAAACCTTGAGTCTTTACAGCCACTTTAAAGTGGAACTAAACCCTCCTATCCCTTTCAGCCAAGGGAACTGCCATCTTAGACTCTGTTGGACCCGCAACTGCTATGGTGCTGCACATGTGATAATTTATTATGACACCAGCCACTTGATGGATTGACAGTTTGGCTGAGACCACAAGCAATGTGACAGTTAAAATTCCCTAGCATGTCTGGAATGTAGCTGTGTTTTGAAACCGTTAAAGCGATTGGTTTAGTTCTGCTTTAAAGACAATATTTGAAAACTGAGTAACAGAGGAGGACCAGGTATGCGAAAAGAATAGACATTGGTAGGATGGTTCTTACTGATGTCTCTGAGGTGATCGCCCAGGCGATCTCGCAGTCTCCGTGTTGTACGACCCACATACTGTACCCTGCAATGTATGCAGGTGATAATGTAAACCACGTATCTAGTATTGCAGTTCATAAACCTGCTAGTATCAATACACTTATTATTTGCAGTGGATCGTACAGTTTCCCCTCTTTTCACAAATGGGCAACACTGACATCTATTCGCCCCACATTTAAAATTCCCTTTAAAGTTTAGCCAATGTGGCTGCCTAGAGTTACTTGAGAAAAGACTAGGGGAAAGTGAGGAACCTAGGGAATTGGCCCTTCGGGATACCACTTTTAACCCTTTATCCAAAATGCAGGCATATATAGGGTCATGACGTAGTGTGGGAGCATGTTTCAAGATTATTTTTCTGATCTGTTGAAACTCTACACTATATGGTGTGGAAAATACTGCAGGCCCTTCAGACGCCGATACTCGGCGTGTGGGTCTATCACAGCGCTGTTTTTCAAGTGAATTGATGATGGTTAAACAAGTAACAGCTGATTGATTGTATGGTGATTGGTAGAACATGGGAAGTGATCATCAGTATTTTTTCACATATATATATGTATGCATACCCATGCTTCACCAGCTATGAGTAAGCGCCCCTAGGTTGGCGTGAAACGCGTTAGCAATTCTTCTCTTGTCTGTACATATGGATTTGGATTCATTAAATTATTGCAAAGGAGTGCGGTCGTCCGGAGTTTCTTTTCGCATACCTGATCAAGCATCTTGAACCTGCACCCTCTGGGACTGTGATACTGCTGGAAGAGCCGGGTGTTCTGGAGCTGTTCACCTTCTCCTAACAGAGGAGGACCGTCTAGCCCACAATGTGACTGCTGAAAGCAGGGCCGGCCCTGCCATGGGTCCCAGTTGGTCCACTGGACCCAGGCAGCACTTTGAGATAAATTGAAAATATAAATAAAACTGCACTTGTGGTACACAACAAAAAAACAAAAAAACAAATCTAGTAGCAGCACCACTCAATTATGAGATATAAACACAAAACAAATAAATGGATCTATAATAGTGTTGCACTATAAATATCTAAAAAGTAATTCATACATGCATTATAAAGTGCAAATTCATGATGTGTGCAAATCAACAAAGAAAAGTGGAATAGTAAATGTTCCATGAATCAACAACCAAAAGGAAGGACAAAAAAATATAAGTGTGATTAACATAAGATGAAAAGTCCTGTATTCAAAAACAGAGTCCATAAATGAAGTCCACAATCAGACTAATGAGCTTCAAGAATTAATGAACAGTATTCAAAAACACTGCACCACCGTGTTGTTCAATATATGTGACTGTTCCACCACCAAAGTATATAGACGCACTTACTGCAGCACCATGACCTCCTATTATGGGGGGGGGGGGATCAGTGAGCGTTTGATTCAAAGGTGATCTAGAGCTCTAGGCCCGCCAAGGGGAGAGTGCATTAGCAAATGTCCACTTCTCAGCAGCCGTTCACCCTTAAACTCCACATCATATACTGGGACCCATGAGAAATAAAATCACCATAGCGTAAATCCGTATAACAAATGGCTTTAAAAAAGTAATACACTTACATAAATCCAGACATAAAGGCTCAAAAAATATTGCTCATCTCGAGCGTTGCATAGACGTAGACCGCGATAGCATGGAGATATTGCCAAAGCCCGACCGCTTTGTCTTACACCAGAAGATGTGTAT
>BLSH010433208.1:33877-52405 GCA_018402905.1 Glandirana rugosa
TAGCGAGTGGGATACAGCGGTACACTCGGTATGCAGCGGTACTGTTGGGGTTGGGATACAGTGGTACGTATGGCTCACATGGCGACATAGGGTGAGCGATGTGCTTTTCCGCCCTGGATGGCGACATATGGTTGCCATGGCAACATAGGGTTGCCATGGCGACATAGGGTTGGCGCAGTGCTTTTCTCCCCCTGGATAGCGACATAGAGTTGCCATGGTGACATAGGGTTGGGGTTGTCATGGCGACGTATGATTGCCATGGCGACATAGGATGAGCGATGTGCTTTTCCCCCTTGGATGGCGACATAGGGTTGCCATGGCGAAATAAGGTTAGGGTTGGTGCAGTGATTTCACCCCTTGCATGGCGACATAGCGTTGCCGTGGGGACATAGGGAGGGTGCTGTGCTTTCCCCCCTGAATGGCGACATAGGGTTGCCATGGCATCTGTAGTGAAGAATCGGATTATATTAAGAAAGCCTCTGGAGTCAGAATGAGGGATAGGTTGCATGACCATTGATATGATATTTCTGTCAACAAATCTACTAAAGTTGCAAGACACTGGAGCATCCATCACAATAAGGATGTGACAGGTCTTCGTATTCAGTGGGTGGAGAAGGTAGTGGTCCCGAAAAGGGGGGGGGGGGGGCGACAGGTTCAGATTATTGTGCAGGAGGGAAGTACATTGGATTTTTTTTAAATGAACAATAGATAGCCCCTAGGGCTTAACTTTGAATGGGATGTGTCCCGTTTTTATGAGTAAGTGTGTTAGGAAAATGGACTTCCTGGCCGTTTCTGGCCTCCAGTTCATGCGCGCGTTAATGGCGCCAATAGCGGACATTTAAATAGGACAGCCAAGGAAGCAAGTGCTGTCCGTTCTACAAAGTTACCGTGACTTGTGACCTCGTGTCTGCTCTGAAGTGACTTTCCGCATCTGTGACCCCGGCTATCTTTGGACTTTGTTTGCTTTCTGCCTGCCCAGACCCCCGGCCTGTCTACGACTTCTCTCCTGCCTGATCCTGTGTACTTCTGCTGCCCACACGTTGCCGACCCTGCCTGCACCCCGACCATCCGCCTGTCCCATCCTAGTGTAACACATTGCTAGGACATTGCTGACCCGCACTGTACCACTACGCTTCTGCCAAGCACAAGCTTCAGCGGACTTCATCCACCACCAGTGACCAAGTCCAGCCCTCGTTCCCCCCTGTGCTCGCAAGCTCCCTGTCTACACTACCAGGGGTTTGCGAACCAGGGCCATCAGACTCGACCACCAGGTACGTGACAGTAACGGACCGCCTTGTCCAAGTCTGCGCAGGGGACCTCTCCCATGGGAGACTTATGTGGACACTTGGTGGGACTCACGCAAGCTGTTAAGGGTCTACAAGAAGGATATACCCGATTGAAGGACAAGATCCGTGAGCTTTCTGTGTCACCCTCAGCCAGTCCTGGCCAGCCTGCCTCACGCACCATTGTGGCCTCACCAACTGAGCCTAAGGTGCCTATGCCTGAGCGGTTCGCAGGACACCGCAGGACATTTCGGGCTTTCCGCAATTCCTGCAAGTTATACTTTGCCCTGCAGGGGCGGGAATATTCTTCGTTGAAAAGAAGGACTGCTCTCTGAGACCCTGTTTACATTACAAGGACCTTAATCGGATCACCGTCAAACACCGGTATCCCCTGCCTTTGGTCCCAGATGTTTTCCAGAGACTCAGATCAGCAACACTTTTCACTAAGTTGGACCTCCATTGAGCATACAACCTGATCCGCATCCGGGAAGGAGATGAGTGCAAAACGGCATTCCACACCCGGTTCGGGCACTTTGAATATCTTGTAATGCCGTTCGGACTGTGCAACACCCCAGCTACGTTCCAGCACTTAGTGAACGACATATTTTGGGACTTTTTGGATTAATTTGTGGTTGTCTACTTAAATGACATTTTAATCTTCTCCCTATCTCTGGAAGAACACCGCCAGCATGTAAAAAGCGTACTTGCCCGCCTCCAGCAATACGGCCTGTACGCCAAAGCGGAAAAGTGTGTTTTCGAATGTGCCAACATCTTTTTTTTGGGGTTCCAGATCACCACTTCAGGAATCTCCATGGATCCACAGAAAGTTTTGGCTCTTCTGGACTGGCCGGCCTCAGTCGACAAAAAGGGAGTCCAGCGCTTCGTCTGAGTCACAAATTTTTACCGGAAATTTATTAGGGGCTTCTGAGCAGTTATCTCACCCATAACCCTGCTTACCAAGCGAGATGTACGCTTCTGCTGGACTCCTGAAGCCCAAGAAGCCTTTTCCAGACTCAAAAAGTTGTTTACCTCAGCTCCCGTCCTGAAGCATCCGGATCCTGCTCTGCCCTATATCCTTGAAGTGGATGCTTCAGAGACAGCAGTAGGAGCAGTTCTTTTACAGAAGAGGTCCAAAAGCCTCGCTCCACCCCATCACCTTCTTTTCCAGGAAACTTTCACCACCAGAAAGAAATTATGATGTGGGTGACAGGAAACTGCTGGCAATCAAGTCTGCCCTGGAGGAATGGCAGTACCTCCTGGAAGGAGCCTCACATCCTATCCTAGTTTTCATGGATCACAAGAACCTTGAGTACCTACGGACTGCAAAAAGACTGAAACCCCGTCAGGCACGATGGGCACTCTTTTTCTCAAGGTTCCAGGTGCATATTACCTACCGGCTGGGGGGCAAGAATGTAAATCCGGATGCTCTATCCCACATGTTTCATGTTCCTGAAGATCATTCACCGCCCGATGCAATTTTGCCGGCCCACAGCTTCCTATTGACACAGGAAGATCTCCTTACCCGGTTCAAGCGATCCCTTGCTGGTCTCACCATATCACCGAACTCTGGACTTACATCAAGAGATGGGCTGTGGTGGTGCAATGACCGGCTCTACGTTCCACAGGAGCTATGCCCAACCATCCTCAACCACTGCCATGATCTCAAATTGGCCGGGCACTTCGGTGGGCACAAGACGGCAGAACTACTCTCCCAGTCGTTTTGGTGGCCTCACTTAGCAGAAGATTGTAAGAACTATGTGGCAGCCTGTCCTGTCTGTGCCATCAACAAGACAGAGAAGTCTAAGGCATGGGGGTTACTTAACCCGTTACCCACTCCTAAACGACCATGGTCCCAGATTTCAATGGACTTTATAGTTGAGCTACCATCTTCCGCTGGATTCAACACTATTTTTGTAGTAGTGGACCGCCTTACAAAAATGGCCCACTTCATACTTATGAAGGGCACCCCCACAGCTGCCAAACTGCGGAAGCCTTCATCCAAGAGGTGATGCGGTTGCACGGCATCCCTACTAACATTGTGTCGGATAGGTGAGTGCAGTTTACGTCCCGTTTTTTGGAAGGCCCTATTCTCCTCCCTGGGTATCGACTTAGCTTTCTCTTCAGCTTACCACCCGCAGTCCAACAGGCAGACGGAGAGGACCAACCAGACCCTCGAGCAGTATCTCAGCTGCTATTCTTCATATGCTCAGGATGACTGGATCTCTTTACTGCCAACTGCCGAGTTTGCTTATAATAACTCAATTCACTCAGCGACCAAGCAATCCCCATTTTGGGCAATCCTTGGGTACCACCCCACCTTTATGCCTGACTTGCCTACAGAAAGTACTGTACCCGCGACCTTGGAAGTCACACAGTTCTTAAAAAGGAATAATAAACTCCTTCAGGAGACTATTGCTCAGACTCAGGCGACCAATAAAAGGAATTTCAACAAAGGAAGACGGGGAGAACTAATACTCCAACCAGGCCAACGGGCCTGTTTGTCCACAAGAAATTTGAGGCTCTCCTGCCCTTCTAAAAAGATGGGGCCAAGATTCTTGGGACCCTTCCTAGTTAAAAGAAAGATCAACCAAGTGGCCTATGAGCTGGAGCTACCTCCGTCACTCCGCATCCATCCGGTCTTTCATATGAGCTTACTCAAACCGGTAGACAAGGATCTTTTCCCTGGGCACAACACAGCCCCACCAGAACCGGTCTTGGTGAACGGAGAAGAGGAATTCGAAGTCGAGGCCATCCTCGACTGTAGGAAAAGAGGAGGAGACATTCAGTTCCTAGTTAAGTGGAAAGGCTTTGGACCAGAGGAGAGCTCCTGGGAACCTGAGGAGAACTTACGCGCAGGGGAACTGGTCAGAGCCTTCTGGAGGAGACACCCGACCAAGAGAGCCCGTTTGGGCATCCAAAGGCTGCCCCTTGGGGGGGCAATGTTAGGAAAATGGACTTCCTGGCCGTTTCTGGCCACCTGTGCAGGTTTGCGCGCACACGTGCCCATGCTAATGGCGGTAATAGCAGCCATTTAAGCAGGACAGCACCAGGAAGCAAGTGCTGTCTGTTCTACAGCGTTGCCGCAACTTGTGACCCCGTGTCTGTTCTGAAGTGACTTCCTGCATCTGTGACCCAGGTTATCTTTGGACTTTGTTTGCTTTCTGCCTGCCCCGACCCCCGGCCTGTCTACGACTTCTCTCCTGCCTGATCCTGTGTACTTCTGCTGCCCACACGTTGCCGACCCTGCCTGCACCCCGACCATCCGCCTGTCCCATCCTTGTGTACCACATTGCCAGCACATTGTCAACTGTACCACTACGGTTCTGCAAAGCACAAGCTTCAGCGGACCTTCACCCACCACCAGTGACCAAGTCCAGCCCTCGTGCCCCCCTGTGCTCCCGAGCTCCCTGTCTACACTACCAGGGGTTTGCGAACCAGGGCCGTAAGAGAGGTTGTCCCCTGCATAAGTCAGCCTCGACCACCAGGTACGTGACAAAGTGGAATTATGCACATCCCGGTGTACCTCACTTCCTGCCGATATCTGTTCATATGTGGGAGTCCATCTGTGCATATGTAGGAGTCCATCGGTGCATATATGGGAGTCCATTGCCCCCCCCCCCATCCTCCATGACTTGTTCATTTATGCTCATTTATGCTCATACCCATTATGCATCTGTGTCTTTCTTTTCCTCACTTTACACTCCCTTTACACATGCTTTTATGCGAACAGCTTTCATCCTTATGGTATTTTCCTCTTTTTCTTTCTGTCTTTTGGTTAACAAAGGGTTCCTGCTTGTATTTTCTGCTCGATCTCCTATAGTGCGGTAATAGGTTATCTCATGAGGATGTATGATATCCACTATTTAAGCGCTTGTGGGATCACTTTATTAGCTACACATATCTAAAGTGATGGTCATTTGCTATGCTTTATTATGTTCATGTTTATCAATGGCCCGCACTATATTCATGCGTTTATTACGCTGTGTCTGCAGGCTTGGTAGCCGACTTGCACAGCCACGCATGCTATGGGGATCGTTTTAAGGGAAAGAAATTTTATTTTGTTTTCCCTTGATTTCCTTGTATGTTTTTATATATACATATTCTTAACACATCAGCAGGCTGTGGACATATGCTGTATATGGTTTAGATCCTTCTTTGCTATGTGCTTAGGATGTATACATGAATTTTACTTTCATATATACCATTTTTTCTGTTGACAAATGTACCCATATGTTTGGAGCTATGCACTATAATGGGTTTTTACTGGTCAATTGAGAGTATCCACGTTTTTTCAATTTTTCAATTTGTCAATTAATCAATGTTTGTGTATGTATATATATACTTGGTTTTCTGTATTCTGGTCAGGCTATGAGTAAGAACCAGCCTTAGGTGTGAAATGCGACCATTAGTTTGCCTGATGAGCTGTATACATGTCTTTCTTTAATAAATGAGACTGGATTTTGGAGTGTGGCTGTCCAACCTATGTTTTTCATCTCAAGCTCCACTGCAAAGTAAGCCAGCACCCTTTGGTCGGCAGACACAGCTGATCCATGTAGAGGCCTGATTGTCCTAGAGCGGTGATTTCCCCTTCCGGTTGGAAGTGTTGCTACATTCACCTGCTCGGACGTGCTCTCTACAATGGACATCTTTTAAGGCTCTTTCTTCATTGTCGTGCCGTGCCTTTTCCCTACTATGGTTGATAATGATACAGCTCTCCTCGTTGTGGGAGCAAACTTTAGCAGGACTCTAACTGCCTTGATGGATAACCCTTTGAGATCTGGCCAACGTGCTGATATGTCTAGTGCATCGCAGGACAGTGATATTTCAATCAAGATCTTGTTCTGCCGTTTGGAAAACACTATGGCTAAGGATGTCAGATCTTATTGGGATGTAAAGACCCTCTCTGAATACATTAGGGTGGAATGCATACCCCGTGGACTTTGCATCAAAAAGTTCTCCACCTTTGAATTACTCAATAAGAGCTTCAGAAAGTAATGGACAGACACTCTGTCCTCATGTTCATTTAAGCTCATGCAAATCATAGTTGATTCGAGGACCGAGGATCTTGCTAAACTGCAGACTGAAATCTCAGATCTACAAAAAGAGTTGCCACCTCTGCAACAACATAAGGATTTCCCTTCCCTTGATTCCCGTTTGAGCAAATCGCTAGATCAGTTGGAGAAGGACGTCATTTCAGGGAAAAATGAAAATCAGCTAGAGATCGTATGGATTACGAGAATGGGACTGTCTACATTTGGAAGAGACCCGGGTTCCCTGGACATCCTCATAGACCATCAGGCAAAAATCGGATCAGCTTCTCAGACACTGAGAACCAGGCTCTCAATGATACCCTAGCTGCAACAGCCTCGGATTCTTCACCTGAATCGTTCAACAGACAACCCGGGGCTATTGCAACTAATACCACTCAGGATTTAAATAGGGATGCTCAGGGCCCCCACAAGAAAAATAGAAAACACACCGAAAAACAAGGAGAGCACAGACAGCGTCAATCATGATCGATACCCTCTCAGGGATCTAATTCGGAAGTAATCTTCAATGTTCTTATTGTCTCAGGAAGACCTTTGGTCTTAATCATCACTATTATCTAAGGGGGTTACATTTCTGCCCTGATCATCATTTTGACCTGTTTGGGACTATTCTGGACATTAATAAATTTGTATGCTCTCTTACCCTCAAGAAGCATTTCTTCAATGATCCTGTGGCGCTGCAAAGTGTAATACTGACGGCTCTGGGTCTTCGGTGAACATGGGTGAGTCTTGTCCTATACCTCCAAGCTTTAATGATTTATTTGCAGAGTGTGATTTACATGATCTTGTCGCTGAGTCTGGTCCTCCCCCTGCAGAGTTGTCGGGTGGACATTCGGGTATCCCATTTCGGCTGAGATCCGATTTCTACCTGATTAGCACCCGGGGGAAGGATATGAACTTGTTTCAGCGGCTAGTGGAGTGTGACCTGACTCACCTGGCTTGCCAGACCCAGAACTCATCCACGCATACTAACCTTAATGTTTCTGAGAGGGAAGCTTTGAATAGACTCAGCAATGACCACAGCATTGTCATAAATAACTCTGATAAGGGTGGCTCTGCTGTGGTCTTGGATGCTGAGTCATATAGGATTGAAGCAGTACGTCAACTGTCTGACACTACCACTTACTTGAGATTAAAGGGGGATCCCACTGGCAGTTTAAAAAAGAATTGCGTGCCCTATTGGAAATGGTGGTGTTGTTGAGTTTTTTCACCGTTGAAGAAAGGGACATGTTGGTCACAGATTCACCTGTTATACCCGTCTTCCACCACCTGCCCAAGATTCATAAGGGCTTTAACCCTTTGACTGGTAGACCAATTGTAGCCGGTATTGGCTCATTGAATGAACGCTTGGGCCAGTGGGTGGATCACCAGCTTCAACCCCTGGTCAAGTGTCTGCCAGGGTTTCTTAGGGACACAACGCAACTCTTGGCAGAGATCCAACACGTTAAATGGGATCCTGATTTTGTTTGGATCGCTTGTGATGTAGCAAGTTTATATTCTTCAATTCCACACTCATTAGGGCTACAAGCAGTGTTCTATTTCTTGCAATTTCACAGTGATTACTCCTTGGTTCATCAGGAAACCATCCTGCTCAGTCTGCAGTATCTCTTGACCCATAATTATTTTATGTTCGATAGGGACTTCTACCTCCAGAAGTGCGGGGCCTCTATGAGAGCCGAATTTTCCCCCTTACTAGCCAACCTTTTTATGGGTTGGTGGAAGAGGTCCCGCATTTGTGGAGCTGGATGTCCCCTTCGAGCCACTAACAGTTTTTTTCGTCACTACAACAAGGATGTTGGTAATGTGGAGGAGTGGCTTATGTACCTAAATGATAATCATCTTAATTTGAGTTTCTTGGGCACACTCCATCCGCAAGGTATTGAATTTCTTGATTTTATTTTGGAGGGGGTGGGGAATAAGACCGTCTCTAAACTTTATAGGAAGCCATCCGCAGGAAATTCCATTTTGAGAGCCGATTCGGGCCATCCTAAACATTTGATTAAGGGAATTCCTGTGGGACAGTTCCTGAGGTTGAGACGCATCTGTAGTGAAGAATCAGATTACATCAGGGAAGCCTCTGGAATGAAGCAACCTTCCTGAATAGAGGCTATCCTGAGGCTACCATCAACAGAGCGATGCGTATCGCCAACAATACTAATAGAGCTAGCCTCCTACGAGATAAACGTAGACATTTCAATGCAAATGTGGCTTCAGGATCGCTCAGCATGCTGGTATTTTCAACTCCTTACAGTTTGGAATATAACCATATCAAAAACATTGTTCACAAATATATTCCGGTTCTGCTCAGCGATCCTGTTTATTCATGCATTCTAAGGGTGTGAGATCAGTCTCACGAAGGGCTCCCACATTGGGTGTGACACCATCCCCAAGTTTGTTCTACAGTAAACATCCCCAACCCCATTGGCTTCAATTTAAGGGGACATTTCAATGTGGTGGGGGCTACTATGTAACTCTACATTCCATCATGTCAAATAGGGACTTTAAATCCACCTCATTCATTAGTTGTACTACTAACCACGTCCAATATGTGGGTCGCAACACCCTCAGAATGATGGATAGGTTGCATGACCATTTTTGATTTATGCTCATACCCATTATACATCTGTGTCTTTCTTTTCCTCACTTTACACTTCCTTTACACATGCTTTTAATGGAACAGCTTTCATCCTTATGGTATTTTCCTCTTCTTCTTTCCGTCTTTTCCCACCTGGATGGTGACATAGGGTTGCCATGGTGACATAGTGTTGCCATGATGACATAGGGATGGAGTGGCGCTTTCCCCCCGGATGGCGACATAGGGTTGCCATGGCAACATGGGGTTAGGGTTGCCATGGGGACATATGGTTGCTAAGGTGACATAGGGTGGGTACTGTGCTTTTCCCCCCTGGATGGCGACATAGGGTCGCCATGATGACATAGGGTTGCCATGGAAACATAGGGTTGGTGCAGTGATTTTCCCCCCTGGATGGCGACATAGGGTTAGGGTTACCATGGCGACATATGGTTGCCATGGCGACATAGGGTGAACGCTGTGTTTTTCCCCCCTGGATGGCAATATAGGGTTGCCGTGGCGACATATGGGTTATCATGGCAACATAGGTTGGGCACTGTGCTTTTCCCCCTGGATGGCGACATAGGGTTACCATGGCAACATAGGGTGGGCACTGTGCTTTTCCCCTTTGGATGGCAGCATAGGTTTGCCAAGGTATTTTCATGACGACATAGGGTTGGCGCAGTGCTTTTCCCCCCCTGGATGGCAACATAGGTTTACCATAGGGGAAGGAGCCTGTGTATGACGTCACGCCATGGCCATCTGAGTACACAGACTGTACAAACGCTGATTCCAGCTAGCACGGCTATATCGTGCCACAGAATGTTCCAGCAGAGGCGTTTGAGGAGAGGACTATTGGGAACCATCACAAACTGTCTGTCCCAAATCCCATGGTGGGGATAAATGCTTTCTTTACTCATTTATAAGGTGAGCATTTAAATTGACTGGTGGAGGATATCTCTCAGCAAGCTGGCACTTTTTAAGATCCTATTTGCACATTTTTGGGAATCCTGTCTTTTGGATTTATTGACTGTGGAACTTTTATTGCTGCACCTTTATAGATGCACTGTTTTGTTATTCTATGTGATGAACTGATCAACTGATAAACTGATTTAGCACTTTATATACTGTATGTTTTTAACAGGTCGTATTTTTTGATCTGGGTGCTTTGAGAGTGATCTTTCAAGCATCTAGTTTGGTCACCTTTATGCCATATTTTGCACAGAGTTTGAGCACATTATGCCATATTTTGCACAGAGTTTAAAACATCCATTTTGATTGCATTAATTCTGCCAAACCATGTCATCATTTTTAATTAACAGATAAAAAATAAGAAAATGTTCACTGTTCTACAAATGATCATTTAAAATCATAATTAAAAACAAAGTTTTAAAGCAAATATTCTTCAAGCTGAGGAATAATCCCTACTTTTAAATTGGTCAGGAGAAAATGCCTTTGGCCTTATTTGTTATTGGAACATCTGTGGATGTTATTTATTACATTTCTTATTTTTTATAGTTGTATTTTATTGTCCTTCAAATCCACTCATGGAAGCTGTTTATTGATAGAGTAAATAGGGTATAGCTTTATCACACCTCAAACTGGTTTGTAATTTTTTTTTTATTATACAATGTGTCTGCAGAATATTTTCTTGACTATGCCTTTTATCATGGCATCTATTTCTTTCATTTCTGTGGATAGTAAAGTGTGCTTAGCAAAAACAGCACTGTGCTTTGCTTAATCATGATTATAGAGATACATGGAAACCATAATCATTTTGTACATTGTAGGAATTAAAACTTTTAAATGTGATGTTTTTCTTTTTTTCTGAACATTAAGAGGTTGATTTAACCACTTCAGTACCAGGCACTTTTACCCTCTTTCTGCCCGCCCATTTCAGCTTTCAGAGCTGTCACATTTTGAATGACAATTGGGCGGTCATGCAACGCTGTACCCAAACTAGATTTTTATCATTTTGTTCGCACAACTAGAGCTTTCTTTTGGTGGTATTTAATCACCACTAGGTTTTTTCTTGCTACATAAATGAAAAAAACAAGTTTTTCTTAGTTTCTGTTATAACATTTTGCAAATAAATAATTGTTCTTCATAATTCAGGCCAAAAATGTATTCTGTTCCATTTCTTTAGTGAAAATAATCCGATTCAGTGTATATCATTTAGTCTGTAGGAAAGTTATACAGTCCACAAACTAGGGTATACATCTGAAAATTGATCAGTCCTGATGTACTGACGGCCTATCTCATTTTTTGAGGCCCAAAAATGTCAAGACAGTTCAAATGACCCCTTTTTGGAAAGTAGACAATCCAAAGTATTTAGCAAGAGGCATGGTGAGTTTGTAATTGTTTTGTCACAATTTTTTGTAAAATGAAGAAATAAAGAATAAATATTTTTTTTTACATACTGTCACCAGTGCAGTACAGCTTCATCATATAACTGGTGTGGCAGTGATCAGGGACACTGACTGGTGACAGTATGAAAAAAATATATAATTTTTTCAATTTTTTTTTATTATATTTTTTTCTTCGGGTTTTTTTTTTAAACGCACTTTGACCAGAGCAATATAATGTTACCATAGAAACATTGTATTACTCTGGGGAAGTGATCAATATTTTATTTTTTTACACATCGTGTTTGTTTGTAGCAATACATTTCATTGCTATAAGCAAGTGTTTTACTGAATTAAATAAATTCATTCAGTTTGTTTTGTTGTGATTAGCTGTGATTGGTCACAGCTGATCACATGGCAAAGATGGGCTGTGATTGGCGCCTGTCTGCACCATGTTATCGCTGTGACCAATCATAGCTAGCAACACAATTGTACACAATGGATGACATGAAAGGAAGCCATCTATGGTTTACAACTGTCATGTGACCTGCTGTGATTGGTTATGGTGGTCACATGGTACCAGCAGTGGGCCGGTAAAGTGATCAGTCATCGGCTGTGTCCGGTGGACACAGCTGGTGACAGATCGTGCTGCAGCTCGGCCCTGCGGGCACGATCCGGGAAGACGTCATATGACGTCCACCCGGATCAACGAGAGTCCCACCCAGCTGTCAATTGACTATAGGCTGGGTGGGAAGTGGTTAATAATGTCAAATAGGCTGTTCGCTTTGTCAGGAAAATTTTCTCCAGCTTAGTGAATGAGCTGAAGCTCAGCTGACTTCCATCATCCAATCATGTGCAAGCAAAATCACAATTTTTTTTTCTTTGCATGAGATTGGGTATTTGATGCAAGTTAATTTTCACCACATTCACAAAGATGAGGGAAAATTCCTTTCCAAAGTAACAATGTTCTTGCAAAGTGAATAGCCTATTGACCTATAGTAACATATATGTGTTTGTTTTTTCCTATCAACCAAGAATACTAACATTTTCTCATGTAATTGAAAAATAAAAAGATAAATGGTAAATGTATACATTTATAGCTGGTGTGTGAACAGTGTGCAGACAATACAATTTCATATTCATATCAGCCTCCAACTGTAAACTCTGGAGTAATAGTTGGGCAAATAATCGGTTGTTGACTGGTTACTATGGGCAAAAAGAAACTGCCTTTTAGAACACTTTTTATACATCAGTCCCTTGGTTTATGTTAAAATGAACAATGGCATAGCAAAGAGCAAAGTAAAGTCAAAGAGGGTTAGAGTACTTGAAAGGTATGTGGATAATATTCTTAATTCCATTTCAGTAGATATCAAAGTTGTTCCATAGGCACCTTCTTATATAGCAAATTTCTATATTCAACAGGAGCTCATTGGATCTGCAAGCTCTTGCTCTGTGACTTATTCTTGAAAGCTGTGTACTCTTTGACACCTGCATTTCTCCCCATGAATTCACCAGTACTCATAGGTTCACCATTGCATACTTGTGACATTGTACCTCTTTCCACCCTCCACAATACTTTGTTGTTACAAATTTAAAGTACGATAGAACAAACCAGTAGTAGGTGTATTCTTAAGCAAGAGATGTTAGGATACCCACAGATTAAAGTGCAAAACCTATATGGTGTTTATTTAATGCCACAATGGATAAAGTAATTTCACTTACATAAAACTACTGGTCCAACCTACTCACACTTTTCTAGCTGACTGCTGACACTCTACACTATGGGATAGTACTAAGGTAGAAGCCAGAGGTTGAAATCCATATATGGCCAATACAGACCTTACCCCATGTATGCTGTACCTCACCAGCCGATATTTTATATTACAGGATCAATATTACATTAAATGTTCACTAGCCACGCTGACATCTAAAGACATTAGTAGCATGCTTGAACATCCTCTGATGTCTTTGGTCACAGTTTGCCTGATAAAGGGGCTCTTAAATATCACCTAAACTGTGAACAAAAACTGGCTCTCTTTTGAGCTTATGGTATTCTGGTGAGATTCAATGTTCTAAAAACTGGTTATAGACAGATTTTTGTTTGAGTTCTAAGCTGTGATTAACAAAATTAGCAACATAAATTGGCAATAATTATGTAGTGTGAGTCCTTACCACTAGAATCAATGTACATTTTATCCTATTAGGTAGATCCTCATAAAGACAGTTTTTGGTGCATGTTAAATAGTGAATCAAAAAATGTGTCAGCGTCTAATGGTATTCAAAAGCTGCATGCAATGAGCGCAGATATACAAAAATCACCCTAACATAAACATAAATTAGAAAATTGCAGCACTTACAAAATATATAACAACATAAGGATATTACACTTATGCACAAAGAATATATCCAACTATGTAAAGTGAATGAAAACTAGTATAAATGTCCCATGATATGAAAAGTCTGAGAAAATACTTCATCATAATAGTGGATCCACCATGTGTTAACTCCACTTCAGACAGGAATGCAAACTCACCAGATATTATTGCTGTCTATGAAATAGAACAGCAAAATGTGCTCATTACTGGAATGTTGCTTCTTTCAGAAAAAAGATCGATCCATCCAATCAATTCAGTCAATGTACTTCTCTCTCTTTTATAACTATGCTTGGTTCCAAGGAATCCAACACTCCCAAATAAAGTGAATCACCAACCACAAAGGAAAAGATTTTATAGTCAGTATTTATTGGTGAACTTAAGTTAAAAACATTCCTACCAGAATGGCAGTAGAAACTTAGACATCGAACAGGTACTTTTTGATTTGGCTTTCACCTAAGAGACACACATTGTTCACCAATTCAATTAGAAATATGGGTAGGAGTTGTGTGAATCCTGGGTGAAAATGTTGATAAATAGACCAATTTACTAATTTTAAACATTGCTTAAATCAAAACATACTGGACATAAAATAATAAAAATCCAGAATGTACAAAAGCATTATATTCCATTGTTTTCACATAAAGACAAGAGGTATCAAATATTGGTTAAATGTTGATTTAACTGTAAAAATCATTACCATCTTTGGGAAAAATATTTAAATTTCATTATTCTCCATATAAACCGATCATATATTATATATTTTACTATATTATAATTATATTATATTATTTTATAATATTGAATTCTTTCAAAATTGAAAAAATTATCAAGGCTTTTTAAATTTCTCAGGGAGAATTTTTATTGAAATGCTATACAAATAGAAACAATTTTCTTTTCTTAAAACTTTTTATTTGTAAAAAAAGAAAAAACTTTTTAAAAGAATGTGCTCATTTCAGCTGATGGACATTATAAATTCTATTTTGGCATGACGCATAGAACAAAGCACCAAATTAACATGATGAATATTTATTAATATTCATGAAATCTAGCTACACTTAATAGAAGCGGCATTTTTAAGAATCCAGAACTGTACTGATTACCATATGAAAACCGCCCATACTTGAAACAAATTTCTTTCATATTAAGTATTAACATTTTGCACTGTTTCACTTACTGAACAAGTTATTTCTCATTGTGAATTCCGGAATGATTTCTGAAGAACAAAGCTTAATTTTGCCTTAAAATATTATTTTGTGAAGATCTTTAAGGATGACAATGTCTTGAAAGTTGCAATGAAAAATACCGAAAGTTTTTCTCATTTTTTTGCAAAAACATACAAATAAGACAAAAATGGTAAGTACAAAAAGGAATGCCCGTCTAAATTTGGCCATAGGCATTAAAATAAAAATTAAGCTTCACAAAGTCACCAGGTAAAAATTTGCAAGAAAAGAGCTTTGTCATTTGTTGGCAATGAAAAAATACTGGAAGAAAATAAATATACTGTAGCTTCCCTTGTGTACTCTGGTAAAATGTGTTCTTCAGTGAATTTAATTTAAAAAAATTATAGACGACTAAAGAGTCTAGTAGTCATTTGGGTCCCTAAGCTTTACTACAAGTTCAAAGCAGATTTGTTTTGCTAATGGAAATCCTATTTAAAGGAAATTTGTGGGAGCTTCCATGGTTGTGCTCTGGCCTGTCCCATCCAAGACTGCATGTCTCTATGCTGTGGAAGAAGGTCAGAATAGAACTTCTTTATATAAGAGCTGTTCATAATTTATCTAAAGAGAACCCTAGGTTTTGGGACTTCCAAGGTGCTTTGGACATACTGTAAGTTAAGCATGTGCCAACAGCTAGAGTTGCTTGTTCTGCACCCTCTCAGCCATTTCACTGAAAAGTATATATGCTAAGCAAAATTGTGTAAAACTGAAAATCAATAGTCCTATAAGCGGCGCAGTTGTATGTGAACAAAACACATCCAAGAGAAAAAATTATTATATGTGCTCTAACAGTCCATAAAGTGGATTCTTCAGTGCAACAAAATCAAGTCTTCCACAGTTAAATCCTCCACCTGTGTCACCACGTGAATGAACTAAACACACTGAGGCTCACCAGAACATTGGGGGTTAAACAGCCCATCAAGATCGCCTGTCAGGTACTGCATCCACCGGTTATATACCTCAGAATTCTGGGAAATCTGCTTTAACCAGCTCTTGCTATCTCTTCAACTCCCTCAATGCTCATACAGGAGGCAAGCAGAAAAGAAAAACTCCCATAGTGTATCACTTAAAATACTAAAATCTTTAATAGAAAAAATGCGCTTACATAAGCTTGGAATTTACAAGCAGAAATCCAACATCTAAGCTGTCCTCCCCGATCCACGGTTCGATCGTGCCCATCCACCAACTCCAGGTTGTTAGCGTCACGCTCGGATCGCTGGTGCGTTCGGGTCAGAGCAGCTCCGTCCAGGTCGTCGTATGGCCACGCCTATGATGCGTTTCGTCACTTCCGACTTGGTCACAAGGGTTGGCCATACGACTAACCATCCCTGCTTAAGTATTAGCTCAAATCCGCCACTAGGTGGCGGCAGCGTCTTTGAAATATTTTTAAAGTTGAACTTCCAATCAATTTACACTAGATTGGTTCAAGATTTGTGATAAATCGAAATGAATTAAAACTCCATCCCATGGGATCATTAATTTATGGTAGCTCAACAATGACGCCTCCACAAGCCATACTTATGGGGAGATATACACTCTAAACTTCCCCTAAAAACTGGGGGACACCAGGAAACCCTTTATTTCACGTCCTCCATTTATAAAATAAACGAATAGGTAATGGTTGTACAAATTATTACAATGTTAGAGTACATCCATACACTGTAAATATACGTGATACAATCTGATAAAAACTGAATAAAAACTGAATAAAAACTAAAACTTTTTATAATGTATCAAAACTAGAGTGGGGGGTTAGGCTAGCCTCTTTAAATCATAAACAGACCACTAGCCTAAATATTAATTAATATCTTTGAGGATGCTTATTGACCCAATCTTATCAACGGCCAGCACTAACCAGTCAGTCAATGGATGAAAAATCCTGGTATCTTGGGCCTCTCCATGAAAAATATTACATAGAGGGTGGCACCATCCCTGTTAGAGATACTTATTGACCCAATCTTATTACTGGTTAGCACTAACCAATTAGTCAATAGGTGAAAAATCATGGGATTTTGGGTCTCTCCATGAAAGATGTTACATGAAGGGTGGCACCATTCCTGTTGATGATAATATTAACCCCTGGACTATGCATTGCTCAAAAAACAATTCAAGTCCAGGTCAATATTTAACCCATGCGGTTTTAAAGTCTTTAAAAGATGGATCCATCGTGTCTCTTTCTTTGATATTTCCCTCACTTTATTTACTCCTCTCCAGTTGGGTAGCAGCTTCTCTACTCCCCAAAACTGCAGACTCGATGGATCCCTATTATGTACCTGCCTATAGTGTAAGGACACGCTATGAAACTTGAAGCCCTTCACTATGTTTGACACATGTTCTCCTATTCTAACCCTCAACGGGCGTTTTGTGCGTCCAACGTACATTAACCCGCAGGGGAGCACCAATACAGTGAAGTAGAGATAAATTTCTTGGATTTGACAATATACAGGAGTGGTGATGCTGTCGCTACAAAAGTGTTTTTCAAACCGACCGATCGCAATAGTTATCTGGCGATCGGGAGCGGGCATCACCCCTCCTGGTTACGTAATATCCCAAGGGGACAGTTTACTTGTATAAGAAGGAACTGCACCACCACAAAAAAAACTTTCTGGAGCAATCTGAAATGGTGAAAACCAAGATTGTCCAGAAAGGATATAGACCTGATCAACTAGATGCTGAAATACAAAGGGTACTGGAGACCCCAAGGGATGATCTATTAGTGAATCAAACAAAAGACTCTGGAAGCAGGAACAGTGAGTGGAGCTTCATATATCTGACTTTCACGGTCAGTATAAGGAAGTGGAGGAGATCTTTTCCAGGTATTGGTACATTTTAAAAATGGACAAATCCCTGGGACTGGTTCTCCCAGAAAGACCCCGCTTTATATATAGAAGAACACCAAGTTTTGGCGATACTTTAGTGGAGAAGATCCTGAATCCCCCCATTAGCAACAGTGGGTCAGCTCTATGGCCCGATAGGAAAGGCTTTAAAGCATGTGGGAGGTGCAGAGCTTGCCGGATGACGGGGAATGATAACTGTGTACGCCAGGATTTCTGTTCCATGAGCACGGGTAGACAACACTTTATAAAACAATTTAGAACGCGTGACACCACGCATGTGGTGTATGCACTCAAATGCCCCTGCGGGTTAATGTACGTTGGACATACGAAACGTCCGTTGAGGGTTAGAATAGGAGAACATGTGTCAAACATAGTGAAGGGCTTCAAGTTTCATAGCGTGTCCTTTCCTTACACTATAGGCAGGTACATAATAGGGATCCATCGAGTCTGCAGTTTTGGGGAGTAGAGAAGCTGCTACCCAACTGGAGAGGAGTAAATAAAGTGAGGGAAATATCAAAGAAAGAGACACGATGGATCCATCTTTTAAAGACTTTAAAACCGCATGGGTTAAATATTGACCTGGACTTGAATTGTTTTTTGAGCAATGCATAGTCCAGGGGTTAATATTATCATCAACAGGGATGGTGCCACCCTCCATGTAACATCTTTCATGGAGAGACCCAAAATCCCATGATTTTTCACCTATTGACTAATTGGTTAGTGCTAACCAGTAATACGATTGGGTCAATAAGTATCTCTAACAGGGATGGTGCCACCCTCTATGTAATATTTTTCATGGAGAGGCCCAAGATCCCAGGATTTTTCATCCATTGACTGACTGGTTAGTGCTG
>BLSH010433208.1:52415-76940 GCA_018402905.1 Glandirana rugosa
AGAAAGTACCTCTCTGGGTTTTAGGGTACTAAAAAGTGGATAACTGATTAACCAATTACGATTGGTCATTATGCTAACCCAGATGGGGAGATATACACTCTAAACTTCCCCTAAAAACTGGGGGACACCAGGAAACCCTTTATTTCACGTCCTCCATTTATAAAATAAACGAATAGGTAATGGTTGTACAAATTATTACAATGTTAGAGTACATCCATACACTGTAAATATACGTGATACAATCTGATAAAAACTGAATAAAAACTGAATAAAAACTAAAACTTTTTATAATGTATCAAAACTAGAGTGGGGGGTTAGGCTAGCCTCTTTAAATCATAAACAGACCACTAGCCTAAATATTAATTAATATCTTTGAGGATGCTTATTGACCCAATCTTATCAACGGCCAGCACTAACCAGTCAGTCAATGGATGAAAAATCCTGGGATCTTGGGCCTCTCCATGAAAAATATTACATAGAGGGTGGCACCATCCCTGTTAGAGATACAAATTGACCCAATCGTATTACTGGTTAGCATTAACCAATTAGTCAATAGGTGAAAAATCATGGGATTTTGGGTCTCTCCATGAAAGATGTTACATGGAGGGTGGCACCATCCCTGTTTATGATATTAACCCCTGGACTATTCATTGCTCAAAAAACAATTCAAGTGCAGGTCAATATTTAACCCATGCGGTTTTAAAGTCTTTAAAAGATGGATCCATCGTGTCTCTTTCTTTGATATTTCCCTCACTTTATTTACTCCTCTCCAGTTGGGTAGCAGCTTCTCTACTCCCCAAAACTGCAGACTCGATGGATCCCTATTATGTACCTGCCTATAGTGTAAGGACATGCTATGAAACTTGAAGCCCTTCACTATGTTTGACACATGTTCTCCTATTCTAACCCTCAACGGGCGTTTTGTGCGTCCAACGTACATTAACCCGCAGGGGCATTTGAGTGCATACACCACATGCGTGGTGTCACACGTTATAAATTGTTTTATAAAGTGTTGTCTACCCGTGCTCGTGGAACAGAAATCCTGGCGTACACAGTTATCATTCCCCATCATCCGGCAAGCTCTGCACCTCCCACATGCTTTAAAGCCTTTCCTATCGGGCCATAGAGCTGACCCACTGTTGCTAATGGGGGGATTCAGGATCTTCTCCACTAAAGTATCGCCAAAACTTGGTGTTCTTCTATATATAAAGCGGGGTCTTTCTGGGAGAACCGGTCCCAGGGATTTGTCCATTTTTAAAATGTACCAATACCTGGAAAACATCTCCTCCACTTCCTTATACTGACCGTGAAAGTCAGATATGAAGCTCCACTCACTGTTCCTGCTTCCAGAGTCTAATTTTGTTTGATTCAAAAATAGATCATCCCTTGGGGTCTCCAGTACCCTTTGTATTTCAGCATCTAGTTGATCAGGTCTATATCCTTTCTGGAAAAACTTGGTTTTCACCATTTCAGATTGCTCCAGAAAGTTTTTTGTGGTGGTGCAGTTCCTCCTTATACGAGTAAACTGTCCCCTTGGGATATTACGTAACCAGGAGGGGTGATGCCCGCTCCCGATCGCCAGATAACTATTGCGATCGGTCGGTTTGAAAAACACTTTTGTAGCGAGGGCATCCCATGGCAACTCCACTGAGTTGGGCATAGTAGGTATTTTGGAACCAGAAGTAATTGTGCCGTAGGCAAAACTCCAAAGCCTTGGCAACAAACACCTTCTGTTCCATCGGCACATCCTCCCTCTTACTCAGAGCCCAATTCAGTGCTAACATTGCATCATCATGGGAGATGTTCGTGTATAACGATGCTACATCCGCTGTTACCAGATATGTAGGTGTCCCATTCTGTAATCGGATGTCCTTCAGTGCCACTAGTAGGTCCTTCGTATCTTTCAGGTAGGCCTTAGTTGTCACTACACTTGGCTGTAACATTATATCTAGATATTCCCCTAACCTGGCAGTCACTGAGGACCTACTAGTGGCACTGAAGGACATCCGATTACAGAATGGGAAACCTACATATCTGGTAACAGCGGATGTAGCATCGTTATACACGAACATCTCCCATGATGATGCAATGTTAGCACTGAATTGGGCTCTGAGTAAGAGGGAGGATGTGCCGATGGAACAGAAGGTGTTTGTTGCCAAGGCTTTGGAGTTTTGCCAACGGCACAATTACTTCTGGTTCCAAAATACCTACTATGCCCAACTCAGTGGAGTTGCCATGGGAGCCAAATTTGCTCCCAGTTTGGCAAACCTATTTATGGCTGAATGGGAGGATAGATATGTATTCTGTGATCGGAGACCGTTGTTTCATAGATGACCTGTTCCTAATCTGGGAGGGTTCTCTGGAATCCCTGGAACAGTTCATTGTGACACTTAACGATAACCGCAACCATATAAAACTGGAGCACCAATACAGTGAAGTAGAGATAAATTTCTTGGATTTGACAATATACAGGAGTGGTGATGCCCTCGCTACAAAAGTGTTTTTCGCGCAATAGTTATCTGGCGATCGGGAGCGGGCATCACCCCTCCTGGTTACGTAATATCCCAAGGGGACAGTTTACTCGTATAAGGAGGAACTGCACCACCACAAAAAACTTTCTGGAGCAATCTGAAATGGTGAAAACCAAGTTTGTCCAGAAAGGATATAGACCTGATCAACTAGATGCTGAAATACAAAAGGTACTGGAGACCCCAAGGGATGATCTATTAGTGAATCAAATAAAATCAGACTCTGGAAGCAGGAACAGTGAATGGAGCTTCATATCTGACTTTCACGGTCAGTATAAGGAAGTAGAGGAGATCTTTTCCAGGTATTGGTACATTTTAAAAATGGACAAATCCCTGGGACTGGTTCTCCCAGAAAGACCCCGCTTTATATATAGAAGAACACCAAGTTTTGGCGATACTTTAGTGGAGAAGATCCTGAATCCCCCCATTAGGAAAAGTGGGTCAGCTCTATGGCCCGATAGGAAAGGCTTTAAAGCATGTGGGAGGTGCAGAGCTTGCCGGATGACGCGGAATGATAACTGTGTAGGCCCGGATTTCTGTTCCACGAGCACGGGTAGACAACACTTTATCAAACAATTTATAACGTGTGACACCACGCATGTGGTGTATGCACTCAAATGCCCCTGCGGGTTAATGTACGTTGGACGCACAAAACGCCCGTTGAGGGTTAGAATTGGAGAACATGTGTCAAACATAGTGAAGGGCTTCAAGTTTCATAGCGTGTCCTTACACTATAGGCAGGTACATAATAGGGATTCATCGAGTCTGCCGTTTTGGGGAGTAGAGAAGCTGCTACCCAACTGGAGAGGAGTAAATAAAGTGAGGGAAATATCAAAGAAAGAGACACGATGGATACATCTTTTAAAGGCTTTAAAACCGCATGGGTTAAATATTGACCTGGACTTGAATTGTTTTTTGTGCAATGCATAGTCCAGGGGTTAATATTATCATCAACAGGGATGGTGCCACCCTCCATGTAACATCTTTCATGGAGAGACCCAAAATCCCATGATTTTTCACCTATTGACTAATTGGTTAGTGCTAACCAGTAATAAGATTAAGTCAATAAGTATCTCTAACAGGGATGGTGCCACCCTCTATGTAATATTTTTCATGGAGAGGCCCAAGATCCCAGGATTTTTCATCCATTGACTGACTGGTTAGTGCTAGCCGTTGATAAGATTGGGTCAATAAGCATCCTCAAAGATATTAATTAATATTTAGGCTAGTGGTCTGTTTATGATTTAAAGAGGCTAGCCTAACCCCCCCACTCTAGTTTTGATACATTATAAAACCTTTTAGTTTTTATTCAGTTTTTATCAGATTGCATCAAGTATATTTACAGTGTATGGATGTACTCTAACATTGTAATAATTTGTACAACCATTACCTATTCGTTTATTTTATAAATGGAGGACGCGAAATAAAGGGTTTCCTGGTGTCCCCCAGTTTTTAGGGGAAGTTTAGAGTGTATATCTCCCCATAAGTATGGTTTGTGGAGGCGTCATTGTTGAGCTACCATAAATTAATGATCCCATGGGATGGAGTTTTAATTCATTTCGATTTATCACAAATCTTGAACCAATCTAGTGTAAATTGTTGGGAAGTTCAACTTTAAAAATATTTCAGAGACGCTGCCGCCACCTAGTGGCGGATTTGAGCTAATACTTAAGCAGGGATGGTTAGTCGTATGGCCAGCCCTTGTGACCAAGTCGGAAGTGACGAAACGCGTCAGTGGCGTGGCCATACGACGACCTGGACGGAGCTGCTCTGACCCGAACGCACCAGCGATCCGAGCGTGATGCTAACAACCTGGAGTTGGTGGATGGGCACGATCGAACCACGGATCGGGGAGGACAGCTTAGATGTTGGATTTCTGCTTGTAACTTCCAAGCTTATGTAAGCGCATTTTTTCTATTAAAGATTTTAGTATTTTAAGTGATACACTATGGGAGTTTTTCTTTTCTGCTTGCCTCCTGTATGAGCATTGAGGGAGTTGAAGAGATAGCAAGAGCTGGTTAAAGCAGATTTCCCAGAATTCTGAGGTATATAACCGGTGGATGCAGTACCTGACAGGCGATCTTGATGGGCTGTTTAACCCCCAATGTTCTGGTGAGCCTCAGTGTGTTTAGTTCATTCACGTGGTGACACAGGTGGAGGATTTAACTGTGGAAGACTTGATTTTGTTGCACTGAAGAATCCACTTTATGGACTGTTAGAGCACATATAATATTTTTTTCTCTTGGATGTGTTTTGTTCACATACAACTGCGCCGCTTATAGGACTATTGATTTTCAGTTTTACACAATTTTGTTTTGGACTTTGAATAGTGGCTGCACTCTTTATTCATTTACTCATTTCATTTATTTGAATATTGCACTTGAACAAATGTCATTATATGTACAACACTTTGATAATTGAATTATTTTAGCGCAGTATTTTTGATTTATCATATATGCTAAGCAGCTCTTTACATGATCAGAAAAAGAAAGGTTGCAGGGAAGCAAAATCAGTTGGTTTGTCTCATGGGATAAGTAGCCCTCTAGCACCAACATCCATTAGGTTGCTTGTTGCACATAACCAGTTATTCACAACTAAAGTGTGTAATGGACAAAAAGGCAAATCATTTAGGTATGTATTAAACTGGATAATTAAACTGGATAAGATATTTAGTATTTATCACTGTTTATTGTCTGTTTACATGAACAGGCATTTTGTAAATAATTGGGAATTGATTATGGGAACTGTATATTTTAATTTGTAAAGATGCATAATTTACATGTTGTGTTGAACTACTATAAAATTAATTACTACCCTCCCCTTGCTAAATCATGAATGAACTGTGATTAACCACATTTTTTTGGAAAGCTGATTTTAATTTCACTTGTCACACCCTGGCCTGATTACTGCCAGACCTGTTGAAACAAGAAATCACTTAAAGTAGAACTATGCGCAAAACTTTTTTGTTCATTTTGGATAGAGCAAAGGAGGGTTATAACCCCTGTCAGTTTTTTTTTTTCGCCATCTGTGTCTCATTGTGGAGGTTTCCCTTCACTTCCTGTCCCATAGCTAAACAGGATGTGAGAGTAAATTCCTGCAAATTAAAGTAATTCCTTGAGGACCCACAGGTCACCAGAACTAGTGTCCACCTTGGATTATTTCCCCTCTATTACTTGTTTGGGGACAACCCAAAATTTGGATTTTCTTTTACTTTCATTGATAATGTTAAACAGGACAAAAAGAGAGAGTGATTCTCCCTAATGGAGGCACAGACAGCCAGAAAAACAGACAAATGTTCTAATCCTTCTCCCCTTTATCTAAAACTAAAAATAAAAGTTTTGCCTTTGGTTATACTTTAAATAGAAGCTGTCTGACATGCAAAAAATCTAAAAAAAAGCAACACATCTTTCTGCAATCTAAAGTAATTCAAGAACAGATGAGAAACAAAGTAATTGACATGTATAAGTCTGTAAAGGTTTACAAAGTCATTTCTAAGGCATTGGGACATTGGGGCATTGATGGCCATTATCCACAAATGGAAAAGACTTGGAACAGCAGTGAACCTTCCCAGGAGTAGCCAAGTCTACCAAAATTACTCCAAGAGCACAATATTGACTCATCCAAAAGGTCATAAAAGAACAACATCTAAAGAACTACAGGCCTCAGTTAAGGTCTGTGTTCATGATTCAACAATAAGAAATAGACTGGGCAAAAAGTGCATCCATGGAAGAGTTCCAAGGAGAAAGTCACTCCTTGGAACTCTCCCATGTCAACCAAAAAGTACACCATGGTTTGTCTCACCTTTGCCAAAAAATATCTTGATTATCCCCAAGACTTTTGGGCAAATATTCTGTGGACTGATAAGACAAAAGTTGAACTTTTTGGAAGGTGTGCATCCTGTCACATCTGGCGTAAAACTAACACAGCATTTCATAAAAAGAACATCATACCAACAGTCAAACATGGTGGTGGTAGTGTGATTGTCTGGGGTTGTTTTGCAGCTTCAGGACCTGGACGACTTGCCATAATAGATGGAACCATGAATTCTGCGCTCTACCAGAAAATCCTGAATGAGAATGTCCAGCCATCAGTTTGTGACCTCAACCTCAAACGTACTAGGGTTATGCAACAGGACAATGATCCGAAACACACCAGCAAGTCCAGCTCTGAATGACTCAAAAAAACAAAATTAAGATTTTTGGAGTGGCCCAGTTAAAGTCCGGACTTAAATCCAATTGAGATGTTGTAGCATCCCCTTAAACAGGCCGTTCATGCTCGAAAATTAAAACAATTCTGCAAAGAAGAGTGGGCCAAAATTCCTCCACAAGTTATTATTGACAATCAGTTATAGATTTACTTGAAAAATCTTTCATGTTGTGAGTGCTGCCTATCTGCTGACCATCTCTTTTCATAACGTCATGAATTTCCTGCATTCTCTGCAACGTCACTAAACAGAGGGGTGCATTTCCCAAGCAGTGACTCACTATTCTAGAAAAAAAAACGAGTAAACTTTTGGCTTTACATACACTCTAATAGTAAATATAAATACTATTTATCAGCTTGGGGCATGCATCTCTTTTGTTTTAAAATGTTTCTATGGTCAAAATACAATATATTAATTTCTACATTGCACTTCAATAAACCCTTTGGTGCGAGCGCAACACAAATATGCGGGGGTCATCTGATCGCTGTAATACCCTCTGATTGGCTATCACAATAATCAGTCACTGTGAAGCCCGCTCCTGTGTTTTCTGTCTCTGTGAATGGACGATAAAGTTACATTGTATCTTTCTCTGTCCTTTCAGAGATAGAAAAAAAGTGTATGTAGTAAAAATAATAATAATAATAATAATTAAAAAAATGAAATAAAAAAAATACCTAGATTAAGGGTTTTATCTATGTCAATCCCAGGGTTAATGTTTGGATCAAGGTCAGGGTCAAAGGACAGGGTCAGTGTTTTTTGGACAGGATGTTTTTTAAATTAGTATCAGTTTCAGTTAGTGTCAGTATGTTTTAGGTAGGATAAAAAAAATCAAAATGTGCATTATTGTTTCTGGACTGAATTGCGAGTGCAAACAACAACTAACATACACATATGTATTATCACTGTGACTGTCAGGAGCGGGATAAATTGTTTTGGGTTGTTCTTTGGTGATAGGTTAGGGCAGTAGCAAGAAATATACAGCTAGTGGAGTCATCTGAGCAGGACATGTCTGCCTAGAGCTCCGTATCCAGCGGGACCCGACAGCCTCAACAACACAAGTCTCACCCGCAGCCAGCCTCACTAACCTGCTCCTCACCTTCCCGCCGCTCCCGGGACCGGATCGTAATGATGTATAGCGGCAATAAAAACTAAACTTAAAAATAAAACAATCCAAGAAGTGCTGACTAAAGCTGTGTGTAAGATGGCGGGGCCACCACCTTCCCATCCAGAACAGCCTCACGCACAAAAACAGACCCGGGCTCCTGCCTCCGCATGGACTGATGAGTCTGACATGGATTTTAGGATGACTCCCATAGCCCTACAGAGTGGCACTGCACAGCCAGATCTATTGAGTCAGTTTGAGAGGGTTCTGCATAAGGCTCTGCAGAACACCTCAGACAATATTACTGATAGGCTCACGCCGGAAATCCGCGAGGTAGGCTTCTGCACATCCATCCTGGAGCATAGAGTTGATGAGCTGGATGCCTCCATTGCAAATCAAGAGGAAGAGCTGGCAAATCTCAGGGACGAAAATGCAGCCGTCCAAGACCGCCTTGAAGATTTTGAGAATAGGGCCAGACGGTCTAACCTGAGGATCCATGGAATCCCAAAGTCAGTGATAGTCCTCCACTCCACTATTACTGCATTCTTCCAGGAGCTTGTCCCATCTATTCCCATAGAGCGACTAGAAATAGACAGGATCCACAGGTCCCTGACACCCCGTAAAGAAGATGGACCTCCTAGGGACATCATCACAAAACTACACTATTGCCATACTAAGGAACAACTTATGGAAGTAGCCCGCAACAAAAATTCCCTGGTATTCCAAGGTCACCGCTATCAAGTCTTCCAAGACCTCTCCCAGCTGACCCTCACCAAAAGAAAAGCAATGAAACCGCATCTGCTCATCCTCCAGCACTACCACATTGCCTACCGCTGGAGTTTCCCATTTGCAGTTCGCTTCACCCACAAAGGAAACTCTTAAGCCTGTAAATCTGCAGAGGACCTCACCGCCATACTCCAAGAGCTACACCTGTCAGCACCCAAAACCACAGCGGAGGGATCAAGAAGCCGAGTAGCCTCTTCCTCCCCCAAAAAGCTGCCAGATTCCCCGATGGATCAGACCCACAAGAGAGGTCACTTCAACTCACCGCCTCCCAAAGACCCGATGGACTGATACATTGAAGCCAGATTCAATCTTGTCCCCGCTGTCTGCCTCCTCACCTTAACATTCACATCATACCCACAAGTGATATCAACTGAAAGTAACTATGCCAAGGTTTTGGGGAGGGTTCTTTTCCAGGCAATTACACCACTACAGGCTTAATCGCCTGTATTGGTCGCCTGATACTTCTCTAGCTCTGTTGATCTATCGCCCCCCCAGGCCCCTGGCCTATGAGGGGAATGACCTCAGTTATTTACTCCAATTGAAACTTAGTTCTGTTTTTTCTCCAGCTGATAAGGCAGCTTTTACAGCTTCCTATCACGCCATAACTTGTAGCCTCCAGCAGTAAAATTGGTTGCCATCCCCACACACCAACTTGTACTAA
Organism: Glandirana rugosa; assembly: GCA_018402905.1. NCBI lineage: Eukaryota > Metazoa > Chordata > Amphibia > Anura > Ranidae > Glandirana > Glandirana rugosa. The sequence continues at coordinate 61,697 of BLSH010433208.1, forward strand.
GGATTTTCCCCCTCTTTTTTTTTCCAACTACGGCGGCCTACAGCCTAGCCTATGCCCAATTTTTGCCTGCTGGACATATACAACTGGCACAAGTCCTAGAACTGTTTAGTTTTACTTTCCCCAAACTTACCACTTTGAATTACTAGTTGATTGCATACATATTAACCATTGTTGAGACTCGTTTAATATAGTTATTTACTAGTTAAGCTCGTTCATTGGCTGTCGTAGTCCCGGAGACAGCCCACTGTGCCTCCACCTATTCCTTGAGTTCCATACACTGTTGTAACAGTGCTCTTTGGAACCCATTGTACCCACTAGCTGGTGCGTCTCCACCACCCATTGGATACCTGCTCCTTTTAGGAGCCATTATTTTACTCTCCTCTACTTGAGCTTCTCTCCTCTCCCCCTCTTTATAGCAAATTCCAACAACCTCTTCCTAACCTGAGCCAAACTCCTCTCCCCACCCCAGCCCTCCCTATCCCCTTTCCCCAGAGAGGAACCCCTCATCCCTAAGAACTTACTTCATGCCTTTTTTAACGTCATCAAATACCTGTGATGGCACCTCTAAACATATTGACACTTAATGTGCAAGGCCCTCAACTCTCCCTCAAAACGAACCAAAGCTTTCCGTTCCTTCACTGCACTCTCAACACGTGTGGTCTGCTTACAGGAGACACACTTCTCCACACAATCCTCACCCAAATACTTTGGTCGCCAATACCCCCAGGTGTACAAAGCCTCTGCCTCCACCAAACAACGAGGCGTCTGGATAGGTTTTCATCATACCACTCCATTCACTCTCCTGGCAGAGCTCAGAGACCCTGAGGGGTGCTATCTTATTATCACGGCCTCCTGCTCAATAGCAAAATCACTATAGCCTCTTATTATGCTCTGAACAAAAACCCACAGGCTGTTCTCTCCCATTTGTTCTCAGTAATTGACACCCACAAAAAGGGAACACTCGTAATCTGTGGCGATTCCAACCAAGTGATATATACCCATTCCTTGACAAATCTCCAAATCCGACTGCCACCCATCGGCTTTCTTACCAGCACCTTCTGACCCAACACTCTCTTCTTATACCTGGTGAGAACAAAATCCTGCACGTAGACAATACACGCACTACTCCCATCCCCACAAACTATTCTCCCGCATCGACAACCTCTTCGTAAACATAAGCACCTCTCTGCTTATCCTAGACTCAATCATTGTCCCATGTGCTTGGTCAAACCATAATGCGGTCATGACAACCTTCCTTGTCCCTACACCTAACCATCGAACCTGGTACCTAAACGATAGCATACTGACCAACCCTACCCACCGCCAAGAAATAGAAAATGCTATCAAAGACTACCTCACATGCAATGCGTCCACCGATATTGACCCCCTGACTCTATGGGAGGCCCACAAACCAATTATAAGAGGGGTGTGTATTAGTCAAGCATCTCACCAACACAAGGTAAACAGACAACTTCTTCAACGGTTGGAAGAAGCCTTCCATAAAGCCTCAGAAGCATTTCAAGCTGTGCCCTCTCCGTCCTCAAAACAATCATTTGATAAAGCTTGCTTGAAACTTGATCTATTCTTAACGGACTCAGCTGAAAAGATCCTTCGCAAATCAAAACACACGCTATACATGAAATCAAACAAACCTGACACATTCCTAGCCCTGGCACTTCGCAAAGCTGACTACACCCCGAAACCAATCCAACTTAAGTAACCCTTTGAAAATTTTACACGAGTTCCGTAGAAAACTGTCCATACTCTATAAGGACCCCAACACGTTTGACTGAGCCCACCTGGACATGCTCCTGTCCTCCATTCGCCTTCCTACCCCCTCTTCTTCCCACCAAGAGACCTTAGACAGACCTATCACTGCTGAAGAAATTCTCTTCGCAATTAAAGCACTGAAACCACGTAAACACCCAGGTCCCGATGGTTTCTCAGCCACTTACTATAAAAAAATTTGCAACTCTCCTATTCCCACTTATGGTCAATGCGTTTAACTCACTCCTTAAAGACCACTCTTTCCGATCAGACTCCCTAACCGCATCCATCTCCATGATCCTCAAACCGTACACGACACCTCCTGGTCCAACTATAGACCGATATCCATACTTAGACTAGACATTAAGTTACTTGCGAAGATCCTTTCCACCCACCTCAATCTCATTATAGGAACACTAATTCACAAAGATCAAATGAGGTTCAGCCCCTCCAGACGAGCGGGCGACAGCATACACCGAGCAACACTCCTAGGTCACACAGCTCGATCCCACCATATACCTACTTGCTTGCTCTCCCTTGACATATCTAAGGCATTCGATTCGCTCTCCTGGTCCTACTTAGACTCAATCCTACATCAATGTGGGTTTGGAACGCATTTCCTGAGATGGATCGCCACCCTGTACCAAAACCCCCAAGGGTCGATAATGAATGGTAGCAAAATACGGACAGCAGCAGGGAAGACAAGAGCAAGGCACTAGCTGAGAAAGCACAATAACCTGGCAAAGAGGAAGTGCAGAGACAAGGCTTATATAGGAAGTTCATGGGAGGAGCAAGGAGTTCAAGGGTCAACAGCAATCAAGACATAAGGTAGGGTTGTCAAATGGATTAGGCAGAATATCCAACAGATCAGGCAGGGAGCTGTCCAGCATCCCAGATAGCTCAGTGAGAAGGATCAATGCCAGACACAGAAGAGGTCCCAGGTTCGGTCCTGACACCTGGAAGGGACCAAATACCATCTGGTGAGTACCTTATAGTTGGTTTCTAAAGCCACTATGTTTGGTCAGCCACTATGTTTGGAAAATTTTACACGAGTTCCGTAGAAAACTGTCCATACTCTATAAGGACCCCAACACGTTTGACTGAGCCCACCTGGACATGCTCCTGTCCTCCATTCACCTTCCTACCCTCTCTTCTTCCCACCGAGAGACCTTAGACAGACCTATCACTGCTGAAGAAATTCTCTTCGCAATTAAAGCACTGAAACCACGTAAACGCCCAGGTCCCGATGGTTTCTCGGCCACTTACTATAAAAAATTTGCAACTCTCCTATCCCCGCTTATGGTTAATGCGTTTAACTCATGAAGATTATGGGGCCTGCCAAACCTGTGCCCAGTCGATGGAATCTGCTAGGAGGTTAAGGTCGTTCTCCCATTTGTTCGTGTAGGATGGGGGAGAAGAGGATGTGTGAGAGAGGAGCTGAGCGTAGAGGTCGGAAATAAGTCCTCATCTGTGGGGATCAATTTTACATGCACATTCAAAGGTGGAGAAGCTAGGGGTAGCTGAGTCTGGATGTGTGTGTTGAGTCAGGAAATGTTTAATCTGCAGATATCTGAATGTTTCTGAGGATGGAAGACCATGGGTTTCCTGAAGTGTGGGAAAGGCCGTAAGTGTTGTGGAGGAATAGAAATTGTGGGTGCGTATCAGTCCTGCTATTGACCAGGCTGGGTAAAAGGCAGGATTTCGTAGGAAGGAAAGCATGGGATTATGAGGAGATTGGAGGCCAAAGCGAGTTTTAAGCCTATCCCATATGGAAAGGCCGTGTTTAGTGACAGAGTTGGTGACTATCCTACGTCTAGTGGGTGGAAGCCATAATAGGTTAGCTGTGGAGAGTGGATCACAGTCAACTGATTCAATTGCAACCCACAGTGGGGTTTCCTTGGTGGTGTGTTTTTTTGGCAGCTGAGCTAGCTGTGCAGCCTAATAGTATTTGGTAAAATTGGGTAAACTGAGTCCACCTCGGATGCGGGGAGTGTATAAATTAGATTTTGGTACTCGAGGTTTGAGTTTACCCCAGATAAAACGTAGGATGCGAAGATAATAAGTGGGTACTTGTATAGGGAGGACTCTAATTAGGTATAGGATTTTAGGCAGGATGGACATTTTGGTAACTGCGATTCTACCCATCCAAGCCAATGGCAGGGATAACCAACTTGTCATTAGGTTAGTGAGTTGTGTTAGCATTGGGGGGTAGTTTGCAGCGTAGAGGTCTGCTGGGTTAGCAGTGAGCTTAATACCCAGATAGGAGAGGTGGTTAGAAGTCCAGGTGAATGGAAGGGTTTCACTTAAGTGTGTTTGTAGGCTGGGTGGTAGGGAGATGTTTAAGGCTTTGGATTTTTGGGGGTTAATCATGAGACCAGATACTTGTCTGACTTTGGAAAGGGTATCCATTAAGTTCGGTGCTGATATAAGGGGCGAGGTAAGAAAAACCAAGACATCGTGAGCGAATAAACATAATTTGTGCTGGTGACCCCCTAGTTCCAGACTTCGTATGTCCGGGTTAGATCGGATGAACAAGGCTAAGGGTTCCATCGCTAGAACAAAAAGAAGTGGAGAGAGAGGGCAGCCTTGACGGGTTCCTCTTTCAATGGGAAGGAGTCGGAAGGAAAGCCTGAGTAGGTGACAGGACCTCTGGTGAACACCGGTTAGTACTTAGACTCCGCACCTCAGATGAGCCTGTGTCATCTGCCAGGGTGACTACTTGTGTACCTATCCTGCTGATCAGTAGTAGTCCTGCAACTGCTATAGCAACTGGTCTTCGAGCCTGACGCCTGAGCATGACAGAATAACTTGGCCTAAAACATGGAGGCCGCTATAGCAAACGCTGTGGCTCCTTTTAGGCAGCAAATTGCAGAGCTGCAAAAGTTCGGTGTCACTTACCAAGAAAAATTTGCCGGACTGAAAAGTGTGGTAAAAGGGCAACATGAAGAGATCCATGCTCTGCAAAAAACAATTTGCTGGACCTACGTTCCCAAGATGATGCTAATGCACATATGCCTCACCCACCCAAATTTAATGGAGATCTCCGCCATTACAGAGGATTTCTTAACCAATGTCGCATATATTTCCAAATGCGGCCCGCTGCATTCAATTCTGAAAAACAGAAGGTAATGTTTGTTATCAACCTCCTGACTGGGGAAGCTCTAGCCTGGGCTTCACCTTATATAGAACAAGACAGTGCCACCCTGAATAATTTCGAGACTTTTGAAGCCGCGATGAATCAGGATTTTGATGATCCCAACCGCTGTGCTACTGCTGAAGCAAAGTTGCATAGTTGACGGCAAGGTAAACGTTCTGTTGCTGAGTACACAGCTGAATTTAGTTGGATCACAGCTACCACTTGGAACCCAGCAGCGCAAAAAAGTCAGTTCCGCCAAGGGCTTTCTGAACAGGTAAAAGATGAGCTTGCCAGAGTCACCCAAATTTCCTGTCATCCTGGGTATTCCTTGGTTTTCCACCCATAACCCCTCCATCTACTGGGAAGCACGGATTATAAACTTTACATCTCCCCATTGTGAGGAATTCTGTAGGGAACATTGTCAAACAAGTTCTTTGCTGGTCAAGGAATCACAGGTGGATGTGGTTACTATGCAGTCATATGACAACCTGCCTCCACAATATCATGATTTCCGGTATGTCTGTGATAAGAAGAATGCTGATCAGTTACCGCCTCATCTCCCATATGATTGTCCCATTGAACTGCTCCCAGGGGCTCAAATACCTTTTGGTCGCCTTTTTAACCTTTCAGAACCTGAATTAAAGGTTCTCAGGGAATGGATTGATGATAATTTAGAGAAGGGCTTCATTAGACCCTCAACGTCTCCTGCAGGGGCAGGCCTGTTCTTTGTTGCAAAGAAAGATTCCACCTTGCGTCCATGCATTGACTACCGGGACCTCAATAAAATCACTATTAAAAACCGCTATCCACTTCCTTTAATCTCTGAAATGTTGGAAAGACTCCGCTCTGCCAAAGTATTCTCAGAACTAGACTTACGGGGGGCATATAACCTAATCTGCATGCGTCAAGGAGATGAAGGGAAAACCGCCTTTAGAACCAGATATGGCCATTTTGAGTCCCTGGTTATGCCTTTTGGCCTCTGCAATGTTCCTGCCACTTTCCAACACTTCATCAATTATGCTTTTTGAGACCTATTGGACCAGTTTGTGATTGCTTATCTGGATGATATTCTCATCTTTTCTAATAACTTGGAGGAGCATCTCAAACATGTTTGCACTGTCTCTGAAAGGTTAAGGAAGAAACAACTTTATTTTAAATTGGAGAAATGTGAGTTCGAACAAACCCAGATGCAGTTCTTGGGATATATCATTTCTCCTAAAGGAGTAAGTATGGATCCTGAGAAGATCAAAGCAGTAGTGGATTGGCCTGCCCCAAAAATATTAAATAAATACAACGATTTGTTGGTTTTGCCAACTTCTACAGAAAATTCATAAGAAACTTCTCTAAAGTGATAGCACCAAATACACAGCTGACAAAGAAAGGGACACCCCTTGTGCGGTCAGCTGAGGCACAGACTGCTTTTATTAAGCTAAATACTCTTTTCACTTCTGCACCAATATTTGTACAATCTGATCCTGAAGTTCCTTTTATAGTGGAAGTTGATGCCTCAGACTCTGCTGTGGGAGCTATCATTTCTCAGTGAAAAGGAGAAAAGATGCAGCTTTATCCTTGTGCGTATTTCTCTCGCTTAATGTCATCAGCCGAAAGAAATTATGACATTGGGAATAAGGAGTTACTGGCAATTAAGGAAGCCTTTTCTGAATGTAGGCATCTGCTGCAAGGGGCTAAGCATCCAGTAACTGGTCTTACTGATCATAAAAATCTAGAATTAATTCGTTCTGCCAAGAGGATGTCTTCTAGACAAGCACGTTGGTCACTGTTCTTTTCCAGGTTTAATTTTATTATCTCGTATCGACCTGAGTCAAGGAACGGTAAGGCCGATGCATTATCAAGGATGTTGACTGAACCATACCAGGAAGGGAACCCTGAATGTACTATCCTGCCTCAAAAGAACTTCATAGGGGCCACAGGTTTCAATACATTTGTGAGTCTCCTAAAGGAGGGGTATGAAAATTACCCTCTTCTCAATCATCCACCTATGGATATTAACCTTGTGTACAAGAACGGCTTTTGGACTCATGCACATAGTCTCTATGTACGCGAATCTGCTCGGATTGAAGCCCTCAGGTTGGTTCATGACTCAAAACTTGCTGGGCATTTTGGTATTTCCGAGACAGAAGAACTCTTGTCATGTTCCTTTTGGTGGCCCAGCTATAAGAAAGATGTCAAACATTATGTGGCCTCATGCCTGACCTGTGCACGCAGTAAGACTCCCCAAGCTTCTCCTTTAGGGTTGCTCCAGCCACTCCCTGTTCCATCAAGACCATGGGGCTCAATTTCCATGGACTGTGTGGTAGATTTACCTCCTATAAAAGAAATGACCACTATCTTGGTCGTTGTTGACCGTCTCATCAAGATGGCTCATTTTATACCTGTTAAGGGGGTACCTTCTGCTGAACAAACTGCTGAGTTAATGGTTTGAGAAGTATTTAAACTACATGGAATTCCTGACGATGTGGTGTCTGATAGAGGAGTACAGTTTACTTCAAAATTTTGGAAAAACTTTTGCTCAGCCTTGGGTGTAACAGTTAATCTGCCTTCTGCTTTTCATCCCCAGTCTAATGGTCAGACCGAGAGGACCAATCAAACCTTGGAGCAGTACCTTCAATGTTTTGTTAGTTATCTTCAGGATGACTGGGTGGATTATCTTTGTACAGCAGAGTTTGCTTACAACAATTCTAAACATGGCTCCACTTCTCAAAGCCCTTTTTATTTAAACAACGGGTACCATCCAGTTTTTATTCCTGATCTCCCTATTTCAATTCTAATTCCTTCTGTTACCAACAGATTAACTACTTTGCAGGAGATTCAGGAGAAATTGATCAAGACTTTGAGGGAGGCTCAGGAATGTTACAAGAAGGCTGCTGACAGACATCACAGATTACTTCCTACTTTTCATGTTGGTGACAAAGTTTGGTTATCAACCAAAAATTTGAAGGTCCGTGTTCCGTCTGCAAAGCTGGGCCAAACGTCCCATTCAAGATTTCTGCTCAAATCAATCCAGTTACCTTTCGTTTAAAACTTCCTGACAGTATGAAAATTCACCCTGTCTTTCACATATCACTACTTAAACCATTTCACAAAAATCTTTTTTCTGGAAGAATTCTTCCACCTCCTCCACTAGTTAAGGTACAGGGTGAAGTAAAATTTGTGATGGAGAAAATTCTTGATTCCAAGATCTTTAGAAACAAGCCACAATATCTGGTCCAGTGGGAAGGATATGGGCCAGAAGAAAATTCTTGGGAGCCTGAGGAGAATGTTCATGCCCCTAGATTAACAAGAGAATTCCACCAGAGGTTTCCTCACAAACCCAGCCCTAAGACATCCAGAGCACGTCCTGAGACGGGGGGGTACTCACCAGATGGTATTTGGTCCCCTCCAGGTGTCAGGACTTAGGATCGAACCTGGGACCCTCTTCTGTGTCTGGCATTGATTCTTCTCACTGAGCTATCTGGGATGCTGGACAGCTCCCTGCCTGATCTGTTGGATATTCTGCCTAACCCATTGGACAACCCTGCCTTATGTCTTGATTGCTGTTGAACCTTAAACTCCTTGCTCCTCCCATGAACTTCCCATATAAGCCTTATCTCTGCACTTCCTCTTTGCCAGGTTATTGTGCTTTCTCAGCCAGTGCCTTGCTCTTTTCTTCCCCGCTGCTGTCTGTATTTTGCTACCATTCGTTATTGACCCTTGACTTGTTCCTCGACTACTCTACGGCATGATCCCAACTTGCAACTACTCAATACCGACCTTTTGGCTTGTTTACTGACCACGCTCCTGTTTGATCCTTATCTGCTCATTCACTACTGGAACCCGCTTGCTCATACCCTGGTGCTAAAATGCAGCTAAATCTATCTCCACTATCAGGAGCTCTGGTGAACACCGGTTAGTACTTAGACTCCGCACCTCAGGCGAGCCTGTGTCATCTGCAAGGGTGACTACCCATATACCTATCCTGCTGGTCAGTGGTAGTCCTGCAACTGCTATAGCAACTCGTCTTCGAGCCTGACGCCTGATCGTGACACCAGGATTGCTAAATTTCTCCCACAATACCCCTCGCATTGCTTCCGAGGCTGTCATACACCAGGCATCCATGTGCATATCTGGTGGGTATGATCCATTGCCAGCACCTTTTGGTCAGAAGTGTTCAATATTGTCTCAATCATGTTCGATACAACCTTGACACCAGACCCAACCGTAGCTCTCCTGAATAGCAAACCTCAGGCTTTAACACACCATCAGTTCAAACTTCTGCTCTTCATCACCACAGCAGCAAAACAAACGATAGCAAAAGCCTGGAAATCTACTTCACTATGTACCCTTTTGGTTGAACAAAGAGTAACACAAGCAATGCTCCACGCCAAAGCCAAGGCTGTCCTCCTTGACAAAGTATCCACATTTGAGAAGCTTTGGATTCGTCTCTGGAGACCCCTCTTCCCCTCTGTCATTCTCCTCTCCTCCACATCTTCCATTCTCTATCCCCCTCCTACTCTCAGACTCTCTCCAAACCCTCACCCCACACCCTATCTTCAGTCTCTTAGGTCATTTGACCAATGTTACACGATAACACAATTACCGCAGATACCCTATTGGAGCCTACCCCACTACAGTGACTTTGGGGATGGAGAATTTACGTGATTCCCCCCCATGGGAATACACCAAGCCACTTAGCCGGAACTTGGCCCTGGGACAATCTCATAAATTTCTCCTAACTATCCCTCTCCAAACATCTGTCCTATCTCATCGATAGCTTTGTCCCTTCCATATTGTACCTTTATGTACTAACACTACACGGCTTGCTCGACATCGTTAGCAGGCTATGTTCACCATATTCTGTAACACTCCTTATACACTACATGTTGAATCACTGAAATGCTCATATATTTTCTGATTATAATAATCCTGTATACGAGAAGCCTAATATACTATACATGTTCGTAGCTCCTTACTACAAATTTTTATTGAATTGAATTTTTTCTGTATTATGTGATATCTAATAAAAAAACTTGAACAAGAAGAAATATACAGCTAAATTAATCAGTTCCCAACCGGCTCGCATACTTTTACTGCTACACTGTGGCAGCGTCTCGTGAATCACGTGAATCAATCGTCTTTAAACAGTGGCTCGCGCATGCATGGCTAGCGGACGGGAACGCACCGCTGGCAGCACGCTCCCGTGCCCGCCACACTCTGCAGGAGTGTGCCTGCGGCTCGGGCGGACCCAATGTCCACCGGCGAGCAGGGTTTGCTTACAACCGAAGAAAAACGATGTAAACACGGCGGTTCCCCACACTGTCAGGCAGCATCTAAGAGATCTACTAATCCCTGTCACTGGGATCAGTTAGATCTCTTATGCCCCTGACAGCCCCCTCACAGTTAGAACACACCCAGGGAACAGAGTTAACCCCCAGAGCGCGCCCCCCCCCCCCCAGTTAATCCCTTCACTGCCAATTACATTCATACAGTAATCAGTGGATATTTACATTTCTGATCGCTGTATAAATGTCATTGGTCCCAAAAAAGTGTCAAAAATGTCCGATATGTCCGCCCCAATATCAAAGTCCCGATAAAAAAATGCAGATTGCCGCCATTACCAGTAAAAAAAAACAAAAAACTTTTGCACAAACAAATCAATAAATGCTGGTTGCGATTTTTTTACCAAAAATATGAAGTATATATATCAGCCAAAACTGATGTATACATTTATTTTTATATATTTATTTATTTATTTTTTGGATTTGTATTCTAGCAAAAAGTAAGAAATATTGTTTTTTTTTTTTTTTTTTGCAATATTGTCGCTATTTTTTTGTTTATAGCAGTGATCAGAAATGACGCAGAGGTGATCAAATACCACCAAAAGAAAGCTCTATTTGTGGGGAAAAAAGGACGCAAATTTTGTTTGGGTACAACGTCGCACGACCACGCAATTGTCAGTTAAAGCGACGCAGTGCCGAATCGCAAAAAGTGCTCTGGTCCTAACATGGGAAATCCTTCCGGGGCTAAAGTGGTTAAAAAAAATTTGGGGGAGGCCAGTTTTTCTTTGATAAAATGTATCTATTACCATTTACCACCAAATGAAAATAGCCTTATTATAGCCTATCCATATTAATATGAATGATATTGAAGCTTTACAAGAAAAGAAAGGCACACAGCGCTGACTGCACCCTTATTGCAATCTGGTATGTGTTACTAAATTAATCATATATAAAGTGCAACAAACAGGATAAGTGTGCTGGATTCACCAGTGTGATGAGTGAAAAAATGAATACTGAATCTTACATTCACACAAAAGAAAGTTTTTCAATTCAAATAGTAAAATCAAATCATTAACTGGTTCATTATCCTTGGATGTCCTTGATGACACTCTGTGGGTGGGGAGAAAAACGTTGACGTAATTTCAGTCCATGTTCAGCATGCGACGTCACTTCCGGTGCCCGTGAAACGCACGGCGGCGAAATAGGAGGAAGTACGGCGCTGCTTTGAGTACTGACACACCACTTGTTTTAACTGGATTTCTTGTAAGTTTTACTTATTGTTGCACAAATAAAGGCTTGTTATGCAATATCACACTATGTCTGCCCTATTTTAACTCCGAGGGAATTGGTTCTATTGGCCCTGAGAGGAATCCTGCTCTTAAAGGCACCATCACCCTGCTAACATCCAAAAAACACCAGAAAAAGCTTATTGGACCCCAGACTGAAAAGCTGGGGGTAACCTGTTTCTGGTGAGTAGGAGAGGAGAGGGGGAGAGTGGCAGTAAGGAAGTGGTTAATAAACTGGTTAATGATTTGATTTTACTATTTGAATTGAAAAACTTACTTTTGTGAATATAAGATTCAGTATTAATTTTTTCACTCATCATGCTGGTGTATCCAGCATACTTATCCTGTTTGTTGCACTTTATATATGATTGATTTAGTAACACATACCAGATTGCAATAAGGGGGCTGCCAGCGCTGTGTCCCTTTCTTTTCTTGTACAGCAGTTGGGAGATTCTCCCTTTGTTTGCACATAGCAGCTGCAGCAAGTTTAACCTCATTCCAGTGTATATTATTTAATACATCTGCGTGGGTTAGTTAATATAATATTTTATATATGCCACTACACCGATATTGAAGCTTGTAAACTTACTTTGTGAAGATCCCCACACATTTACATCCTTGAATTCTGTGACACATATTCACTATGCTCTGTGGGTAGGCACTGCTGTGTCTAATATTTCACAGAACCTACATTCTGAACTAAATAGGTGCTGAGAGGAGGAGTTTCAGGAGGTGGAGTCAGTACAGGAATCGTTACTTGCAGGCAGCAAGGTACCGTGGGATATGTAGTCCTTAGAAATTGAAAGGAACAGCAGAGAAGATGCTGCAAAGCATGCAGGGAATCCAGGGAGTTGTGGAAAAAGATGGTCAGGAGACAGGCAGCATTGACAACATAAAAGAAGATATTTTAAATAAACTTACACTGGATTGTCAAAAATAACTATTGTTTGTATTGCTATTACAACGCTGTTATCAAATGAAAGTGTATGCTGTGACCAAAGAACTCCTTTAGTTGTGTTGATCAGTCTTACAGCGTTAGCAGACCTCTAATTAATAAATAGTGAAAACTCATAAAATTAATTCATACATCAAAAAATTATATCATAAACCGTGATTGCAAACTATGATAAAGTGCAAAAACACTCCAACCAACTAATGCAATCCCTAATTCATTGGCTGTAAAAAATCATCAAAAGTTAATTCTATATCAGTCAAAAAATGATTCCATAAACCATAATATCAGAACAATGGTAAAGTGCAAAAAAGTTCCAAACAATTGATATAGTCCCATACAGTGTTCCAATATGTTGTTATAAAAGTGCTCAGTGCTCCAGTTAAACAGAAAAGTGCTGATGTGCTTCAAACGTACACTCGTGCTGTGAGTCACACTCCCCTCTTTTCCTCATACTCACCATAAATAATTGACCCACAGCTTCGTAGTCTGGGGTCAGACAAGCTTGTTTCTGGTGGTGGATGCCAGAATAGGAGAAAAAATAGCCTTAGCAGAGATGTCACCGTCATAGTCACAATGCTGGTTCACCTCCAACCGGATTCAATAGAAAAGAATGGCATACATAGTGAATTCCTGTAAATACTTCTTTATTTGTGCATAGATAAAATTACACTTACAGTGTCCACGATTCAAACAAGCATAAGGTAATGAGATTTCTAGGCGCTCTTCCTCGTAAACCCGCAGCGTGCGTTCCATGGGCAGCGGAAGTAGCATCACTGGTTAGGAGACTTGAAATGCGCCAATGCGTTTCGCCCCTCCCCAAGTCCTTGATGATGCCCTGTGGGAGGGACAAAACGCGTTAACGCATTTCCGGTCTCCTAACCCATGACGCCACTTCCGCTGCCCATGGAACGCACGCCGCACGCCTTACGAGGAAGATTTTTCTCTAGCACCCTAAAGAATAAAATGGCAGTCAATGCAATACTTTATGTCACACCATATTTGCACAGCGGTCTTACAAGCGTGTTTTATTTTGGGGAAAAAATCACTTTTTTTTTACTTTAAAAAGTAAAGTTAGCCCAATTATTTCCATATTGTGAAAGATAATGTTAAGCCAAGTAAATTGATGCCCAACATGTCATGCTTCAAAATTGAGCCCGCTTGTGGAATGGCAACAAACTTTGGCACTTAAAAAATCTCCATCGGCGACGTTTAAAAACTCCTACAGGTTACCAGTTTTGAGTTAGAGAGAGAGCTAAAATTATTGCTCTCGCTCTAACGATCACCGTGATACCTCCCATGTGTGGTTTGAACGCCGTTTTCATATGCGGGCGGGACTTACTTATGCGTTTGCTTCTGCGCACAAGCTCGGCGGGACAGGGAGCTTTAAATGTTTTTTTCTTATTTATTTTACTTTTTATTTTTTATTTTTACATTGTCCTTTAAAAAAAAAATGGATCACTTTTATTCCTATTACAAGAAATGTAAACATTCCTTGTAATAGAGAAAAGTATGCCAGGACCTCTTAAATATGAGATCTGGGGTCAAAAAGACCTCAGATCTCATATTTACACTAAAAAGCAATAAAAAAAATAAAATGACACTTGAAAAAAAGTCTCCTTTAAGAGCTTTGGGCGCAAGTGACGTTTGACGTTGCTTCCGCCTTGCAATGCTATGGAGCCGAGTGGGCGGCTGGAGAGCACAGGGGGCTAGATAGCACAGGGGGGTCGGAGAGCACTGGGGAGCTGGAGAGCACTTTGTGGGTTGGAGATCACAGGGGGGAGCAGTGAGCATGGTGGGGTCGGAGAGCACTGGAGGGGCTGGAGAGCACTGGGGGGGCTGGATAGCACGGGAGGGTCAGAGAGCAGTGGAGAGGCTGGAGAGCACTGGAGGGGCTGGAGAGCATGGGGGAGCGGAGAGCATTGGGGGGGTCAGAGAGCACTGGAGGAGCTGGAGACCACTGGGGGGGGCTTGAGAACACTGGAGGGGGGCTGGAGAGCACATGGAGGGTCGGAGAGCACTGGAGGGGCTAGAGAGTACTGATGTGGCTGGAGAGCACTGGAGGGTTGGAGAGCATGAGGGGGATCAGAGAGCACTGGGGAGCTGGAGAGCACTAGGGGGTCTGGAGAGCACGGGGGAGGGGATGGAGAGCATGGGAGGTCAAAGAGCACTGGAGGCATGGGCGTAGCATACAGGGGTGCAGGGGTTGCCATAGCAACCCCATATTTAGCTCCAGGGGGCCCATGGCTCCTTGCTCTCATTGAAAAGTCCAGCAGGTACAACCACAAAAACCTGGAAACAGAATCCAGGTCCGATCCGCCTTGTGCCTCCTAGGGCCCCAGCTGAGCTCTGTAATCCAGTCCAGAGCTTCTAGTTTGCTTTCTCCCCAGACCCCAGACCACGCCCCCCTCTCATTGGCTGGAGGAGAGACGTCTGAGTTCCGGTTCAGGACTAGCAGCCCAGGACAGGAGCTTCTAAGGTAAGAGACTCGCTGCTGTGCAGGAGAGTTCTCTCATGTGGGAACAGATTATAATAGGCACAGTGATATGGCATCTAGCCTGCCAGCACAGACACAACACAAACTCACAGTCAGAAAAGTTTTGTAATGTAAATGTTCCTAACACCTCCTGGGGGGCCCCTCCCCCCACCAACCTGAAATGGGGACTGATGTTGAGAGGTACTCTGATGTGATGGAAGGGGCTCTGATGTGATGCAGGGGGACTCTGATGTAATGCAAGGGGCTCTGATGTGATGCAGGGGGACTCTGATGTGATGGGGGCTCTGATGTGATGCAGGGGGACTCTGGTGTGATGCAGGGGGACTCTGG
>BLSH010433208.1:92240-111036 GCA_018402905.1 Glandirana rugosa
GAGAGCAATTCCGGTGGGCCACTCTCCTGTAGATTACTCGAGACGCGAGCCCTTTGCATAACCTAAAAAAGTAATCTACAGGAGAGTGGCTCACCGGAAGGGCTCTGCCACGCCTGGGTAACGCGTACACTGGGGTGACGTGTGCGGAGTAGTGTGTACGGGGGGGAAAAAAGATTTAAAGGAACACTTGCCAAGCGGAGATACGCTGAAGGTCAGTGTGAAAAATAGCGTACTAAACACAGGGCGGATTCTGCGTCAGACGCTAGATGTATACATTATATAGGTGAAAACCGGAGTAGATCTGCGGAACGTGTCCAAGGGCATCCCACAGGTGTAGATCGCAGACTGCGTCTTAGGCGGGACACAAATCATGCGATAAAAAGTGTGACTGGAAGTCGCATAGAGGCGAACCGTTCACAAGGAAATTTAGAAAAAAGGGGGGGCATGTGTGATGAGGCGTGTGCAGTGGGGTCACATGCGCAATGGGTCCGCACCGTCTCGGGAAGGCCACTCGGTGAGAGGACATCTAATGAAAAAATCCAATACGTTTCCCGAGCGCAGAGCTCATTAGATGTCCTCTCACCGGGTGGCCTTAACGAGAGTATCGAGACATCCACCATTTTATAGTTGGATACATCCACCTATCAGCTTCTTTACGGGATTCCCATTACCTACAACCTTACACAGTCCCTAGACAGGGTTGTGCTCTTTAGTATTACATATATGTCCTGGATATACACGCTATTTGTACCCTACCAGTGACCCTAGTATCCTACTATACATCACCAGTGGTCCTATGTACTTGTCTTAAAAAATCCACTAACCATTTTTTACCCTTATTAGGCTGCAGCCCTTATACAATACATATGTTTTAATATTCCACATAATTTGAGAATTACATATCTAATATTTTTATATAACATAATGTATAGGGTGTGGTTATGGCTGCTGGGTGTGACCCATATCCGGGGTGCTGATACCTTTTTTCTGATATAAAATGGGGTGGTGAGTCAGGCACATGTGGACCCTTTGTCCACCTGCGTCATCTGCGCCCTGTTTTCTGTCCGAAACATGTAATGTGCTTTTGAATGGCCTGTGTGCATTTTTCATGCGACCCGCCTCTCTCCCGAGACGGTGCGGACCCATTGCACATGTGACCCTTCTGCACACGCCTCATCACACATGCCCCCCCCCCCCTTTTTCTAAATTTCCTTGTGAACGGTTCGCCTCTATGCGACTTCCAGTCACACTTTTTATCGCATGATTTGTGTCCCGCCTTAGACGCAGTCTGCGATCTACATATGTAATATATCAACTTTTGGCCTCATCTAGATGCCTTGCACAGGTTCCCGTAGGGTGTCCCACCAGGACCTGCACTCCACTGTGCATTACCTATATATATTAATCTATACAAATATATATTTTTAATTTTTTATATATATTTTTTTATATATATATTTTTTTATATATATATCTTTTTATAATTTTAATACTTTTCAATTTCTGATGCGTACTCTCTCCCACATATGTGATTTTATATACATATATCTTAAACATCTGTTAAATATATTTGCCTGTTTTATATTGTATTGTCCCCCTTTTTACATAAGCTCTTCTAGTTCCTAAATCGCTCATCTATGTCTATTGCATAGTGTAACATTATGTGCTCTTATGTGATTGCCTCAGGTATACCTCCTCTGCATACACTTCCTTGTTTTTCCCCCCTCCCTTTCCCCGGATGGAGCTCCGGATAGGTCACTCTGACTGGCCCAATCCCGTGCTCGCTCCTGCCTATATATATCCTCCCCTTCTCCTATCAGCTAGTCCTTGCCTGAGGAAGAGGCGCGGTCCTTTTGTCACCTGGGCCGTTTCCGCCTATGAAACGCGTCGCTTGTTAGTGACGTCACTCGCCTGCGCTCCGTCTCCCGCGTTCCAAGCCTCATCCTGGGTCTCCAGCCGGCTGCTTACCATCTCCCCTGGACGACATACTTGCTTACAGCATCCGGAGACGCTCCCCCATCGCAGAGAGTCGCAGTGACGCCACCATGGACTGATCTCTATGCTGATTATGCTGCTACACTGAGTGAGTGTTTTTATTCCATTTGTTAATAAATTACTTGTAATACTGCACTTAGAGGCGCCTCCTTTGTTTTTCTCTTCTGATATTCTCAATCAGACTACGGAAGCCATCAAGAACTATTTCTTCCTGAATTGTAACACTGAAACCTCCCCACTTACAACATGTGAAGCAACCAAATGTGTGATGAGAGGAGAATTTATTAAATGGGGCGCACGCCTTAAGAAAGAGTCAGATCAGAAAATTTCCGCTCTTTCTGCCATCGTATCAGGCCTTGAGTCTCAGCACAAACACTTTCTGTGTCATCTGCTACAGAATTATTAGAAACTAAGGTAGAATTATAATCCATAATAAGATAACATATACTTTTTCTCAAGAAACGACTCTACTATGAGTATGGCAATAAGAGAGATCCCGAGCTTTAAAAGACACCAGAGCACTGGAAAATATCCTTTGCATACGATTTAGGAATGGCACCTTAGAACACTTGACAGATAAAATTGAAGCACAATTCCACAATTTTTATTCTAAAATGTATGACCTCCCTTCAAACCAAAGG
Source organism: Glandirana rugosa (assembly GCA_018402905.1). NCBI lineage: Eukaryota > Metazoa > Chordata > Amphibia > Anura > Ranidae > Glandirana > Glandirana rugosa. The sequence goes on from BLSH010433208.1 coordinate 94,877, forward strand.
CCAACTAATCTCCAAAGGGACAGGAAACACATCATCTCAGAATTTCTAAAACAGTTACCTCTCATCCCTATACTTAGAGGATAGCAAAAAACTAGAACTCCCGATCCAAGAAGGTGAACTTATCCAGGCCATGAAAGACCTGAAACTGGGAAAAAGTCCGTGCCCGGATGGTCTGACAACCCAATATTATAAAACATTTGCAGATATCCTGAAGACACCTCTTCTTGAGAACTATAACTCTTTAGATGCCCAACAAAAAATCCCTGAAACTTTCTTGCGAGCACATATTACTGTAATACCGAAGGCAAACAAAGATCCCAAAGAATGCTCACGCTATAGACCAATTTCTCTCCTCAATAGTGATCTAAAATTTCTTGTAAACATTTTTGCAAATCGCCTTAGACCCCTTCTGAAGAAGATTAGTCCAGAGCTAATTGGCTTCATGCCAGGGAGAGAAGCTAGGGACAATATCACCAAGGCTCTTAACTTAATTTACGGTTCACGTCTGGGTAAGATCGAGGGCCTTCTCCTGTCTACTGACATGGAGAAGGCCTTCGATCGGGTGGCATGGGATTACATGTTTGCAACGTGTAAACATCTTGGCCTGCAAAACAAGATGATATCATGGATATCTTCCCCAACTGCAAAAATTAAAATTAATGGAACCCTCTCTGATACTATGAAAATTAAAAACGGCACTAGCCAAGGATGGCTCCTCTCTCCCCTTTTATTTATTATTACATTAGAACCTTTCATACACATTGTAAACCAAAACACTTCCATCCACGGTTTCAAACTGGTTGAAGGTGAATTTAAAACTGCTGCATATGCCGATGATTTCATTTTTTTTCTGACCGAGCCATATATCGCTATCCCCAATCTACTAGAGAATTTTAAGACATATGGCTACATCTCAAATTTAAAAATAAACTATAACAAGTCCGAGGCCCTAAACATTTCGTTACCAGATGATACTTTAAAACTAGCTCGCCAAATCTGCTCCTTTAAATGGGAAAAAAAGCCTTGAAATACCTGGGAATCTGGCTTACCCCCAACCCAGGAGATTTATTTGATCAAAACTTCTCTCCACTTTTAAAAAACACAATTTCAGATCTCAAGAGATGGCACTCAGGAGGCTTTTCATGGTTTGGGAGATCAGCAATTGTCAAAATGGTCATTCTCCCTAGACTGCTATATTGCATGCATACCCTTCCAATTAAAATCGCTTTCACTTTTTTCAGACGACAATTTGTTTGGGCTCACAAAAAAATGTGATTCAATTTCAACACAATTACTCGTTCAAAAGATGCAGGAGGTATGGGCCTACCTGATTTTAAATGATATTACTATACCACACATATTACAAGGGTCATAGATTGGCACTGCCATGCTCAGAATAAAGATTGGATTGCTATTGAAAATGCTTTGTCCCCCTAACTCTTACAATTCTGTCTTGGATCCAAATATTCTTCTATCCACTGTCTCTAAAGTAACATCCCTTCATTGGCACTACATTACAGATCTTCCATTTGATATCTCCCAATTATGATTTAGCATCAATCCCTGATCCTCTTACCCAGGAAGCAGACAATCCAGAGTTCGGCCCAGGAATGCAAAACAGAGCGATACCCACCACTAGCAACGGTTCCCCATTATTAGCTTCTGCCTACAATCAGGTCTGGTAAAATCTAGAGATCTCCAAATCTTGTGCAATGAACAGGGTCTCCCCAATGGACATATTTACAGTTGCGTAGCTATCTTGCTAACCACATACTTAAGCAATCGTTCTCTAAGACTCCCACCACACAATCTGAAACTATTTGCTTGGATGCTATGGTAGAAAACTACATCTCTAGCCTATTCTTGGCTTCAAGCTTCCATTAATAAGCAAAACGTTAACTTCAAATCTAAGTGGGAATTGGCTTTAGGCAAGGATATTACAGACTCCCAATAGGAAAAAGCCTGCATACTCTCTCACAAGTGATCCATTAGCACAAGACTCCAAGAAACTTCTTACAAGATACCACACCTGACAGATTACACTCCTGGAACCCGCAAACCACAGATGTGCACTGGAGATGTAATAAGGACGTAGGCTCAATGTTACATATTTGGTGGCAGTGTCCTCTAATTTTTTTACTTCTGGAGAAATGTCTGCGATCTGATTCGGAAAATAACAGACATAGAGCTTGATACAGCTCTCCTCCATGATCACCTCTGCGTTTTTTATTCTATGCGCTATCAACAAAAAAAGAGCGACAATTTTGAAAAAAAAACTATATTTTTTACTTTCTGCTATAAAACACGTCCAGTAAAAAGATGTAAAAAATCTAATTTCTTCATCAGTTTAGGCCAATATGTATTCTTCTCCATATTTTTGGTAAAAAACCCCAATAAGCATATATTGATTGGTTTGCGCAAAAGTTATCGCATCTACAAACTATGGGATATTTTTATAGAGTTCTATTCCAATTATCAATATACAATGTAGCCTTCACTTGTCACATGCTTCCTACACTGTATGCTATACATAGATCTCTAATGTCTCCCTCTAGTGGCCATTATGTGTACATTCACTTCTCTATGACCATCAACCTTCAGACAAAGGGGTTGATTTACTAAAGGAGAGGAGACTGTTCACATATCAGGGTGAACGTTAGTGAATAAGTAGAAACTATGTTCATGTGGAATACCCTTATCATGTGTTAACTGCTTCAGGTCCGCCCTAAAGCAATTTTACTGCTACAGGGTGGAACCTGTGCACCGGATCACGTATATATACATGATCTGACACTTCCAAGTACAGGGAACGCATGATTATACACAGAAGCGATCAGCGTAAACGATTGGCGGATGCACGGTACCCGATGTCCTCTGGCACCCACCAATCGTCAGGCAAATGTAAACAAGGCAGATCGGCGTTCTGACGGGAGGGAAGGGATGGAATTTGTGTCATATGTAGCAGAAAGAGCCCATCGTATCCCCACCAGCAACAGGTCCCTGGGTGCCCCACCTAGGCCCTTCCTGCAGAGGCAAAGAAGCATCAGGATCACAAATATGAGAATGCGCACATTATGTTATTCCCTGACTTCTTGGAAGAAACCCAGAAGAAACGCCGATCATTTACTGATGTAAGAAAGAGGCTCAGGGAGAAAGAAATCAAGTATAGCATGCTCTATCCTAGCAAACTGCGGGTTCAACATAAAGGCCTAGTCAAGTTCTCCCATCAACTCTGTGAGTCTCTTTTTGTTCCTGAAAGAATGGTGGCCCTCTCCTTTATTCTTCCTTAGGATCTTATAATGTAAGTCAGCCGCTTTATATTGGTTGCTGCTGTTTTTAAACTGTTCATCGCTCAGGCCCTTTAGAGCGAGTACTATCTGGCAAGGCATTCCTAATTTTTGTTGCCTAACCCTTCTAAGTTGGTTCTACTCCAGAACCCCATATCGTGGTGATAAGGGAAGGATCTTTTTCACTTACCAAGATACTTTCTGTATATGAGGTGGATACTCACACTGAAATCCTGGTATGCACATTGGAGTCTCAGGTTGGAGAAACAAATGAACATTCCTTAAGTTGGAAAGAAGTAGAAAATTTTGGTTGGACCTCATCATGCTTCTGGGGTTATGGGCTTAAGCTGCATACCAGATGTTGTTTTTTCTTTGGTTTCAAACAGTTCTGGTATAACAGCAACAGGGAGGGGGCGGGGGCGTTTCTGCAGCAAAACTGCCCCACTCAATTCTCAGACAACGCCACACTCTTGACGCTCCAAGATTCATCGCTATGTCTCAGGACTCTAACCAGGTTTCTCTTGTACAGGTATTCGGGGATCTTTTATTGGTTTAGAAAGGATTATGGATAGTAATATTAAAATAGTTTGGTGGAATGTAAGAGGAATGAACAACAAATTTAAAAGGACTAAGGTTTTCTAATATCTGAAACTATCCAAGCCACATATCGTCCTCCTTCAGAAGATCCATCTAGACGGGGCAAAGATCCTTTCACTGTGTAAACCATGGGTGCAGAGGGCACTGCACTCTACGTACTCCACATACGCTAGAGGAGTATCCATCCTAATTAGTAAATCAATTCCCTGCACAATTCATCACGTGTTTACTGATACAGGGGGTCAATATGTGGCTATAGTCCTTGACATTTACCACCATGACATACTACTAGTGAATATTTATCTACTTCTGCCTCTCCAAACTCAGATACTTTATGAATAATGGCACAAACTAGCTCCACATGTGAATCTGCCTGTACTTCTGATGGGGGATTATAATGCTATCCTAGATTCCGCTATGGACACTTCCAACCCTTGTAGATTGACATCCAAAGATCTTCAATCTTGGGCTTCTATATCAGGCCTCACAGAGGTATGGCGTTGGAAGCACCCAGACACCACAGCCTATTAACAGCTCACTACCACCCAAAGATCCTCAGCCAGAATTGATTTGGCATTTGGTAACCAGTTCATTCTATCCCTGGTAGGTGCAGCGGAGTATATGTCAGGGGGGATATCTGACCACAGCCCACTGTCTTCACCTTGGCTCTTCAAACGGGTAGAAGCAAGGGGATGTGGCGGTTGTCTCCAGGTTGGCTACAGAAGGAACAGGTGTCATCACAGCTCCTCACTTCTATAATACAGCATTGGTCGATAAATGTAAATTCCACGGAACCACAGGTTATCTGGGATGCATTTAAAGCAGTCGTAAGGGGAGAATGTATCTCAGCAATTAAGACAGCGAGAAAGGATCATAATGCGGAAATTGAAAATCTCCAGGAGAGGGAAAGGGAGTCTGCTAGGGTGTATGCGGACTTTCCATCAGAGGCCACATACATTTCCCTGCTGGAGTCTAGACATCTCCTCTCAGGACACATAGCAGACCTCGCCCATACGGAGGCTAGACAGCAGAGGAAATCAGTGTTTTCACAGGGGGACAAAAATGGGAAACCCCTGGAAATGTTAGTGGCGGATCAAAGAATACCAGTAAATATTCCGGTGCTGCGAGGGTCTGGGGGTGATTTCATCACAGACCCATCCAACATAATGACAGAATTAGTTACTTATTTTTCCTCTCTATATGCCCCAGTCTCTTCATACTACATTTCAGATCTCAATACTAGATCAGAAGGCCTTTCCCTCCCAGTTCTCTCGGACTCTGATAGGGAGCTTTTGTAGGCCAAAATAACGACACGAGAAATTGAGTCTGCCATTTCAGCTTTCCCCCCATACAAATCACCGGGCCGGAGGGGTTCCCAGCAGATTTTTATAGAGCATACTTAGAACAACTGGCACCCAGACTAAGTGCATTATTGACACATTGTTTAGAACATCAAACTTTACCCCCTCTATGCTAGAGGCCTACATGGTACTTCTATTAAAGCCAGGTAAAGTCCCACTCGAGTGTTCGTCCTATCATCCAATATCTCTGTTAAACATGGATTTGAAAATCCTTACAAATGTATTGGCTTTGAGATTGGCCGGATTCATAGCCTCTCTGGTCGACAATGACCAGGCAGGTTTTATGCCTGGAATGTCCACATATACTAATTTGCGGAGACTCTTTACACATCTACAGTTAGAGGCAGAAGACTTCCCTGAGAGAGTCATAGTGTGTATCGATATCGAAAATTTCAAACGTTGGATATCCATGCTGTATCATAAACTGCGAATAGCAATAAGACTAGGGAACTCTGAATTCTTTACCATTGGAAGGGGCATGAGTCAAGGGTGCCCCTTGTTCCCTTTCCTCTTTGCGCTAATGATGAAACCTATAGCAAGGTCACTTCGCCAATCAAAGGAGGTAGGAGCCATTCAGGTAGGAACCATTCAAGAATGCTTAGAACTATATGAAGATTACTTGCTTCTTTTCCTAAGGGACCCAGGGCCAACTCTTAGAGCTGCTCTAACCATATTGAATGACTATGCCTCCTTCTCGGGTCTTAGGGTAAATTGGGACAAGTCATCAATTTTGCCATTGGGTGCCACGGCCGGTTCGGGAACAGACTTGCCCCTTCAGTGGATGTCCTCCATAACTTACCTAGAAGTACAGATCACACCTAATATTAATGACTTCGTGCCCAGGAATTTGTCCCCAATAGTATCACAGCTAAATCAAAAAATATAACAGTGGAAAAAACTTCCTTTATCCCTTATAGGCCGCGTAAATCTTATTAAAATGAATTTCTTGCCGGTCATTCTTTATTTCCTTCAACACTCCCCAATGTGGATTGTTAAAAACTTCTTTAAACAGTTGGACAGCATAATAGGGTCGTTCCTATGGGCTCCCTCACTGCCCCGCATTAGAATCAGGGCTCTTCAAGAGCCATGCTCTCAGGGTGGTCTGGCCCTGCCGGATTGGCAGAAATATTATCTGGCGGTTCAGATGGTCTTTGATGGTTGGGTCAGATGGTCTTTGCGCACAAATGCCTAATAGCAGACGAGGAAGACTCAGCTATTGTTCTAGAAGCGGCTTTACTGGGATCTTATGAGAGCTTGAGGTTAGCACTTTATAGAGGTCCAAAGTCAGACTTCCCCCTAACAACCTCAATGAAGGCAACTATCAAAGCTTGGAAGCTGTCCACGGAGCTGGCTTCTCCCAGTTATACTGGAGTAACTCCTTCGGCTCCTTTGTGGATGAATCCTAACATTGCCCATTTTCTTTCTATACCGGACCCCGGAATTTGGGCTTGTAGAGGCATCAAAAAGGTAGGAGACATAACCAGAGACGGGGAGTTGTTGACCTTTGATCAACTAAAAGCTAGACACGACCCTCCAAATACTTTTTTTGCTTTCTTCAATTGAGGCATGCCTTCCAGGCGCAGTTTAGCAATAGAAGGGTAGAAATTCTACCCTCTTTACTGGAGACTCTTTTGTCATATGAAGAACTAACTAAGCCCCTATCCACAACCTATAAGGAGCTTTTCAAAAAAAACGCCCAAAGCAATTGAAAGGTACAGAACTAGATGGGAAGCAGAAATTCCAGAGGTACAGGGAGAAGACTGGGAGGATATGTGGGACCACCCCTTCCAACACTTGGTCTCTGCTAGGGATACGCTCATACACTTTAAATTCCTTCACAGGATCTATTATACACTGGCTAGACTAGCAAGGATTTTCCCTTCCTCAGCTGATGCATGTTGGAGATGCTCTTACTCTCCAGCTGATGCGGAGCACATATTTTGGAAATGTCCACTGATTCATGACTTCTGGAAAGATATCTCCACCTGTATCTCCGAAGTCATTCATGTCCCAATTCCTCTATCACAGAAGGTATGCCTCTTGGGATTGGTGGAGGATGTAGTCCCCACTCAGGTACATAGAACACTGCTCAATATAGTCCTTTTCTACGGTAGAAAAGCCATCCTACTACACTGGAAAAAACCTCAAGCTCCCTCATTTTCATATTGGAAGGGATTAATTAATTCCACTATGCCACTTTATAAAGCAACATATAAAGACAGGTTGTCCAAAAAAATTCTATAAGATATGGCAAGCCTGGATAGACTCATCCTCAACAGTAGGTTAAACAACATCTCTAATGGGGAGGAATAAAATAATGATTGAATACAGACAGCCACCCACTTTTACTTATACCACCTATAAATGTTTTACATTGAAAATGGAGATATAACCTGATTCTAAAATGATATGTAGGGTATGAATCTGGTATGTTAATGGTATTCTAGCAGGGATTTTTAACTGTGTTTATGACTATCCCTGAATTAAGGGAGTTTTGGGGCATAAGCTGCAATTGATTTGGGTGTTGGGGGGAGGGGGGAAGGGTAAGGACCTTTGTCCTCTTTCAGTTAGGTAGATTAACTATGTTAGTTCAGGTTGTAAGGCCCTGCGTGGTCTGGTGGAGGACCTTGGTTTGTTGCCAGGGTCATCCTTGTAACTGTTCAAAATCAAGGAAAAAAAATAAATAATAGATCCCACTTAACCCTTAACCACTTCCCGCACGGCCTATTGACAAATGACGGCCGGGCGGTGGCTTCATTATCCTGACTGGGCATCTATTGACGTCCTCAGGATAACCCACAATCGCGCACCCGCGGGAGCACACATCGGGGCAATCGGTGGTGCGGCTGATCATGATGTAAACAGGAAGAGCCGTTTATCGGCTTGTTCTCTAGTCTCGTCTGCAGACGCAAGTAGTGGAGAGACGATCGGCTGCTCTCCTGATGGGGTTCTGCACTGAATGTTTATCAGCAGAGCCCACCCTTGGATCGCCACACTGGACCACCAGGGAGCCCGCCCAGGGGCCACCAGGGAGAGCTGGCCCACGGACCACCAGGGAGCCGACCCTAGACCACCAGGGAGATGATCAGGGAGCCCACACTAGACCACCAGGTAAGGGGCATAATGCCCAACATGGATGCCACCAGATGCCAATTACAGATGCCACCCTAGACCACCAGGGAATGGACACCTTACAGTGCCCTCTTTCAGTGCCGCCAATTACAGATGCCACCCTAGACCACCAGGGAATGGACACCTTACAGTGCCCTCTTTCAGTGCCGCCTATCAGTGTCGACCAGTGTCCGCCAGTGCCACCTATCAGTGCCCACCAGTACCCACCAGTAGCACCTATCAGTGCCCTTATCAGTGCCACCTATCAGTGCCCATCAGTGCCGCCTATGAGTGCCTGTCAGTACCCATCAGTGCTGCATATCAGTGCCACCTATTAGTGCCCATCAGTGCTGCTTATAAGTGCCGCCTATCAGTGCCCATCAGTGCTGCATATAAGTGCCTCATCATCAGTGCCCATCAGTGCCATCTGATCAGTGCTGCCTCATCAGTGCCAATCAGTACTGCATCATCAGTGCCCGTCAGTGTAGTCTATCAGTGCCCATCTGTGATGGAGGAAACGTACTTATTTACGTTTTGTGACAGAAACAGAGAAAACCGTCCCTTTTTTTTTTCAAAATTTTCTGACTTTTTTATTTGTAGCGCAAAAAATAAAAACCGCAGAGGTGATCAAATACCACCAAAAGAAAGCTCTATTTGTGGGAACAAAATGATAAAAATGTTGTTTGGGTACAACGTCGCGCGACCACGCAACTGTCATTCAAAATGCAACAGCGCTGAAAGCTGAAAATTGGTCTGGGCGGGAAGTGTTCTAAGTGCCTGGTATTGAAGTGGTTAAAGGAGCTCTATGGTCACAGCATACACTTTCGTTATATATCAGCATTGTAATAACAATACAAACAATAGTTATATTTGACAATCCAATATAAAGTTTCCTTTTTGTTGTGAGTGATGTCTGTTTGCTGGCCGTCTCTTTCCACAACTTCCTGGATTCTGAGCATGCTTTGCGGCTTCCCCTCTATTTCTAAGGACTACATGTCCCATGGTACCTTATTGCCTGCAAGAAGTGATTCCTGTATTGACTCCACCTCCTGAAATGCCTCCCCTCACCTCCTCTATAGTTCAGTTGTGAAATGTGTGACACAGCAGTGCCTGCCCACAGGGCATAGTGACTATGTGTCACAGAATTCCAGGAAGGAAATGTATGGGGTCTTCCCAGAGTGAGTTTACAAACTTCAAGATCATTCAGAGTACCGTATATACTCGGGTATAAGCCAACCCGAATATAAGCCGAGGCACCAAATTTTAACACAAAAAACTGGGAAAACGTATTGACTCGAGTATAAGCCTAGGGTGGGAAATGCAGCAGCTACTGGTACATTTCAAAAACAGAAAAGGCTTCATCCTGACAGATACCCTGCAGCAGCTGGCAGGAGAAGGGACCCTGTAGATCTGTGGGGACAAGGGGAGAGGCCATGAAAGAGCACAGGGGTCAGGAAAAACTACAGGGGGGTAGCAGAAAGGAGCACACACACATACCTCCCAACTTTTTGAGATGGGAGCGAGGGACATCTATTAGCAAATGAATGTAGGCGTAGGACACACCCCCTGCCATGCCCCCTTAAAGGAGAATTATACACAAAAAATTATTAGTTAAACCCACAAGTGCTTAATTTTTACCACTACTATTCCTTTATATTAGCTTTTGAAGTTTACAAATGCAACAATTTAGTAATTGGGTGGAAGATTTAGCACTGGGAAACACTTTTTGAAAGATAAATAGTGCATTTTATATACAACTATATAGATCAGACCAGAATGAGAGACAAATGAGGAGGAATGAGGGACAGAGGGATATTGTTCCAAATCAGGGACAGTCCCTTGAAATCAGGGACAGTTGGGAGGTATGCACACACACACACACACAAACATAAACACAGACACACATATACACACACACACACACACACATATATGCACACACATATATATGCACACACATATACACACACACACACACATATACATACACACATATATACATGTAGAATTCCAGAAAGCCTTTTAAAAAAAACTGCATTACCTTCTTCTCTTCCTGTCGGGTACTGCACTGTAGGGAGAGACAAAGAGCACAGCACACACTGCTTTCAGCTTCATTATAGTTACTCACTCGAGTATAAGCCAAGGGGGGGCTTTTTCAGCATAAAAAATGTGGTGAAAAACTCGGCTTATACTCGAGTATATACGGTAATAGGAGAAGGCGAGAAATAACTGCAATGCAATGGGGGTTATTTACTAAAACTGGAGAGTGCAAAATCTGGTGCAGCTCTGCATAGAAACCAGTCAGCTTCATCAGCTTCCAGGTTTGAGCCCTGGTTTACATTGGTGCGATTTGGTATGCGATTTGACATGTCAAATCGCATGCCAAATCTGCGGCAATTGCCGGCAATGGCACCGTCCGAATCGGCTGAACTCCCTGAACTTGTACCATTTCATTCCCGCACCAATGTGAACCTGATTGTCAAAGCTTAATTGAACAAGCAGAAGTTAGAAGCTGATTGGCTACCATGCAGAGCTGCACCAGATTCTGAGTGCTCCAGTTTTGGTAAATCTCCCCCACAGTGTGTTGGTTGAGTTGTCCTTTATATGTTAATAAATCAAATGCATATAAGCATTCCATGTGATCCTTTCTTTTTTTACTGAATAAAAATGTAATAATGACGGACGTCATGTGACAGGGATGTGGACCCGGGACGTCACGGCAGGTGTCAGAGGATGGAGCGGAGGGAGATCAGAGAATATCTGTTTGCTAATTTCCCCTAGACATGTGTGGTTCGTTTCTTTCCAAATTAAAATTCAGACAAATGTACTTTTTTCGGAAATTCGGATGTATCCAAATTTCCCGAATTACAATAGTACTGAATTTAAACGAATCCGAAATAACGGATGAAATTCGAATCATTTTCAAATACTTTTTGAATTCAAATAGTTTTCAAATTTGAAACACTTTCAAATTCAAATAGTTTTCGAATTTGAAAAGTCCTCTAATTTGAATAGTTTTCCAATTTCCAAAGAGAACAAAATAGAATAGAAAACAAAGGAATAGAACAGAAAAAAAAACTAGAAAAGAATATAATAGAAAACAAAAGAATAGAATACAACTGAGTAAAACAGCTCTGTTCCACTCCCCCACATTATATTCTTTCATTTTCTATTATATTCCCCTCTATTGTATTCTATCTTTTTCCTTTATATTCCTCCATTTTCCACTCCACCCCATTCTCCTTGTAAATTGGAACACTATTCGAATTCAAAAAATGTTCAAATTCTAATACGATTTAAATTTGAAAACAATTCAAATTTGGAAACAATTTGAATTTGAAAACTTTTCGAATTCAAAAACTATTCGAAATTGATTTGAAAACTTTTCGAATCAATTTGAAAACTAATAAACAAAATGAATTTCGAAAACGGATTAAACGAATTAAACAAATCTAACTAAACTAATTTATGTAAATAAACAAATGTTTTCGCTCTGCACATCTCCCCTTTGGTGAATGAAGACAAAAGCGTTGTGTATTACATCATTTCCAGGTTCCGTTGTCACTCTCCGGCTGCTGTGGGTGGTGAACAATTAGGGATTCACCGAAATTTCGGCTGCCGAAAATTATCAACCGAAGATAGTGTTTTCGTGAATCGGCCAAAAGGAAAAAACATCTGATACTGAAAGGGGGTGGGGTCAGCCCTGGGTGCCGCCCATTGCGGGGTGCCCGTGTGTTATGCAGGCGATGAGGAGTTTCACATTGCTCAGATAGTGAGGCTTGTGAGAGCTGCTCTGTGCATGAAACTGTCATGTACGGTAATTTAACTGCTTGAAGAGACCTGTCAAAACTCTGCGGTGATGTCGGGAGTGGGCGGGACCAAACAGCTCTCAAACACCAGCCACTGGGATAGGGGCTGGGCAGGTGTTTGATAGCTGTTCGATCTCGCCCACCCCCGACATCAGCGCAGAGTTTTGTCAGGTCTCTGCAAGCAGTTAAATTACATGACAGTTTCACGCACAGAGCGGCTCTCACAAGCCTGCTATCTGTGCAATGTGAGACTCCTCATCTCCTCTATCAGTGCCACCTGTCAGTGCCAATCAGTGCCACCTCATTGCCTCTATCAGTGCCACCTGTCAGTACCAATCAGTGCCACCTGTCAGTGCCAATCAATGCCAATCAGTGCCAAATCCTCTCCTCTATCAGTGCTCATCAGTGCTACCTATCAGTGCCAATCAGTGCTTCCAATCAGTGCCACCTATCAGTGCCCATCAATGCTGCCAATCAATGCTGCCTATCAGTGCCAATCAGTGCTGCTAATCAGTGCTGCCTATCAGTGCTTCCAATCAGTGCCACTTATCAGTACCCATCAGTACTGCCAATCAGTGCCGCCTATAAGTGCCAACTAATGCCACCTATCTGTGCCAATCATTGCTGCCTATCAGTGCTTCTAATCAGTGCCAATCAGTGCTGCTAATCAGTGCTGCCTATCAGTGCTTTCAATCAGGGCCACGTATCAGTGCCAATCAGTTTTGCCTATCAGTGCCCAGGCACAGGTAGGCTACATATGACAAGTGTATATAAAAATGTAAAGCGCTGCATAAACTCTTGGCGCTATATAAATCGTGTATAATAATATTTTTTAAAAACTGTTATTTTCGTTTTCAGTCTTCGGCTTTCGGATAAGTGCATTTTCAGTTTCGGTTTCAGAACAAAATTTCCATTTGGTGCAACCCTATGAACAATCTTATGGAGCGGGATCTATGTTCCATTAGCTTTAATGGAAGGTAGGAGGGGGGGCATCAGGGGTCAAATAACCCCCTGATGCCTCATTAAAGAGAACTTGTCACTTCAGTATGTTATCACATTGACCCCCTATGTGATAGCAATAAGGTAAAAAAAAGTCCTGATACCAGGACTAGAGATCAGTGTCAGCTGTTTGTATTACTGTACACCGTACACAGATTTGAACCCTAACCCCCCCACCCCTGGAAGGATTTCCCACTATAGGACCAGAGCACTTTTTGAGATTCGGCACTACGTCGCTTTAACTGACAATTGCGCGGTCATGCGACATTGTACTCAAACGAAATTGACGTCCTTTTTTTCCCCACAAATAGAGATTTCTTTTGGTGGTATTTGATCACCTCTAAGTCATTTATGATCACCGCTATAAACAAAAAAAAGAGCAACAATTTTGCAAAAAAAAAAAAAACAATATTTCTTACTTTTTGCTAAAATACAAATCCAAAAAAAAATATAAAAAAATGTATTCATCGGTTTTGGCCGATTTATATTCTTCCTCATATTTTTGGTAAATAAAATCACAATCAGCATTTATTGATTGGTTTGCGCAAAAGTTGCCGCATTTACAAACCATGAGAATTCATTTCTGCCGTTTTTTTTTTTTATTTTTTTTAGTAATTGCGGCGATCTGCGATTTTTATCGGGACTTTGATATTGGGGTGGACATGTCGGACATTTTTACACTTTTTTGGGACCAATGACATTTATACAGCGATCAGAAATTTAAATATCCACTGATTACTGTATAAATGTCATTGGCAGTGAAGGGGTTAACTTGGGGGGGGCATTATAGGGGTTAACTGTGTTCCCTAGGCGTGTTCTAACTGTGAGGGGGCTGGGCTGTCAGGGGCATAAGAGATCTAACTGATCCCAGTGACAGGGATCAGTAGATCTCTTAGATGCCGCCTGTCAGAATGGGGAACCACTGTGTTTACATCAGCAGTTCCGCCGTGCCCGTGGCATCGGGTCCGCCCGAGCCACGGGCACACTCATCCAGAGAGCGGCGGGCACGAGCGCGCACCGCCAGCAGCGCACCCCCTAGCTGCCTGTCCGAAAATTGCCGCCTATTTGCGGCAATTCGCGGTATGTGTCCACGCTGTCGTCGTAAATAGGCAGTGTTCGGTCGGGAACCGGCTAAGAGTCCGTTTACACATGCCACTGAAGAACAATCTACAGTGGACCACTCTATTATTACCTTCTGTTACAGCCTTACTTCCTTTATTTAACTCCTGAAAACCCCACACTACTGCACTGCAACTGTGTGCATCACATGCAGTTGCAGGGCGGTTGTGGCATAATCCCATTCAGTTCAAAGGGGCGCATGCAACTGAACGCTACAGGTGAGATAATTTTTGCTGCACTGCTAAACCAAACATTACATCCGAGGCATGTATACATATCTGTCCACTGCCTTTGTAGCTTAAGAGGGGAGTGTTTGGGGGGGGGTAAAAATTCTGCTCAACAGCATTTTACGGCTTCTCCCCTTCCAACTGCAATTGTAAATGAAGCCTATTGGAGCACCACTAGTGTGAATCTATTATCTATTCTATATTGAACATCGCTCTGCTGTGTGTATTCACAGTTCTGATTCTATTCTGATCAATGCCTGTTGCTGGGGGTTTTGTCACCATTTGGGCTGTTTGTTTTTTTGCTTTTTGTTTTTCCTTTTGGCCAGTCCCCCCTGCATTTACTTCATTCTGATGTTGGTGATTTGGTCAGGACCTTCCACTACTTCCTGTTGGTCAAGCCTGCAGCTTTAACTATGGCTGTTTCTTCTCCTACACACATGTCCTCTGAAGAGTGATCCACATTCACATTGCACACCGTTGCAGGGTGCCCTTATTTAGTTCAATGAGTGTCCTGTTTGGCAGGTGGTACTGCCCGGCGAGTGCGACAGCTGAGATATGTTTTGCTGTAATGCAAAGCATCACAGCCGTGGTATATTTACACCCCCCTTTCACTGTGTTTGCAGCTTAAAGGGTGAGCAGTTGAGGTGGTAAAAACACAGCTCAACCGCCCATTTTTACCACCCCCTTCCACCCACAAGTGTAAATGAGGCCTTAGCTCTCTTGTACACTGCTGCCCAAAAATGCTGCGTTTTTCAGTCACACAGTTTTTTGTTTTTTTTAATAGATGTAAATGCAGACCATTGTTTTCAATGTGCCTGTACACATAGGAAAGTAAACATGCACTGCGTATAGATCAGTGAGAAACACACAGAAATCTGCATTGCCTGCCATTATACATGAATACACCACACTCTCTTGATTAAACAAACACTAGAATAATTTTTACGCGTGTGTATGCAAAGACGTGAATATGCGTAAATACGTGCAAGTGCTATACAGCCCATTGTCGTGTTTTGTTCTGCCAGGAATGTCTGATGTTGATACATCTGCAGTGGATAACTCTTCAGTGGGTGTTCTGTTATCACCTCACTGCCTGTCTCAACTCCTAAAACCCTCACTGATGCACCACAACCACACTACTTGCAGTTACAGGGCGGTTGCAGCATAGCCCTACTCAGGTGAATGGGTCATACTCACCTGAATGCAACAGGGGGATAATGTTTGCTGCAAGGCCACTTGCCCCATCAGAGTGCTCCCACTGATTAGTTGCTTCCATCGATTTGTTTCCCCATAAGAATACCCTATTGATTAGTTGCCCCTAATAATTAATTGCCCCAACAGAGTGCTCCCATTGATTAGTTGCCCCTATCAATTAGTTGCCCAATCAGAGTGCTCCCATTGATTAGTTTCCCCATTGATTAATTGCTCCCATTGATTAGTCGCCCCATCAGAGTGCCCACCACAGATTGGTTCCCCCATCAGAGTGCCTGATAGATCAATTGCCCCCATCATAGTGCCCTCAAAGGTTAGAAGTCCACATAGATTAGTTGCCCCATCAGAGTGCCCCCCATAGATTGGTTTCCCCATTAGAGTGCCTGATAGATCAATTGCTCCCATCATAGTGCCCCCAAAGTTTAGTTGCCCCCATCG
>BLSH010433208.1:111046-122808 GCA_018402905.1 Glandirana rugosa
TTATTTAATGGGTTTCTAAAAAAATTCGTTAAAAAAATGTTCGTAAACTTGAAAAGAGTTGTCCCATCATAGTGCTCCCATTGATTAGTTGCCGCCCTCAATTAGCTGCCTCATCAGAATGCCCTCATAGATCAGTTGCCCCAATGAATTAGTTGCAGAGTGCCCCCCATCAATTAGTTGCCCCATCAAATTTCTCCCATTAAGTGCAGCGCTTAGAAAGAAACAATTATAAGTCATAAGTACTAGCTGGGACCAAAACAGTTGACTCAGCTAAGGACTTTTGTACATGCCAAAAGGCAAATCTCACAGAATGTGTCTGAGTCGGTCACATCAAGGTCAACCACAATAATACACAGCTATATATGAGGTTATAAGTCCGGACCTGTAAACAATGACTGTTTGATGCCCGATCTCCCCAATTGATTCAGAATGGCCCCATGTAGCACAGACCATATGCACAAATATTAGTAATATGCATTATATAGATGAAAAGTTCAAATGCTTGTAAAAAAATTGCTTAAAAAAATCTTTGGGTAATTTATTGTAAAAACGGTATAAACACTTACTATTTAATGAATAAAATGAGCTCGTCATCAAAAGAACAGCATGCAGTGTTATGACGAACTCATTTTATTCATTACATAGTAAGTGTTTATACCGTTTTTACAATAAATCACCCAAAGATTTTATGCTATGGCAAGGTTTCTTTTTCCTCCTATGATGTGGTGAGCTACTCTTCTGTCCTTGGAGTGTCTGATTGGTTTCGCCTAAGGTCCACCAATAAGAGAAACCAGAGGAAAAGGACAACTGAGATCACATCCCTCCGGACGGCCATTGGAGGAGACATTATCCCAACTCTGCATATTGGGATTCATGCTGGTCACTTGCCAGCTTCTGGTAAGTGTTCAATCTATATGTGTGAGGATTCCTCTTGTTCCATATGCTGCTTGTTACTATCACTTCCACATCAGCTTTGAAGTCTTCTTGATTTATACAAGCATTTGAACTTTTCGGACTTATAAGCTCATATATAGCAGTGTATTATTGTGGTTGACCTTGATGTGACCGACTCAGACACATTCTGTGAGATTTGCCTTTTGGCATGTACAAGAGTCCTTAGCCGAGTCAACTGTTTTGGTCCCAACTAGTACTTATGACTTATAATTGTTTCTTTCTAAGCACTGCACTTGATATTCTACAGACTCTTACACCCTTGCCATTGTGTTGTGCTGGCGGCTTTCTATAGGTGGACAGTAAGCGCGGTATTTCTTCTCCCAACTGATACTGTAGATTTCTCCCATTTCTTAGTTGCCCCCCATCAATTAGTTGCCCCAGCAGAGTGCCCCATCAATTAGTTGCCCCATCAGAGTGCCCCTATTGATTAGTTGCCCCATCAGAGTGCCCCTATTGATTAGTTGCCCCATCAGAGTGCCCCATAGATTAGTTGCCCCATCAGAGTACCCCATCAATTAGCTACCCCATCAGAGTGTACCCATCGATTGGCTGCCCCATCAATTGGTTGCCCCATCAGAGTGCCCCATTGATTAGTTGCCCCATCAGAGTGCCCCCCAGCGATTAGTTGCCACATCAATTAGTTGCACCTATCAATTAGTTGCCCCATCAGAGTGCCCCCATTGATTAGTTGCACCTATCAATTAGTTACCACATCAGAGTGCCCCATGAATTAGTTGCCCCATCAGAGCACCCCATCAATTAGTTCCCCCATCAGCGTGCCCCATCAATTAGTTGCCCCATCAGAGTGCCCCATTGAGTAGTTGTCCCATTAGAGTGCCCCTATTGATTAGTTGCCCCATCAGAGTGCCCCTATTGATTCGTTGTCCCATCAGAGTGCCCCCATTGATTAGTTGCCCCATCAGAGTGCCCCATCAATTATTTGTCCCATCAGAGTGCCCCTACTGATTAGTTGCCCCATCAGAGTGCCTCTATTGATTAGTTGCCCCATCAGAGTGCCCCCATCGATTAGTTGCCCCATCAGAATGCCCCATCAATTAGTTGCCCCATCAGAGTGCACCCAGCTGGTGTGATGGTTTACCAATCCCTGCCACAATGCACAGCCAGGCAGGTGACACCATTATTTCCTGCTGCAGCTATGCAACTTCCTTTGTGACCCACCCACTTATTACCCTATAAAAAGTCATTGTCACACCATTGAAAATGCTTATTGCCGGCTTGTTGAAAGTATTATGGTCAGTGGATTGGGATGAGTGCCAGGCAAGCAGCATTTTTATACGAAGGCCAGAAATAGTCATCCCTGTCATGCCACATTTATTTATTGTCCCTGGCGCTGGAGTTTTCAACTTTTCTCTCTATAATTTGATATTGCATAAAGAAAAAAATATATGACATGTAAGTGAAGGTGCTAAATCCTATTCCTCTTTATTTATTGCAGATATACGCGGTCTTCACCACAGACACCGCTCACCTGGCAGGCTTTCCCCAGTGACCAAACCAAATGTGACATTCACATTGAGACTCCACCAGAGTGTGATGTTCCACCAAAGAGTTAAGTTCACATTAAGATTACACCAGAGTGTGACATACCACCAGAGGATGGCATTCACATTGAGATTCCACCAGAAGATGATGTTCACATGGAGACACCACCAGAATGTGACGTACCACCAGAGGTTGATGTTCACATTGAGACTCCACCAGAGTGTAATGTTCCTCCAGAGGATGACGGTCACATTGAGACTCCACCAGAGTGTGACGTTCTACCAGAGGGTGACGTTCACATTGAGACTTTAACAGAATGTGACCATCAGTTCTCCAGCACTAGGGAGATCATCCCAATGACATTGAATGGCTTCAGATTCCATTGCCTCCTTGGACAGGGGACTTATGCAAACATAAGTAGTTGAATGTTTTCTCTGATTTAAAATTTTCAGATAGAGTGGGGGAGGAATAGAACTTTTATCACTATGCAGGGCTGTATTAGAGAGATTTTCCCTTACTTCCTGTCCTCCAGATGACAGTTTCACCAGATAGGAAGTGATGGGAATTCTGCAGCAAGAACACAGACAGATGTCCCTCTCTCCTACTCTACTAAAGAAGAGTATTTTCTGGCTGTTGTAGGGCCGGTTACACACTTGAAAGCCCAATTAATCTTCCATTTAATTCAGCTAAATACATTTCAGGTGCGTCAAAATAAAAGGCTTTCCAGTTTGTTTTTTTTCCAAAAGTAGCTAAAGCCAAAGTAGAAATGCCTGTCTCCTGACAGCATGATGCATAGCTGGGCCTCATGCTTCCTGCTTTCTGGTGGGAAGCAGTGGTCTCTGTACAGTGCTTCAACATGCCCCTCTATGAGTCAGAGATAGAGCGCTCCGAGCTCATGTTCCATACTGATTGGAGGACTTTGTTGAACCTCTGTAGAGAGACCAATGCTGCCTGACAGAGAGCAAAGGTCCTGATCTGAAGCATGCTGGCAGGGCACAGGCTTTTCTACTCTAGTTTGTAACAGCTTTGTAATTGAAAGAAACTAAGACTTACAGTGCACATATTTTGCTATGATACATCTGCAATGTAGTTTGCTGATATCAAATGAGAGTTCAATTGGGGTGGTGAAACTTAGTTTTAGGAACAACAGCTTCTTCATGAAAGAATGAGTTGTAGTAAAATGTAAAAGTCTCACCTTTCTTGGTGGATTCTTCATTGACTTATATCTCAGTGCAGCGGGATAAGTGAGACTTCAGAAGGGAGTAAGAGAAGGTTCCGGAATTTCAGCAGTTTCACCCATGTAGACCCTGTGATGAATAAAATGTAATTTAGGTGATTGTAGCCAGTATTCTCCACTCATAAATGACGTATTCAATGTGAATGAACTTCTCTAATTGTCATCTATAATGTTCTCCCCCTCTGTCCCCTCCAGGTGGTTTTGGCATCACAAACTTCCACTGATGAGCCACTGGCCATCAAAATCCTTACCAAGGAGAAAACCCTTGATGACTTCCACATCAATGAGTGCAACATACTGAGGGAAGTTGGTGTCAGCCGATTCTGCAGTCATACATCCGGCACCTTCCAGACAGAGGTGAGTGACTCAGCCTTCTACACAGTATGTGGAAGAGGTCAGTTATCAATGGTTATCCTCTCAGACTACTGCTATAAGTGACACCTACCTTTCTCACAACCTACCCAAGTGTCAGAAACTGGTGTGACCAGAAATTTGTGGACTGCACAGAAAATACCAAACACAAGCCTAAATGAAATAAGAGGATTTATTATAAGACAAGTAACAGTGAACTAAAACGCACAACCAAACAGCAAACGGTATAGACAACCAAAAGGCACAGAGCTCGTGAACTACATAATTGTGTAAAAGGGAATGTCCAAACCGTAAACTTTAAGACAGGCCAGGGTCATACACGGGAGATCAGTCAGAGGGAACCGGGAGTAGGACAAGACAGGATTCAGGGTACAGGCTTTAGGTTTCAGGATGCAGGTCTCAGGATGCAGAGGCACAAGGAAGCAATACCAAGGTGAGCTAACACAGCACTCCCAGGTTTAAATACACTTCCTGCAAACAGTGTCAGGTGATGCCAGATTGCAGGAGATGATGTCAGGTCCTGACTGCCGAGAGACACCTGCTGGTGGACACTGGAACTGCTCAGCCTCCGACTGCTAAGGGACACCCGCTGGTGGACACCGGAACTGCGGCCATAGGTCTGGGGGCCACCAACAGGTGAAACCGTTCCTAACACCAAGGTTGCACATGGATTCACTGAGCAAATCATTAAAATAACCTCAATCTTTCTTTTCTCTGCACATTCTTCATGATGGAACACCTGAATTCTGCAAAATTCTTAATGGAAAAGACACCACTAGATATTGAGACGATAAGGTAAGGCAATGGGGTACCATGATAATAGGAATGGGGGGGGTAGAACATAGTATTGTACATAGATCAAATCAAAGTGTAGGCTTGTCTTAGATATGAGATAAGTAGGACAATGGGGTACCGTGATAATAGGGATGGGGGTAGGATATAGTACTGTACATAGATCACATCAAAGTGTAGGCTTGTCCTGGATATGAGTTAGGACAATGGAGTACCATGATAATAGGGATGGGGGTAGAAAATAGTACTGTACATAGATTACATCAAAGTGTAGGCTTATTCTAGATATGATATAAGACAATGGGGTCCCATGATAATAGGGATGGGGGTAGAACATAGTACTGTACATAGATCACATCAAAGTGTAGGCTTATTCTAGATACAAAGTGTAGGCTTGTGGCAGGAAGGTATGACTTTCAGTAAATCTGTCCTACCAAAGCTCTACCTATACATTTACAATCACACAGAGCAGATGTCCTAGGCACCAATCATATCTCAGCAAACTTCCAGTGAGATGATTTTGGATGATCTGTTTTCCCTGAGAATGATCTGTCAGGGTATGTCTATAGATATTGCAATACGTCCATATACATACAGTTATATTCCAATCCAACCATTATTGACCAGTTCATCATCCAATGGAAGTCCTCAACCTTTCATCGGATTTGGACAACTTCTAACCTATCTCCTCTCAAACTTACAAATAATTATATTGCATGGGAGGCCTACCAAAAAATTAATTTGAGTTCTTTGTACAATGTCATTTTTAATAAATAGTTTGTAAATGTAAAACTTTTTTGTAGTTTTGGATGGAGTAGGGAAGCTTTTTTATTGCTTTCTGTTTTAGCCATACATAGATTTTAACAGAGACTGTCCAATCACATTCAGTCATATTTGGACACCTTTACTATCACAGAAATCAATTTGTGAGACTTTTCAAAGTGTATTTGCTATAAATTCATCATCAATTTCAAATATCCATATAAAACACTTCTATTTATTATGCTCAGTTCTGCCATTACTGACTATATTGTCTTTCAACAGGATTTAGTTATGGCCGGCGTACATGACTATATCTGATAATTGTAGTGTTAGGATACGTTTTTTGTTATTTTTTGGCTTAGAATTCCATACAAAATGTTTCACATCGATCTTTTTTACCTCTCCATCAGATTCATCACTGCGGAGATCATTTGTGGCCTGCAGTTTCTTCATAACCATGGGATTGTACACTGGGGTCTCAAACCAGACAACATTCTGCTGGATAGCGATAGACAAGTGAAAATTGCAGACTTTGGCGTCTCAGCAAAGCCTCGGCCACGACCTTTATGACTGGCACTCCAAAGTTCATGACACCAGAAGTAAGTATTGGATCATTTTGGTTTTCCTGTCTTCTTGTCAGTAAAACAATTGGTAATAACCATTCTACTCTTTTTAATATCAACACAGATCTATTTGCGGAAGCCGTATGGATTTTCTGTTGACTATTTTGCCCTGGGAGTTATAGTCTATATGATGTCGATTGGAGATTATGCATTCATGTGCACAAAGAAGGACAACAACTCAGACATCTCATTCGATCTGGTGCTGCAATACTCAATCGTCAACTATATTCTGATGTTCCCCAAGATTTTCAAGGAGGATCTGGAGGACCTCATAGGGCAAAGAGTAAGTAAAAACTCATTTGTATCCAACAAAAAATGGCTATTCTGTTACTATTATAAAAGTAGAATTGCAGAGTTATTGTCTTTGTACCATAGATAACCTGTTTTGTATATTTTTACAGCTCCTATGCAAATATCCACATCTGAGAGAGAAACATGTTGAAGATCTGAGAAACCAACCATTTTTTAAGGCGGTAGACTGGGTGAAACTGAAGGCTGGGGAAGTGAGCCCCCCATTTACCATGAAGACATGCCCACAGATTGACCTGACAACAGAGATGAAAATGGAGGAAATCATCCCTCCTCCTGGAGAAAAAGCGAAGCCTAGATTTACAGAGGAGGAATGGGAGCCTTATTGTGGGTTCTCTTTCATCAGCAGCAGATGGAGAGAAATACAAAGACCACCAGTGCCATCAGCCTCCCCTGCAGAAGAACCCCTGATTCCAGGCAAAAGAAACAGAAAAAGAAACAAAAACTAGACAGATAAGGTAGGTGTTTTTTTAGCTCAGTGATTTGTGAGTGAATGATGTGCAGAGCATTAATCTACAAATGTACCCAGAAGAATCTGCATCTCCATCTGTTCCCATAGTGCCGGAGGACAACATGTCTCCAGGAGATGACTTCTTTCCTCTAATAGACTTATATTTCAGGGACAATGTACCAGCTTATCGTAATATCATCAAGTATTTCTACCTTTATCTCTTCTCTATAACAGATCTGCATCAGAAGATCTCTGTGTCATAGCATCACCACTGGAGTCTCTTCTACATCATCACTCTATTGGAGGATTCTCATCCGCATCCAAGAGAGCAATGCCACCAGCTCTCTTCACCAACAGGAGTACCACATAAAGTGTCTCTTTTGCATGAGTGCGTTGGACCAGCTGTGAGGGGAGGTTGGAAGCCAGTGGACTTTTCTCGTTTCTGCAAGCATGCGTTGGACCGGCTGGGACATATTATTAATTGATTTATGTATTTGTATATGTGTTTTCATTGTTGTTACGGTTTTATGCTTGATGTGTGTTTTTTACTCCTAGATAGGTGCTAGGAATTAGATAAATAGAATTAGTGTGTGTTTTTGATAGGTAAATTTAGTTGCCACACTGTAGTCAGTGTGGCTATTAATATTTGTTAAGTAAAAGCATAGACCCATCACCACTGGTGTCTCTCTACATCATCACTCTATTGAAGGATTCTCATCAGCACCCAAGAGAGCAACACCACCAGCTCTCTTCTTCACTAACAAGAGTGCCTCATAAATTGTCTCTTTTGCAGGCATGTGTTGGACCGGCTGTGAAGGGAGGCTGGATGCTTGTAGACTTTTCTTTTTTCCATAGGCATGTGTTTGACCGGCTGTAAGGGAAGGATGGAGGCCAGTAGTCTTTTCTCTTTTCTGCAGGTGTGTGTTGGACTGGCTATAAGGGGAGGATGGAAGCCAGTACTTTTTTGCAGGTGTGTGTTGGACCAGCTATGAGGGGAGGCAGGATACCAGTACCTTTTTTGCAGGTGTGTGTTGGACCAGCTATGAGGGGAGGTTGGAGGCTGGTAGTTTTTTTTTTTTTTGCAGGCGTGCTTTGGACCGGCAATTAGGGCAGGCTAGAGGTCGATAGACTTTATTTGCAGGTGTGTTGGACCGGCTATGAGCGGAGGTTGGAGGCCGGTACTTTTTTTTTGCAGGCGTGCATCGGACCGGATATGAGGGGAGGTTGGAGGCCTGTACTTTTTTTCGCAGGCGTACATTGGACCGGCTATGAGGGGAGGTCAATAAACGTTTTTGCAGGTGTGTGTTGGACCAGTTATAAGAGGAGGTTGGAGGTTGGTACCTTTTTTTGCAGGTGTGTGATAGATGGGCTATGAGGGGAGGTTGGAGGCCGGTACTTTTTTTGCAGGCTTGCATCAGACTGGATATGAGGGGAAGTTGGAGGTCAGTACCTTCTTTTTGCAGGTATGCGTTGGACCGCCTGAAATAATGGTCCAAATTTGGAGCTCTGTGCAGCTTCACATATGATTGCAAATATATGCAACCAAAACCTGTTTTATAATGAATTTTTGGAACTAGTTTGGACTCTCAATGTTTTGAGTAGAGTTAGGGACCGCACTGTACAGAGGGGCCTTGACGTGGCAGTGCGGCTTCACATATATTTGCAAATGTATCTAACGTCAACCGAACACAAATTGTTCAAACAATTTAGAATTTTTCATTTTGCTGACTGGCTGGTCAGTGTTCTGGAGGATTCTGTGTATTGGATTGTTCTGTGAACTGCCATGCTGAAGCACAGAATCACACCTTTGTGCGTTATTGCAATGTATTTTTTTTTTTCAAATATAATTTTATTAACGCCTATAACAGGCAAGGACATGTACAACAATGGCATATAAACACATCATACAGCTCAGTCAGTAAATATTACATCTTCCAGATACATGGATAAGTGCTGTGCATTCTGATGACTATTCCTTGCCATTTCCATTTTCCTTAACTTATTTAACTTATAGAACAGGTCAAAAAGCTATAAGACCCATAGGGGTAGAGAGAGTAAGAAATGGAATTAAGCGGAGGAGAAGGAGGAAAAGAGGGGGGAAGGGGGTAGCGATAGAGAGAGAGAAGGGAAAGGGAGGGAGAAGGAGAGAGGGGAGGAGAGAAGAAAAAAAAAAAAAAGGGGGGGGAATAGGGGGAGGGGACGTTATTGCAATGTATTTTTACATGTTACATGCTTTAGTGTATTGCAGTGCCATCCATTGTCAATGGTACCCCAACCCATTGACTCAACGCACCTTCAACACGTATTGGTGTGTACTGTGTCAGAAGAAATGGTGCGTGTCTAATCCTTTTGTTTCTTGAGAACACAATGCACAGGAATGGAGAGGTGTGAAGCCAACCTTGTACCATCTGATCATATACTGATAAGAGCATTTGCAACTCCAGCGCCTCTTACCTTCAGAACTTTCTAGAATTCCGTTTCCTGGATTCCTTTCATTACTCTACAATATTCATAGGCTTTGTTCCGCCTGTAAAGTTAAAGGGTCAGTCCACCCAAAAGTGATATTTCAGTTCTATTTGGGGTCTGCTGGGCTTAGTTACCCCCTGGCTTCTTATGTCTCCTGTAGTGTCATCACCTTACAATAGTTGCCTCCTCTCTTCCCACTTTGCATTCATCATCCAATGAGGGGAATCACATATCCACGGGAGCCCCCCTTGTAATGCTTGATGGAAATGTGAAGATCTGGGATCTCACTTCCAGACATCTCATCACAACATATGAGGAACAGTTTTTTACTATCACTTCCCTTCATCTATTAGTGAAAGTTTTGGGTTGAGTGACACTCCAATAATGAGCGTAAATAACCCCCTCCTATACTGTCCTCACACTGCCTGTGCTCCTGTCTTGTCCCTAAAATCAGCACCAACTTCTGGGGAAGAATTATAAAGCAGAGCGCCTGCATTACAGCTGTGCCCTCTGCTTCTCAATATCCCAAAAGATACACAATAAATCCATGTTGGTCAACTAGAAAATCATAGAGGCTCCCCCAATACCCACTGCATTTTCCTGCATTGAGGTGCATTGCATCTAGCTAGGCAGCCCATTCAAACAGAATGGGTAATAACACCCAAAAATGTCAGTCCTGTTACATGTTTTGCAGCGTATCACAATGCATACTGAAGAAGTTGGAGGAAGATAACTCCCAGCTTTGGTGTCAGTTAATGTAACAGTGGCCCTGACATAGATTTCAGTCAATGCAATAATAAACAAAAACATTGGTGTTAGTGTACACAATAACACAATGGTGTCAGTGGATGCAATAGCCCCCAACATTGGTGTCAGTGGATATAATAATAGCCTCTAACATTGGTGTTAATGGATGTAAAAATAGCTTCTGAAATTGGTGCAGTGGACACAATAATAACCCCCAACAATTGTGTCAGTGTATGAAATTTTAGCCCTCAATATTGGTGTCAGTGTATGCTATAATAGACCCCGATATTGGTGTCAGTGAATGCAATAATAGCTCTTGACACTGGTGTTAGTGGATGCAAAAATAGGCCTTTGACATTGGTGTCAGTGGATACAATAATAGCTTTCAGCATTGTTGTCAATCTCCACAATAATGGACCAACATTGGTGCCAGTGTACGCAATAATGACCTCCAATATTGGTCTCAGTTGATGTAATAATGGCCCTCAACATTAGTGTCAGTGTGCACAATAATTAGGCCACAGCTGGGTGTCTGGTCCTGTACCTTTTAGGAGGGATGAGCTCCTCCAGTCACCTGTCCTCCATCTATCCATTAAATTGCATGTGCTTCCATTGTGAAGCCTCTTATATAGAGTTAGGTCTGCAGTATACAGGGAGCCTTGACGGGGCCTGCAGCTTACGCATGCACTTGCAAATGTGTGTAACCAATCCCCTGCCTTTTTAACGCTACTGTTAGACAGGTGAATTTGTTTGGTGACAGACTGGTCGGTAAGTTGAGCTTGGAATTCTTTGTTTTTTGTCTGTAGATGTCCCTCCATAGCTCCTTGCTGTAGTGGCCAGTTATAGGTGGTGGACAGTGACCTTGTTTTGTAGTGTACACAATAATAGACTCCAACGCTGGTGTAAGTAGATGCAAAAATAGACTCGGCCATTGGAGTCAGTGAATGCAATAATTGCCTCCAACTTGTCATTGGACACTACACTGTGTGCAGAATTATTAGGCAAATGAGTATTTTGACCACATCATCCTCTTTATGCATGTTGTCTTACTCCAAGCTGTATAGGCTCGAAAGCCTACTACCAATTAAGCATATTAGGTGATGTGCATCTCAGTAATGAGAAGGGGTGTGGTTTAATGACATCAACACCCTATATCAGGTGTGCATAATTATTAGGCAACTTCCTTAACTTTGGCAAAATGGGTCAAAAGAAGGACTTGACAGGCTCCGAAAAGTCAAAAATAGTGAGATATCTTGCAGAGGGATGCAGCACTCTTAAAATTGCCAAGCTTCTGAAGCGTGATCATCGAACAATCAAGCGTTTCATTCAAAATAGCCAACAGGGTCGCAAGAAGCGTGTGGAAAAACCAAGGCGCAAAATAACTGCCCGTGAACTGAGAAAAGTCAAGCGTACAGCTGCCAAGATGCCACTTGCCACCAGTTTTGCCATATTTCAGAGCTGCAACATCACTGGAGTGCCCAAAAGCACAAGGTGTGCAATACTCAGAGACATGGCCAAGGTAAGAAAGGCTGAAAAACGACCACCA
>BLSH010433208.1:123439-134428 GCA_018402905.1 Glandirana rugosa
GATACCCGTGACGACTCCGACGTAACTACCCGTGACTAGTCCGACGTGACTACTCCGACGTAACTACCCGTGACTACTCCGTCGTCAGCAACGGTATCTTTGTAAACATTTTTCCCCTCCCCAATAATTCTACTGATGCGGGTACACCCCCGTGGTCTTTATAAGGACGTGGGTCCGCAGACACTGGGATCCTAGCTGGGACCATGTGACTGTTGTTATAGTCCCAGTTAATGACGTAGGTAACTTTGGTTAGAGCTCTCGATAATAACACATGGGACTGCAGTTACAGTTCCCCATCATGATATTAATGAGTTTTTGGAATCATTGAGAACATGGTTGTTGTTCAATAATAAAATTATTCCTCAAAAATACAACTTGCCTAATAATTCTGCACTCCCTGTATAATAACCCCCCACGTTGATGTCAGTGGATGCAATACTACCCCTTGACATTGACGTCAGGGTACACAATAATAGCTCTCGAGATTGGTTTCAATGGATGCAGTAATTGACCCTGATATTGTTGTCAGTGTACCAGGGTCGATCCTAGGGTCACAGACGCCTGGGTGCAGGAATATTTCTGGTGCCCCCACATGGGCGTAGTCATCTTAATAACCCCTCCCCTTTTTACAAATGTTTCTATGGCAACGACTGCTGCCTCATCAGTGCCCATCAATGCAGCCTCATCAGTGCAGCCTGATCAGTGCCCATCAATGCAGCCTCAGCAGTGCCCATCAGAGCAGCCTCACCAGTGTCCATCAATGACAAACAATGCAGCCTCGCCAGTGCCCATAAATGCAGCCTCACCAGTGCCCAGCAATGCAGCCTCACCAGTGCCCAGCAATGCAGCCTCACCAATGTCCAGCAATGCAGCCTGTCTGACCAGTGCCCATCAATGTAGCCTCACCAGTGCCCAGCAACGCAGCCTGTCTGACCAGTGCCTATCAATGCAGCCTGACCAATGCCCAGCAATGCAGCCTGTCTGACCAGTACCCATCTATGTAGCCTCACCAGTGTCCAGCAATGCAGCCTCACCAGTGCCCAGCAATGCAGCCAGTCTGACCAGTACCCATCTATGCAGCCTGACCAGTGCCCAGCAGTGCAGCCTGACCAGTGCCCAGCAATGCAGCCTGACCAGTACCCATCTATGCAGCCTGACCAGTGCCCATCAATGCAGCATGGCTAGTGCCCATCAATGCAGCATGTCTGACAAGTCCCCATCTATGGAGCGTGACCAGTGCCCATATATGAAGCCTGACCTGTGCTCATCTATGAAGCCTGATCAGTGCCCATCTATGCAGCCTGTCTGACCTGTGCCCATCTATGCAGCCTGACCAGTGCTCATCAATGCAGCCTACCAGTGCAGGAGATCAGAGAGGGGAGAAGAAGAGGAGAACTGACCAGATCATCACACAGGCCGGCGTCGCCCACTGTGACAGCTTTAATTTGAATCATCGGGTGCCCACCGTCACACAAAGGCCATCCTCCTGGACCGGCTTGTATGATCGACACATGTCTCAGCATTGGACCAGTGTGCTGTCTATCAAAGGAGCTGATCCAGGAGGCAGGACTTAGTTTGACGGCGGTTGTCTGGTGATTCAAATTAAAGCTGTCACAGAGGGTGGCGCCAGCCTGATACTCCCCAGTGTGTGGCACCAGGACAGACCACCCCCATTGGTATGCCACTGGCTTCAGCGTGCCCCCCCCCCCCTGCATCCTGTGCGCCCTCCCAGGATCGGCCCTGGCTGCAAAGACATATTCTGATTTTTAATTTACTAATTTATACATGACAAGGGATTACTTTTTGGTAATAAAATGTTGTAACTGTCCTAGTAATAATGGCAGTTTATACACATAAGACTTGGAGGTGGCCTGTAATCATGTATTTGTTAAGGTGCATACTCCTGGGCTACTTCTCTACCTAGGGACTACCCTACAAAAAGCATGTGGCCAGTGAAATTTGAAGAGTCTATGCTCCCTTTCTGCATGCATCTTCTGGCCAGTGACTCAATGTACAAAATGAAGCCAATATCCAAGGAACAGTCTGAATCAGCAATGGCAGCTGCCCATCATTCTATCTTCACTGGTTCCCTTTCAGCCTGAGACAGCACTCAGCAACAAGCATGTAGTTATTACAAAGATGAGATTGTATATTATAAAAATTTGAAATAACATTGGATGAATATTAACTGACGTCGATAGCAGCTGCTAGGCTATTGTTAAAAAAATACACACACACACACACACAATACAACTTTTGTACCACTCAGACTTATCCCATCAGTAATATCTTAATGAGTACAAATAATTATGCAGAGTTATAAGTAACCATGTTTTGGATACTGCTTAATCAGTCAAGTGAAGTTAAATTGCGGACTGCATTGGGTTTGATTGAACTGATTAATTACATGAATCATGTAAATGTAATCATGCGGGGCCATGCTAAAGGATATGTTAGTGTATTTTAACTGCTGGCACTTCACATATTTCATTTTTTAACAATAACATCTCAGGACATACGATGACTCGGAATAGGCAACCTATGTGATATGGGTCAGTAAGTCCTTTATCCTAACATTTAAAACTCTTTCAAGTAAGACCTCTACTTTTCAAAAGTAGATATTCAGTACATGCACATGGGTGTATTAGACATTGTAACTTCTTGTTTGTACAGGATCACCTGTTTCTTATGAGTGTTCAGTGGATCAAGATCAGTCCCATCACTTCTTTACAAAATCAGCTGTCACTCTGCCTCATTCTCTGGTCCACAGTAAGTTAGCAAAGTCCCTTTCTGCCTCCTCTCTCTATGCCTTTATCCCCTGATCCCATCCTCTGTCTTCTTTCTCTTTTTTTTACAAAATGGTCAGCTCCTGTTTTGTCTTCCTTCAGGATGTCCTATGCCCAATTCCCACTTCTTTCTTCCCTCCTCCTCCTGCCATGCTCAGCTTACACTTTGCCTCCTGTATACAGGGTCAGCGCTACCACTAGACAAACTAGGCAGCCGCCTAGGGCGCAGCCACTGCATATCCTAACAAGACAGCTGCATGTACAGAAACCGATCTTCTACAGCTGCTGAATTCCGGCTTCTCCTCCTCTCCCTCCCACAGGCATTCAGTGGCTGCAGGAGGGAAATGGAGGGGATCAGTTTCTCTATATGCCACCCCTCCTATTCTGGTCTTGCTGCCCCACTGTGATCTCTCGGCCCTGCAGTGATCTCTCCCGCCCTCCGCTGTTTTCTCTCTCCCAGCCTCGGTGTGCTATCTCTTGTCCCCCAGCAGCCTCTGCTGGCTTCCCTCCACTACCGCCAGCTGCTGCGGGGGATGCGTCAGGATGGAGTGCGGGGAAGGGGCCGGTAAATGTGTTATTTACCGGCCCCTGCCTTGTCCTATTGAATACTCAGTGATGCGGTACCAATCATTGATTCATTTTTTTTTTCTTCAAAACTGAGGTATAGCAGTGTTTCCTATGCCTCAATTTATAAATGAACGGGAAGTCTCTATACAAAGTTATTCCTGTCCAATTATTCTGTGCAGCTGTCTAGACCCCTGATTCTTCACCAAAGTCTCCCAACGGGGGAGGTAATAAAAAATACAATTGTAAAAAATTAATAAATAAAATGTTAAAAAATAATTAAATAAAGAAAATAACAAAAATATATAACTACTGATATCAATGAAGTGAAGCAGGCTAAATATAATTAAAAGACACAGAGAAATGGTAGCTGTCATTATTTGTAATTTGGTTTAAAAAAAAAAATGGGTTGCTCAGACTAAAATGCCCGGGCCTATTTTTTTTCCCAGCCCGAGCCTGCAGATAAACAAATCTCCTAATTCCTATTGTGTATGTTAATAAATGTACAGCGACTTCATTTGATTGGATAAAGTCCCGTTTCATCCAACAATTTTCTGCCTGGTTCCTTCGATTTTTTCAATTGAGGGATCTAGTCTAAAAGTTCACTTTTTAGGAAAAAATAATAAATGCATATATTTCTGCAGGAAAAAGAATGTGCATCTATTATAGTGGTTGTAAACTCTCCTGACAATTTAAAAAAAAAAAATCCTACAAGACAAAGGCATAATGAGCTAGTATATCACTTGCCACCGTCACCTACCACCAGATGTAACATGTCACTTACCACCGTCACCTGCTGCCAGATGTAACATGTCACTTGCCACCGTCACCTGCTGCCAGATGTAACATGTCACTTGCCACCATCACCTGCTGCCAGATGTAACATTCCATTTGCCACCGTCACCTGCTGCCAGATGTAACGTGTCACTTACCTACCGTCACTTGCCGCCAGATGTAACGTGTCACTTACCACCGTCACCTGCCGCCAGATGAAACATGTTACCACCGTCACCTGCCGCCAGATGTAACATGTCACTTGGCACTGTCACCTGCCGCCAGATGTAACATGTCACTTTCCACTGTCACCTGCTGCCAGATGTAACATGTCACTTGCCACCATCACCTGCTGCCAGATGTAACATGTCACTTGCCACCATCACCTGCTGCCAGATGTAACATGCCAGTTGCCACCGTCACCTGCTGCCAGATGTAACATGCTATTTTCCCCCGTCACCTGCTGCCAGATGTAACATGCCAGTTGCCACCGTCACCTGCTGCCAGATGTAATATGCTATTTTCCCCCGTCACCTGCTGCCAGATGTAACATGTCACTTTCCACTGTCACCTGCTACCAGATGTAACATGTCACTTGCCACCATCACCTGCTGCCAGATGTAACATGTCACTTGCCACCATCACCTGCTGCCAGATGTAACATGCCAGTTGCCACCGTCACCTGCTGCCAGATGTAACATGCTATTTTCCCCCGTCACCTGCCGCCAGATGTAACATGTCACTTTCCACTGTCACCTGCTGCAAGATGTAACATGTCACTTGCCACCGTCACCTGCTGCCAGATGTAACATGTCACTTACCACCATCACTTGCTGCCAGATGTAACATGTCACTTGCCACTGTCACCTGCTGCCAGATGTAACATGCCACTGCCACCATCACCTGCTGCCAGATGTAACATGCCACTGCCACCATCACCTGCTGCCAGATGTAGCATATTACTTGCCACCATCTCCTGCTGCTAGATGTAACATGCCATTTGCCACTGTCACCTGCCACCAAATGTAACATGTCACTTACCACCTTCACCTGCCGCCAGATGAAACATGTCACTTGCCACGTCACCTGCTGCCAGATGTAACATGCCACTTGCTATTGTCAACTGCTGCCAGATGTTACATGTCACTTGCCACCGTCACCTGCCGCCAGATGTAACATGCCACTTGCCACCGTCACCTGCTGCCACATGTAACATGTCACTTACCACCCTCTCCTGCTACCAGCTGTAACATGTAACTTGCCACCGCCACATGCTGCCAGATGTAACATGTCACTTGCCACCGTCACCTGCAGCCAGATGTAACATGCCATTTGCCACCGTCACCTGCTGCCAGATGTAACATGCCATTTGCCACCGTCATCTGCTGCCAGATGTAACATGCTACTTTCCACTGTCACCTGCCGCCAGATGTAACATGTCACCACCTTCACCTGCTGCCAGATGTAACATGTCACTTTCCACCATCACCTGCTGCCAGATGTAACATGTCACTTGCCACCGTCACCTGCCGCCAGATGTAACATGCCATTTGCCACCGTCATCTGCTGCCAGATGTAACATGCTATTTGCCCCCGTCACCTGCCGCCAGATGTAACATGTCACTTTCCACTGTCACCTGCCGCCAGATGCAACATGTCACTTGCCACCGTCACCTGCTGCAAGATGTAACATGTCACTTACCACCATCACCTGCTGCCAGATGTAACATGTCACTTGCCACCGTCACCTGCTGCTAGATGTAACATGCCACTGCCACCGTCACCTGCTGCCAGATGTAGCATATTACTTGCCACCATCTCCTGCTGCTAGATGTAACATGCCATTTGCCACCGTCACCTGCCACCAAATGCAACATGTCACTTACCACCGTCACCTGCCGCCAGATGAAACATGTCACTTGCCACCGTCACCTGCCGCCAGATGTAACATGCCACTTGCCACCGTCACCTGCTGCCAGATGTAACATGTCACTTGCCACCCTCTCCTGCTACCAGATGTAACATGTCACTTACCACCATCTCCTGCTACCAGCTGCAACATGTCACTTGCCACCGTCACTTGCTGCCAGATGTAACATGTCACTTGCCACGTCACCTGCTGCCAGATGTAACATGCCACTTGCTATCGTCACCTGCTGCCAGATGTTACATGTCACTTGCCACCGTCACCTGCCGCCAGATGTAACATGCCACTTGCCACCGTCACCTGCTGCCACATGTAACATGTCACTTACCACCCTCTCCTGCTACCAGCTGTAACATGTCACTTGCCACCGCCACATGCTGCCAGATGTAACATGTCGCTTGCCACCGTCACCTGCAGCCAGATGTAACATGCCATTTGCCACCGTCACCTGCTGCCAGATGTAACATGCCATTTGCCACCGTCATCTGCTGCCAGATGTAACATGCTATTTGCCCCGTCACCTGCCGCCAGATGTAACATGTCACTTTCCACTGTCACCTGCCGCCAGATGCAACATGTCACTTGCCACCGTCACCTGCTGCAAGATGTAACATGTCACTTGCCACCGTCACCTGCTGCCAGATGTAACATGTCACTTACCACCATCACCTGCTGCCAGATGTAACATGTCACTTGCCACCGTCACCTGCTGCCAAATGTAACATGCCACTGCCACCGTCACCTGCTGCCAGATGTAGCATATTACTTGCCACCATCTCCTGCTGCTAGATGTAACATGCCATTTGCCACCGTCACCTGCCACCAAATGCAACATGTCACTTACCACCGTCACCTGCCGCCAGATGAAACATGTCACTTGCCACCGTCACCTGCCGCCAGATGTAACATGCCACTTGCCACCGTCACCTGCTGCCAGATGTAACATGTCACTTGCCACCCTCTCCTGCTACCAGATGTAACATGTCACTTACCACCCTTTCCTGCTACCAGCTGCAACATGTCACTTGCCACCGTCACTTGCTGCCAGGTGTAACATGTCATTTGCCAACGTCACCTGCTGCCAGATGTAACATGCCATTTGCCACCGTCACCTGCTGCCAGATGTAACATGCCATTTGCCACCCTCACCTGCCGCCAGATGTAACATGTCACTTTCCACTGTCACCTGCCGCCAGATGTAACATGTCACTTACCACCTTCACCTGCTGCCAGATGTAACATGTCACTTTCCACCATCACCTGCTGCCAGATGTAACATGTCACTTGACACCGTCACCTGCCGCCAGATATAACATGCCATTTGCCACCGTCACCTGCTGCCAGATGTAACATGTCACTTTCCACTGTCACCTGCCGCCAGATGTAACATGTCACTTCCCACCGTCACCTGCTGTAAGATGTAACATGTCACTTACCACCGTCACCTGCTGCCAGATGTAACATGTCACTTGCCACCGTCACCTGCTGCCAGATGTAACATGCCACTGCCACTGTCACCTGCTGTCAGATGTAGCATATTACTTGCCACCATCTCCTGCTGCTAGATGTAACATGTCATTTGCCACCGTCACCTGCCACCAAATGTAACATGTCTCTTACCACCGTCACCTGCCGCCAGATGAAACATGTCACTTGCCACGTCACCTGCTGCCAGATGTAACATGCCACTTGCTATCGTCACCTGCTGCCAGATGTAACATGTCACTTGCCACGGTCACCTGCAGCCAGATGTAACATGCCACTTGCCACGGTCACCTGCTGCCAGATGTAACATGTCACTTACCCCCTCTCTTGCTACCAGATGTAACATGTCACTTGCCACCGTCACCTGCTGCCAGATGTAACATGCCATTTGCCACCGTCACCTGCTGCCAGATGTAACATGCCATTTGCCACCCTCACCTGCCGCCAGATGTAACATGTCACTTTCCACTGTCACCTGCCGCCAGATGTAACATGTCACTTACCACCTTCACCTGCTGCCAGATGTAACATGTCACTTTCCACCATCACCTGCTGCCAGATGTAACATGTCACTTGCCACCGTCACCTGCCGCCAGATATAACATGCCATTTGCCACCGTCACCTGCTGCCAGATGTAACATGTCACTTTCCACTGTCACCTGCCGCCAGATGTAACATGTCACTTGCCACCGTCACCTGCTGCCAGATGTAACATGTCACTTACCACCGTCACCTGCTGCCAGATGTAACATGTCACTTGCCACCGTCACCTGCTGCCAGATGTAACATGCCACTGCCACTGTCACCTGCTGTCAGATGTAGCATATTACTTGCCACCATCTCCTGCTGCTAGATGTAACATGCCATTTGCCACCGTCACCTGCCACCAAATGTAACATGTCTCTTACCACCGTCACCTGCCGCCAGATGAAACATGTCACTTGCCACGTCACCTGCTGCCAGATGTAATATGCCACTTGCTATCGTCACCTGCTGCCAGATGTAACATGTCACTTGCCACCGTCACCTGCAGCCAGATGTAACATGCCACTTGCCACGGTCACCTGCTGCCAGATGTAACATGTCACTTACCCCCCTCTCTTGCTACCAGATGTAACATGTCACTTGCCACCGTCACCTGCCGCCAGATGTAACATGCCATTTGCCACCGTCACCTGCTGCCAGATGTAACATGCCATTTGCCACCCTCACCTGCCGCCAGATGTAACATGTCACTTTCCACTGTCACCTGCTGCCAGATGTAACATGTCACTTGCCGCCGTCACCTGCTGCCAGATGTAACATGCCATATGCCACAGTCACCTGCTGCCAGATGCAACATGCCATTTGCCACCCTCACCTGCCGCCAGATGTAACATGTCACTTTCCAATGTCACCTGCCGACAGATGTAACATGTTACTTTCCACCATCACCTGCTGCCAGATGTAACATGTCACTTACCACCGTCACCTGCTGCCAGATGTAACATGTCACTTGCGACCGACACCTGCTGCCAGATGTAACATGTCACTTGCCACCGTCACCTGCCGACAGATGTAACATGCCACTTGCCACCGTCACCTGTTGCCAGATGTAACATGTCACTTACCACCGTCACCTGCTGCCAGATGTAACATGTCACTTGCCACCCATAGCCTGGCTCTCTCTCCCTCCCTCCCTTTCAACTGGGCATGCTGGGGGCTGCATTTTCCCTCTTAGGATTGCAATGGGCTTGCCAGTCCTTGGGACTACATGTGCCATGATCCTCCTTTGTGCTCCTTTTTTTCCTGCCCAACAGGAAGGAAAGGTCACTCCTCCCCGCTCCCAAGTACAGCAGCATGAGGAAGAGTCGGAGGGGGGAAAGAAAAGCCCGCCCCCCCCTGCGGAGACACAGCCACTCTCCCTGCTGGTGACCGAAGGAGTGAAGGGGAATGGGCAGGAAACAGAGAGCCCTCTTCTGACAGCGGCGGCTTGAGTGGGGGAGGGAGGAGGGGGCAGCACAGTTTCTCCTCCTTGAACCAGCTCGCCACCCCTATCTCTTGCCAGCGGGGAGAGCATGTGGGAGGGATATCCACGGCACCTGGGCTTCGGTGCCCCCCCCTCTCCTGTGGCACCTGGGTGCAACCCAGGATCGGCCCTACTCGTGGCCATGTTTTCATAGCCAAAAGCTGTGGCAGCCGGTGACAGTGCCAAAAAAAGTCACTGAAACCGGCCCACTGAGCCATCGGCCCACCAGGACTCCTGCCTTTACACGGACATGAACTTTAATGGCATCCCAATCTTAGCCTGTAAGGTTCAATATTGTGTTGGCCCACACTTTGCAGCTTTTTTTTTTTTTCCCTTTGCAGCTTTATCAGCTTCAACTCTTCTGAGAAGGCTGTCCACAAGGTTTAGGAGTGTTTCTATGGGAATATTTGACCACTCTTCCAGAAGCACATTTGTGAGGTGAGGCACTGATGTTGGACAAGAAGGCTTGGCTGCAGTCTCCGCTCTAATTCATCCCAAAGGTGTTCTATCGGGTTGAGGTCAGGACTCTGTGAAGGCCAGTCAATTTCCTCCATACCAAACTTGCTCATCCATGTTTTTATGGACCTTGCTTTGTGCACTGGTCCAAATTATTTGGTGGAGGGGGGAATTATGGTGTGGGGTTGTTTTTTTAGGGGTTGGGCTTGGCCCCTTAGTTCCAGTGAAGGGAATGCTTAAGGTGTCAGCATACCAAGACATTTTGGACAATTTCCAACTTTGTGGGAACAGTTTGGGGATGGCCCCTTCCTGTTCCAACATGACTGCACACCAGTGCGCAAAGCAAGGTAAAGACATGGATGACCTTCTCGTTCAAGATCAGTGCCTGACCTCACAAATGTGCTTCTGGAAGAATGGTCAAACATTCCCTTAGACACACTCCTAAGCCATGTGGACAGTCTTACCAGAAGAGTTGAAGCTGTTATAGCTGCAAAGGGTGGGCCAACTCAATATTGAACCCTACGGACTAAGACTGGGATGCCATTAAAGTTCATGTGCGTGTAAAGGAAGGTGTCCCAAATACTTTTGGTAATATAGTGTGTATATGCAGTATATCACAAAGTGAGTACACCCCTCACATTTTTGTAAATATTTTATTATATCTTTTCATGTGACAACACTGAAGAAATGACACTTTGCTACAATGTAAAATAGTGAGTGTACATCTTGTATAACAGTGTAAATTTGCTGTCCCCTCAAAATAACTCAACATACAACCATTAATGTCTAAACTGCTGGCAACAAAAGTGAGTACACCCCTAAGTGAATATGTCCAAATTGGGCCCAATTAGCCATTTTCCCTCCCCGGTGTCATGTGACTCGTTAGTGTTACAAGGTCTCAGGTGTTATCGCTCTTACTTTCTCATACTGGTCACTGGAAGTTCAACATGGCATCTCATGAGGATCTGAAAGAATTGTTGCTCTACAT
>BLSH010433208.1:140990-153361 GCA_018402905.1 Glandirana rugosa
CATGTTGTAAGGCCCCCCCCCCCCCCCAGCCCTCCAGACTAGGAGCTCCCCTGACCACGGCAACCTCCACACTACTCCATCTTCAGTTTCTCCACACCAACTTCTCCTCCTTCCCAGGGCTGACCCAGGCTATTTGAGAAGGCCTGCGCCCTGCCAATCCATGTTGGGGATTGGTCAGAGCTTCCCAAAAAGCCCAGATAGCTCCACCTCTGGATTCATTCCTTCTTTCTAGCATTTTCTAGACTTCAGAGGGAGGAACTTTTCCAGAAGTGTCACTACCCACAGTCAACCCACCTCCCTGGGCCACTGCCCCCACCCACAATATCAACAAAGCCAGGCCTGACCAAATTAAAACCATATCTAGAGCACCTACCTAAATAGAGGGTGCTACAAATAGCTAATAAATATTGTATCCATCTTATGTGCCAGAAGAATGTTGTACTTAAAAAGCTAAAAAGATGTTCATTGTTTTCTACATTTCTTGCAACTGGCCTGTCCTATACCTCTTTAAATCATTATTTGTTACTGGGCATTTCAACTACTTGCTTAGCCATATGGGAAGAGCTGTGCCCAGCAGTGATGTCATTACCAGATGGAAACATGTGGCAAAGAAGAGCAGATGGATTTTGGAATAGGGCAAACTTTCCAAATTGTATCGGAGCCCTCGATGGGAAGCATATCCGTATCCAAAAGCCTCCACGTTCCGGGTCAAGATTTCATAATTATAAAAAATATTTTTCATTGGTTCTCATGGCTATCTGTGATAGCAGTTTTACATGCATTGCTGTGGACATTGGGGTATATGGCAGCAGTTCTGATTCCAGAATGTTCCGTGAGTCTGTAATGGGTCAAAGACTGCGAGAAGGACGGTTCAACATACCATCTAATCAGCTTCTGCCTGGAACTGAAGGACCAGACCTGCCTTTCTTGCTTGTTGCAGATGAGGCCTTCACACTTTCTCAATATCTGCTTAGGCCTTATGGCAGAAGTAATCTGGACAAGAAGAGGATCATTAACTATCGACTGAGCTGCGCAAGACACCTCATTGAATGTACATTTGGCATATTGTCTAGTAAATGGCGAAGAGTTCCTACATTGTCATGCGGGACCAATTTGCCGACTACGTTCTATCTCCACCAGGAGTTATTCCATGGCAATATCAATATGTGTAATGCAGTGTAAATCTCAATAATTGTACAAAAATGTCCTAAGATGCCACATGAAATACTTAGTTGTGTTATGTTTGCTATTTTTGGTCATTTCATTATGTTTTAAAAGCATAAAACGTCCGCAAAGCACATGATATGTTCAAAACAGGTTTAGTTTTACCATCCTGCATAACCCGTTTACGTAGGAACAACGTATATTCATAATGCAAAAACCGTATAAAAATTAAAGGTTTTTCACTTTACTTTTTCTTTTTATTTGTCAAAGCTTTAACAAAGCATAAAATATGCAAACGTTCCAAAGAGTCAGATTTTAAAACAAAAACCAGGTTACAAATCCTGATAAAAAAAGGTGTGTGATGGGCAATGTGAAGTAGAAGGTTGGGAAGAAGAGCCAGAGCTGGTTTGGCTATTAGCTTGAGAAACATCTGTGGAATTTGAGCTAGTGTTTAAACTAAGAGGATATATTCCCTGTGAGGATAGAGCAGGAGAGAAACTTACATAAGAAGGCCTCTGGGTATTGTGCATTGGCCTGTATGAATGCAAAGGGGTCTGTGGATAGAGTGGCAGATATGGCTGGGCTGGCAGGCATGGGGACTCTGAGGGGGTTCATACTGGCTAATAGTGGGCAATGGCATTCCTGAATCAGCAGCTCTAATACATCCCCCACATAAGTAAATATACCCATGTATCTCCACAAGCCATCCCTGCTGTATGATAAATTGTCTTCAGGAAGGAACCATTTGAGTTATTTGGATCACAGAATGGATCCTTACTCTCCTGTCTTTTAAAGGAGGTCATCTCATCCATGAAGCACTTCATGGCTTTGTCCATCTCAGTATTTTCAGGCCTTTTGACACGTTGCAAGGATCTTGTTGGCCTATCATGACTAACCTGTAGAGAATAATATGCCGATTCAGAAAGGCAATGATGCCTTATGGTACATCTGATAAAGCTTAGCAATCAATAGTATGCTTACATGTACGGATCTTTGCAAAGGGCTTGGACGTGCACTCGGACGTGCTGTCTCATCCACACACTGGGACTGGCCTTCTCCCTCTGCTTGCTCCCCTCCCTGCACTGCTTTTGTCACATTACAGTTTTCTTCAGTGTTCTCATCACTCTCTGAGCTGTTTGATGATGTACTACAATAAAAAGGAGGAACATTTGGTCACAAAACCTTACCATATGGAGACCTAATTTTTTAATTTTCTAGATGCAACATCCAAACATCACTTACGGTCTAACGTCCATGACTTTCCTTAGGAAGGACAACATTTTGAAGAAGACTGACATTTTCTTTTTGGTAGCCCCGGAACCGCTTGCACACTCTGCCTCGTCCTTCAAATCTCTTTGAAAACGGTCTCTGAGAGAACGCCACCTTCTGTTCATTTCTAATACTGTAACATACATTAAGAAAGAGTCAGCATGCCCTTGCCTATTCACAATAGTAAACATCATGTGCACAGAATGCTGTCTACGTATTCAGATGGACAACAAGCCATCATTGCAGTGCAGTTGGCATATGTTGAATATTTTTATGCTTAGGTCACCACAAAATTAGCGTGCAACAAGGACAGCAATAGACACAGAAATTATGTCCTTCTGGGACAAGGTGCACACTTCATCAGAGAGGCCAGAAAGGATGTGTACTGACCCCAAATTCACATGCATTACTACTAAAGGTAAATAAAAATACATACAAAGTAGAGTGCGTCTCACGCACCTGGTGGTGGAGTCTGGCTTGTGCAGGGAACAACCACTCTTGCGCACCTGATTCAGGGACCCCTGATAGAGCAAACAGGTGGTCCGGGAGTGCAGGATGGCAGGAGGGCTGGATGGTCACTGATGTTGGTGTGAGATCTCAGAGCAGTCATGCAGATCAGAAGAGAGGTGGTACAGGCAGGGTCGGCAACTGGCTGGCAGTGCGGTACAAGGGAGCAGGCAGAAGAATGGTCAAGTCCAAGCAAGGTTCGTAACCGGGCTGGCAGCAGAAGTACAGAGAGGTCAGACAATCGGATGGTCCTGGATAGCTGGGGGTCGGCACAGGCTGATAACAGCAGGTCAGGACAAGCCGGGTCTTTCAGGAAACAGGAAGGATCACAGGAACAGGTTAACAGGAACAGAGCTGGGGCTCACAGGTACTCAGATGATGTAAAACGGACAGCACTGGCTACAGGGATCAGTCAGCTTAAATGGGCCGTTTGGCGCCAATGCAGGCGCATGCACCCGCGCACAGGCTTCCCAGGGGCCACAATAGCTTCTTTACATTGCCCCCCCCAAGGGGCAGCCTCCGGATGCCCAGCTTGGCAACTTTGGCAGGGTTGCTATCCATAGATGCATGGATACACTCATCCGCATGAAGGTTGGCTTTGGGCTCCCAAGAACTCTCCTCAGGGCCGTACATCCTACATTTCACAAGATACTGGATCCCGCCGCCCCTCTTCCTGCAGTCCAGTACCAACTCAACTTCAAATTCCTCTTCCTCGTCATTCACAACAGGTGCTCTACTTGGGAAAGGATCCGGGGTCACCAGCTTCAGCAAGGTGACGTGGAATACCGCAAGGATGATGGAAGCTCAAGTTTTACGTGACCTGATTGATCCTTTTTTACAGGAAAGGGGCCCATAAACCTCAGACCAAACTTTTGGATGGGCAGGCCAGTCTTAAATTCTTTGTAGATAGCCAGACTTGGTTACCTGGTTGGAGATCCAGTTCACCACGCTTCTTTTTGTCATAAATGGCTTTGCTCTGTTCTTGAGTCTTAGCAAGCATTTCCTGCAGTAGTTTCCAATTGGTGTTGAAGAATTTGGTAGTTTCATGTACTGCTGGTACCGCACTTTCAACAGACAAGCTGGGGAGTACTGTAGGATGAAAGCCATAAATAGACCAGAATGGCGACTGTTTAGTCGCGGAGTGAATGGAGTTGTTGTAGGCAAATTCTGCCAATGGCAATAAATGTGACCCAACTGTTTTGTGAGAATGATGAGAAGCAGCGGAGGTATTGCTCCAGGGCCTGAGTTGTCCTCTCGGTTTGGCCGTCGGTCTGTGGATGATAGGACGAGGAGAACGAAAGGTCAATTTCCAGAGCAGAACAGAGGGCTCTCCAGAACCGTGATGTAAACTGGACTCCCCGATCGGACACTAGGTTGTCAGGAATCCCATGTAAACGGACAATCTCTTTGACAAAGATTTCTGCAGTTTCTATTGCAGTAGGGGTGCCCTTCATTGGGAGGAAGTGCGCCAGTCAACCACTACAAAGATCGTGGTGTACCCATTGGCTGGAGGCAACTCCACTATGAAGTCCATGGATATCCTGGACCAAGGCCGTTCAGGTATAGGGAGTGGCTTCAACAACCCCCATGCCTTGGTTTTGTCTGTCTTGTTCCTGGCACAGACAGAACAAGAACTAACGTATGCTTGACAGTCCTCGCCGACTATTCGCCACCAAAAAGAATGAAGCACGAGTTCGGTGGTTTTGAATGTGCCAAAGTGCCTGGCTAGCTTGTGGTCATGGCAAAGTTTCAAAACAGCAGTGCGCTGTTCCTTTGGCACGAAGATTTGGTTACTGTTTCCCCATAGACCATCTTTCCAAGTCAGCTCCTGATTAAATAGTCCAGAAGAGCCAGCGGAAGTTCTCCGGATCTGTGAGAGCAGGTCATCTTGGGATAGCAGGAAGTTTCTAGGCTGGAGAATAGTGTCCGGAGAGGCAGATGTTCCGGGTTCAGAGAAAATTCAGGATAAAGTGTCGGGCTTGACGTTCTTCGATCCTGGCCTGTATGTGAGATGAAATTGAAACCTGGAGGAGAAGAGTGCCCAGCAGGCCTGAAGGGGTTTAAGTCTTTTGGCAGTCCTGAGATACTCCAGGTTTTTATGATCTGTATAGATCAGAATGGGGTGCTGGGCTCCCTCGGCCAGATAGCGCCACTCCTCAAGTGCGACTTAATGGCGAGAAACTCCCTGTCCCCTACATCATAATTCTTCTCTGGGACCAAAAGTTTATGGGA
Source organism: Glandirana rugosa (assembly GCA_018402905.1). Lineage (NCBI taxonomy): Eukaryota > Metazoa > Chordata > Amphibia > Anura > Ranidae > Glandirana > Glandirana rugosa. The sequence goes on from BLSH010433208.1 coordinate 146,163, forward strand.
GAAGAATGCAACAGGCTGGAGTAGAGCCTTTGCCCCTTGTCTCTGGGATAGCACGGCTCCAACAGCAGTCTCAGAGGTGTCTACCACCAGAACGTAGGGAAGGGTTGCATCCGGGTGCTTGAGGATGGGTGCAGAGGTAAAAAGTTATTTTAGAGCCTGAAAGGCTTGTTGCGCCTCAGGTGTCCAGTGGAAATGCTGGCCTTGCTTTGTGAGCTGGGTAATGGGGGCGATAATAGCAGAAAACCCCCTGATGAACCTTCGGTAGAAATTAGAGAATCCCACGAGGCGTTGGACCCCTTTTTTATCCACTGGCACTGGCCATTCCAGGATAGCCGAGACCTTTTGCAGACCCATCATAATGCCTGTAACAGAAAGGATCAGCCCAAGGAATGGGATACTGGAGCGCTCAAAAGCGCATTTCTCCGCCTTGGCATATAGTCTGTGTTGCCGCAAGCGGCTCTGAACACTATAGAAAGTGGGGGTTTTTTGCGCTATGCCCTGAGTATTGTGGGGATGAAGACAGCAAGCAGCCACCTATATCGACCAAACTAAATCGTAGAAGTAATGTAATTGTGTGGTGGTGGCGCTAAACTGAATATATGACAGATAACAGGTGATGGCAGATAATGATATTATACCAATCCAGAGAGATAATAAATAGTGATCAATCAAATGAAACAATTAGATATAGTATCAGAGTATAAATAAATAGGTAAAATCATAAAAGGGTATTCATCGGCCAGAAATTATAATAATAATTAGTGATTTTAATAAAAGTGACAAAGTGTCCATATAATGTGGCAGGAATCCACGTTCTAAGTCCAGATAGTGAATCTTCAAGTGAAATCGGTGACTCTTTGTGATGAGTATTCAATAAAAAAGGCTCCAACTATGGTCAGTGTGGAGGCTTACCAGAAATCAGATGGACATGCGCCTTTGAGATTATAAGGACCCTCCGGCCCGTGGCATCTGCGAGGACAGGGGGGGTTTTCTCCGGCCCGGGTCGCGTCACACAGCCTGGTGTCCTTCTTCAGAGGGTACGGGTCCTTTTCTTGGCGTCTCTGGATTGCTCCTGGTTGGTTGGTTCCGGATTGGCAAGGCTATGGTCCTCCTTGGCAGGCGGGCGTCCTCAGATCCAGGGGGGGGGGGAAGGGGAAAGGAGTGTGGAGGGGGTATTGAAGGTCCTCCGGTATCAGCGTCAATTATGCGGAAATAAGAAAATAGGCACTCGCCATAGTATAAAAACCCACTGATAGAAAGTGGTTTTATTGAAAAATATATGACGGTATATAAAAGCATAAATGTCCAACAAGCTTGTAGGAATAAAAGGTCCAGTAAATAAAAACGCAGCAAACAATCATTCAGAAGCGCCCGACGCGTTTCGTGTAAAGACACGTCGTCTGGGGGTGATCTTCCAAAGATAAGGGGAAAAATCAAGATGTCGTTGAGGTAAATGTTGACGAAGAGATCCAGGTAGTCTCGGAAGACATCGTTAAGGAGGTGCTGGAATGTGGCTGGGGCATTGCAGAGTCCGAAGGGCATGACAAGGTACTCGTAATGTCCAAAGCAGGTTCGGAAAGCTGTTTTCCACTCGTCGCCCTCTCGGATACGGCTCAGATTATAGGCCCCTCGGAGGTCCAGCTTGGTAAACACGGTGGCCGACCCTAACCTCTGGAAGAGCTCCGGAACTAGCGGAAGCAGATAGCGGTTCTTGACCGTGATTCTCCTTTAGTACCTGTAGTCAATGCAGGGGCAAAGCATATAGTCCTTTTTCTCGACAAAGAATATGCCGGCAGGGGACGTGGAAGTCCTGATAAATCCCTTTGCTAAATTTTCGTCCAAGTAAGCCTTGAGGACTGATAGCTCGAGCTCAGACAAAAGGGTAGATAAGGCCAAAGGGAACCTCAGTTCCGGGTAGAAGTTCAATAGGACAGTCGTAAGACAGATGTGGTGGTAATTGGTCTGCCCCTCTCTTGCTGAACACGTCCAGATAATCGTGATAGGCTGGAGGGACTGCTTGGCGGGTTTCCAGGTCAGGTTCAGAGAGTCTAAGCTTAGGAGTGAGGGACAGGAGCAGACAGTGTTGGGTGCCGTACGCGGACGGGAACTGAATGTGCCCAGAGGACCAGTCAATGTGGGGGCTATGAGCCCTGAGCCACGGAAGACCCAGGATAATGGGAAAGAGTGGGGATGCGATGGCATCAAGGACCAATAGCTCTTGGTGGCCACCAGCTGTGAAGACAGGTATTGAAAGGGTTTCCTGAGTCACCTGGCCGGATTTGATGGCTGTTCCATCAGCTAGGCAGATGGTCATCTTGTGCGCCTTGGGACGCAGGGGCATCTGGTGTAGCGCTGCGAAAGCTTGGTCAACGAAGCAACTACACACCCCGGAATCAATAATGGACAGTACCTGGATGTTCCCTCCGGGCCGCTGCAATGAGATTAAAAGGGTCAGATGAGAGACATTACTGGTGACAGGAGTTTCTTCCTTGTTGATCTTGCGGTGCCACTTACCGGATTTGAAGGAACAGGTCCTCACCATTTGTCTGGGCCCCCCGCAGTACAGGCACAGATTATGGGTATGCCCTCGTTGTCTCTCCTCTGGTGTGAGGGACAGGCGAAGAAGGCCAATCTGCATCGGCTCTGGTTGGTCAGATGGTGCAGAGCTGGAGGGAACCGGAGCTGGGTAACTGGGCACACGAAGTATCATTCATGTGAGGCGCGGGGCCCCTGATGTTCCAGAGGCCCTTTCTGCCCGGTGTTCCCTGAACCGCCGGTCTATCTGAATTTCCAGATTAACGAGGGCGTCCAGGGTTGAGGGTACCCTGACACGGACAAGCTCATCCTTTAAGGGCTCCAATTGCTACCAGTTTCGCCTGGGGTTGAGTGCTGCATCATTCAGTGCTCCAGTGTCTGAACACAGCTACATAGTCCTCTGCTGTGCGTCGGCCCTGTTGTAGGGCATGCAAGGCAGCTTCCGCTGTGGCGGCAAGGTGGGAGTCCTGGTATAACCTGGCCATAGCGTCAAAAAACGCATTCAGGGTGACGACTTCGGGCGCTCTGTTCCCAGAGCCAATGAGCCCAGGACTGGGGTTCTCCTTGTAGCAAAGAAATCACAAGCCCCACCTTTGTGGCTTCAAAGGAGAAAGTGCGGGGCTGCAAGCCAAAGTAAAGTTCACAGGAGTTGCGAAACGCTCTGAATTTACTTTAATCCCCTGCAAACTTGTCAGGAAGGGGGACCTTAGGCTCTGATGGCAGGGCCACCATGGTGCGGGCAGATGCAGCTCCCACTCCAGGTACAGCAGGGGCGGAGAGCTCACGCACTTGTTCCTCCAGCCGGGTATAGCCTTCTTGCAGATTTTCACCGCCTGCATGAGCCCAGCCAAGTGGACACACAGTTCTTCTATAGCAGAGGGTGTTCCCTGCGCAGACTCGGACATGGCTGTCTGTTACTGTCACGCACCTGGTGGTGGAGTCTGGCTTGTGCAGGGAACAACCACTCTTGCGCACCTGATTCAGGGGCCCCTGATTGAGCAAACAGGTGGTCCGGGAGTGCAGGATGGCACAAGGGCTGGATGGTCACTGATGTTGGTGTGAGATCTCAGAGCGGTCGTGCAGATCAGAAGAGAGGTGGTACAGGCAGGGTGGGCAACTGGATGGCAGTGCGGTACAAGGGAACAGGCAGAAGAATGGTCAAGTCCAAGCAAGGTTTGTAACCGGGCTGGCAGCAAAAGTACAGAAGAGTCAGACAATCGGATGGTCGTGGATAGCCGGAGGTCGGTGCAGGCAGATAACAGCAGGTCAGGACAAGCCGAGTCTTTCAAGAAACAGAAAGGATCACAGGAACAGGTTAACAGGAACAGAGCTGGGGCTTACAGGTACTCAGACGCTGTAGAATGGACAGCACCGGCTACAGGGGTCAGTCAGCTTAAATGGGCCGTTTGGCACCAATGCCGGCACATACAAGCGCACAGGCACGTGCACATGCTTCCCAGGGGCCACAATAGCTTCCTTACAGTGCCACATGGTTCTGCTGCAACGAGAGACTGAACAGCACATTACTCACGTTTCTCACGTTTCCATAATCTCATGATTCCATAAAAACACTGACAAGAGAGCATGCTGCAGTTAGGCAACACTTACCATGTGCCTCACGCTGTTTGGGAGTCATGATAGACCAATTTGGTGTCACAGGGTTACAGATTTCATCCCATAGTTGCTGAGTTGGCAATCACTGTGGTCGTGACATGTTGAGTCCCACAAGCCTGGCCTTTCATGCACCAGGTTAATTAGGTGCTCCTGGGAGACATCTGTAGCCATCTTTCTCCTTGGGAATGTACTTCCTATTCTCCAACTACTACCAGGGTCCCTATAGGTTGAGTTCACTTATAAACAAAAAAAAAAAATGGAATTTATTCAAAATGGATCTGAACTGATCGGATGTTGATGGACATTGTCTGTTAACGTCAGTTAAAAGAGAAAAAGGGTCTGGTACTACCCATCCCTATAAATTGAACAAAACAAAAATTGCCCATGGGACTTTAAATGAGGCAAGTAAGGGGGCCAACAAGAATGGTGGTAATAATATAACTTTGTTTATAGGACATGAGTCACAGTATAGACATAAAAGCATAGCCAGTACAATAGCATGAAATCACTTTGCTGAAAACCAATCATATAGATGGAATTATTCTGAGGTCCTCACTGGGTGGCAACCAGGGACTTCAACAAAAATACAGGTACCACATCCCTAATTAGAGCATTGAAATAGAGGGTCATTGGGAAAATATTATGGGACTTTGTTGGTACCGTAAAAAAAAACACTATAGATATAATGTATATAAAAAATACAAATATTATTTTGTTTATATTAAAACCATAAAAGACACATTCATTGCGTTTCTATCCCTTTTGAGTCTCTGTATGATGGTGGGCCAGGCTAATTATGATGATACTAATAATAGCCAAGATTCTAGTGTTCCACAGTGGCCTTCCTAATAGTAACAATTAGTATTTGGATTGATATCCCCAACTGAATTGACACAACCCAGAATTTCAATTATCATACAAATAGGCCCTTATTACAATATGTAGGGGCATATGGTATACGAGGCCCGTGCCCAAGGTCATGCAGTGACGCTCAATCTTTACATGTTTCGCGTTCTATGTATCAACACTTCCTCAGAAGATAGAGGGTATAGAAACCGGATCTTCCAAAAAATCTGTAATACATATAATTACAGTTTAAGCATTACATAGTCACATATATTCAAGTATCAGACATTGTTTCATAATAAGGACTCACTTAAAATACACCGTCCAGGAAGGCACACCAACTCCACATACCCTGCCTAAGGTCCACTTATTGGCAGCAGATGTGGGGACGTATTATCCAACAACTATATTCTATAAGTAAAGAAAATACTGATAGGCTGTATAAACATTCTTTTCAAAATAGGATGTTCCCCAAAAAAGGGGTCCACCCATAAATAAACAGGGGCGAGGGGAGAATCCCCCCTGTACATTATAGACATGTTATTCTTTTAGGTGTACTGCCTAGTACATATGGGACTATACCTGGAAAAAATTAGTTGACCTGAATATAGGTGTCCATAACTGGGTTCCCATCCGGTTCCGGACCCAGGGAGAGCTAGACTAAAGCCCCGTCTTATCTGTTGTACCGGCCACCAGGCATACCAGACTTCCTATAGTGAAGCATAATACAACATATTAGCCCTTAGGATTGAGCAATAAACCTCCCATAGAGGATAGGCAGGGTGAGGTATGGAGTTTAGAAGGCGGGAACACCACCGGGTTTCCCCAACTTAATTTTGATAGCAGAGTACTTACAGTGTTGTATCCTTAAGCTTGAAGGCTGCTGATAATACGGGTGGGCTTCCGACACGAGCGCGCACGCCGCTCGACTGTCCGCCCGCCTTGATAAACGTCCCGACCGTGACGTCAGTGGAGGAGGGGACTGCCCTCCTCTCCCACGCCAATCATATAGATCGGTGTAATATATACGTAGTAATACAAGCATGTAAAACTCTATGCATTTGGCGAGCAACATCTCGCTTCTACAGGAGTATTTCTTGTACACAGTGTATCTATAAAACAAGGTACATGTTAAAAATGTGCATCACCAAAAAAACATACATATCTCTCTTAGTAAGCGGGGGTCCAAACAGCACCCCATACTCACTAGTCAGCGAAGCTGAGGTACTGGCGATGATCCCCCGGAAAACAGCCAACGGGAAACGTCTGGCCCGGGAGCTGAAGGGGCGGAACTAAGCAGTAAACCACAGGGGAGCACACGGGGGGCAGGCTTAACGTCAGTTAAAGTGGTTGTATCACCTTAAATTACATTTTTACCTACAGGTAAGCCTACATGAAGACTTACCTGTAGGTAAAATGAATATCTCCTAAACCTGTACGGTTTAGGAGATATTCCAACTGCAAGCAGCCGCTGACATCACGGCGCATGTGCTGTGATGTCGCGGTACATAGTGCCAGACCTTGCTGGAAAGTCCGCCATAAAGATGGGCTCCCATGCGCGGGAGTGACATCTTGCGGCTCCGGCCTGTCACAGCACCGAAGCCACGAATTCAGAAGGATCCACGGAGGGAAGATGGAAGCTCCCTCTTCGGGAATCGGGCTACCCTGTCGGAGCTTCGTTCAGAGGCAAGTATTTCATAATGAGCTAGTATGCGGTGCATTCTAGCTCATTATGCCTTTGCCTTGCAGGTGGTTTTTTTTTTTTTTTTTTTTTGAAAGGGGAATACAACCGCTTTAAGATCCATTTTTATGGATCTCGATGTAGAACCTGTACGTTTTTAAAAAAAAACGGACAAGATCAGAAGCGGAGGTGGATGGATGGTCATCCGTTTGCCCATAGGAATGCATTGTCGTTAGTTGAGGGATGGATGAAAAACGGATAGATGGTCCGATCGTGTGAAAGGGGCCTTATGTAAGCTGTACACTCACTACTTTACATTGTAGCAAAGTGTCATTTCTTCAGTGATGTCACATTAAAAGATATAATAAAATATTTACAAAAATGTGAGGGGTGTACTCACATTTGTGAGATACTGTATATACACATATATACAGTATATATATATATATATAGATGTGTATAAGAGACAGAGAATGGACAGCACCGGCTACAGGGGTCAGTCAGCTTAAATGGGCCGTTTGGC
>BLSH010433208.1:190031-203180 GCA_018402905.1 Glandirana rugosa
CACTCCCCGACGTAGAATACCCGTGTCCGAAACACAACTCCCACTTCCCACGCGTGCGTGCCAGAGTTTTTCATTCCCGGCAGAGAGCTCCGATTTTCCGGCAGCATCTGCCAGACCTTCAGAGCGCATGTGCCGCTGACATCAGAGGCTGCATGCAGGGGGAATATCTCCTAAACCGTGCATTATAGGCTTACCTGTAGGTAAAAATCATTGTTATAGGGATACAACCACTTTAAACACACTGCTAATAGTATTAGCAAAATTTCCATTTGGTGCACCTCTAGCAGACATGATACAGGAGATGGTCAGAGACTGCAGACATGATTCAATGCAGCCTTCACCAGTGTCTGTCAGATGCAGCCTTGCCAGTGCATGTCAGATGCAGCCGCGCCAGTGCTTGTGGATGCAGCCTCCCTGTGCCCATAAGATGCAGCCCCTCACCAGTGCCTGCTGATGCAGCCTGCCTGTGCCCGGAACAGAGTGGCGATTTCCATGTGTCACAGCGCTGGATTTGAATTGCCCAGGCCGCAGTAACAATGTCTCCCTTCCTGTGATACGTCACACTGATTCAATGTCCTAACACTGGATCAGTGTGCCGTCTATTACAGGAGGCGGGAAATTGTTACTGCAGCCCATGAAATTCAGCTCCCTGACACAGGGGAATCACCGCTCTGCAAGGAGAGGAGGGAGGGGAGGACCGGGCTGACAGGACCTTGAGCAGGATGGCACCCCGCAATGGGCGGCATGGCCACTGCTACTGCTCATGCGCGATTATTGGCAATGTTACCGGCAATTTTTTTTTTTCGCCAGTGTGCCAAAAACACTATTTTTGGCCAAAATGTTTCGGTGCATCTCTATAAATAAGTAGGTTTTCTCCTTCACTGATGGGCACTGATGAGACAGTACCGATTGGCACTGATGAGGCACCTATATGCAGCACTGACAGATGTTACTGACGGGCACTCATAGGCAGCACTGATAGGTGGCACTAGTGGGCACTGTTAGGCATCACTGATGGGCACTGAGTGCCATCCCTATTGGGCATTGATTGGCATGTCTGGCGGTCCTGGGTGGGCATCCTCAGGGGGGCTTCACTGATAATCAGTGCAGACCCCCCTCCCCACCGTCAGGAGAGCCGTCGATTGACTCTCCTCTACTCGTGTCTGGCAGTGCGAGTGGAGGAAAAGACGATAAACGGCTCTTCCTATTTACACTGTGATCAGCTGTAATTGGACACAGCTGATCACGTGGTAAAGAACCTCCATCAGTGGCGCTTTACCTAGATTGGAGATGCGGTGCGTCAGACTGACACTACTCCACTGCACACCGGCTTGTTATCCTGCTTCACGTCATATGATGTCCAGTCAGGATAACAACCACTTCCTGGCTGTCATTCTGTCATAGGCCAGGCGGAAAGAAAGAGTTTAATATCTACTGCAGCCCAGTGACTACATCGATTATTTTCTGGAAAAGGTGAACGTAAGTGAATGTAAATCTTAAAAAAAAAAAAAATTGGATGTACTTATTTGCACAGAGTGGCCCTGAATCTCCTATTCTGGGATCTCTTGGCAGCAATCTTGGATCCTCCTCTTCTGAGTGCCCCCATAGCAAGTGGCAATCATGTAGGCTTGATCTCAAGTGTCTACAGACACAGTGTGATTTGGCCCCTCCCCCTTCTCATAAGATTTGACTGACAACCAGGAGCAGAGCTGCTGCAGACAGGCAAAGTACTGGATCAACGAGTTATAACCACAACACAGATCCTATATTTTCTGCCAACATCCCTGTTAGAGTATTTGTGTGAGTACTCCCCCCAGTACAGTGTTTGGGACTTTTACAGGCAGTTTGAATAAACAATGGTTGTATAAAAGCTGAAATGTTTAATTGAACAAAATTACATAAAAACATACATTGGTGCATACATCACCACAAAAGCACAGTATATTCACTTGATCCATAACAGAAGCTTGAAAAATATTCCTTCAATGATGTACGCCCTACATGTTTTGTGAGAATATTCCCTTCTTCAGGGGCAATACTGTACATCAGAGATGAAGGGCATTAAAATTCTGTGTATACAAAGATATGTACATTATTTAGAGGCCACCATAAGTATTGAGGAGGAGATGGACGGTGAGGGGTTCCCTACATGCACCCCTAAAGGGAGCCGACTGGCAACGCTGTCCAAGATTGTAAGGGCGAATAAAGGGATAGCCTCAACAGGAATCTCCATACGAGGACCCCCCAGAAAGCCGAAGCAGAAAGGAGGGCCCACCATGCCACGTCCGGAAAGGGTGTCTTCGGGTGTATATGCCCAACAGGTTATCTGATGTCGGACAGCACTGGACAAACAAGGATCGCAACTGGCATAGTAGAGAGAGATGTGGCAGCTGTTATTCTAGGTGGGGCCATTTGACCCATTTTAGGACTTACTGAGAGAAGAACCAGTTATCCGCCAGCCTGAACTTTTGCATTCTCTTGCAGGTACGTGGAAAAAATGACCTAAAAGTTGCATCCACCCTTGACCAATCTTCCAGTTCCGAAACTGCAGACAATGAAGATTGCACCCAACTTTATATGAAATGATCCAACTTTGAGAAAAAGACAGAACTGGATTAAGAACGACTGTCTTGAAACAGCTCACAATATGGAGACTTGGCTGAGAAAGCTTTGATTTTTTGCCGAGACCCGATTGGTTGTTGATTTAGCTATAAGGTTGCTTGCATAAAACGTGCCACCAAACGGATCTTCTAGGCAACGAACAGTAAGAGCTGAAAAGGTTGGCAGCTGGACCGAACTGTAGCCAAGCCCTTAGTCTAGGGCCGATTGGAAGAACTCCAAGACCTCAATACGAGAGGAAGACTCATGAATGAATCGCATATATCACTGCTACCCCAAAGATCTTTTGAACACACTGTAGTATGTAGCATTCAAATATATCTTCCAAGATTTGAGCAACATCCACTGAACCTCTTCTGCTATACCCACCTGGGCTAGCCTGCATCTTACAAATAACCAGGCCGTCCAATTGAGCCATATTGGGATGAGGCATGCCACCAGAGTACCAAAGATCTCTAAAGTGCCATTAGAGGAGCGATCAACAACTGCCTCAACAGCAGAAACCAACAGATTGGGTTTAGGATCTGAGAAGTTTGAGGAAAAACGTATACCGGCAAGAAAATCCGGCGCTGGGACAGAGCATCCTGACCCCTGGCTCTCATGTCTGCTCACATATTCTCCACCCCGGGAAAATAAGAGATTGACAGGGACAACAGACTGAAACAGAAAGATGTGTGCCGCAATCTGCCCAAGGCTGCTTATTCCTCCCTTTTTCGGCACATATGCTACTGTTGTCTGACTGAATCCTCATGATGGCCCTGAAGCAGTGGTGCAAAGGTCAGTAATGCCTCCTGTGCTGCCATCAACTCTAGAACGGGTAATTGCTCCCTTCATTCCTCCTTGAGCAAACTGGTTCTGACAGTGAGATTGACCCACTGCTGGAGTAAAGAAAACTTAAGGTGTTGAAGATGGCATCAAGCCCAGGTCACTATGGGGCCTGCTGCATTCCTCAATACCCTCATACAATGTTTTACTGATATCAAATGACTCGTCTTCAGAGCGTGGACTATCAAGTTCAAGAGGAGTATCTTCTTCTGTGGAAGGCAAACCTTCCCCACTACTGTTGATTGAGACACACCCAGATACTATAACCGCTGTGAGGGGAACTAGCTGGCTCTTTGCTGAAAATTATTATTAACCAAAGCTCTGCAGCCTCTCCAGGGCCCTCATCCGATTAATTTACTTCCACTGCTTTCCGTTTAAAGGCATCTCACCAGCCTTAGAAAATAGGAATTAGAAAGCAGACATAGGTTATCCTTCTACATATATTCTTCTTTGGAAAGGTCTGAAGAAGGTTGAGAAAGCTCTTGAGTCCAGTTACTGGCTTCGGAAGAAAAACTGGACCTTGCCAGAATAGATGACCCTTGTACAAGGTGAGTCCAAACAGTTATTTTAGAATGTCTTGAATGCATGCTTAATGAATTGTGACAATTGTGTCTAGCATCATCTTTATACCTGACTGCCTGAGCAAAGCAGGACTCAAAGTCATGTTCATGCACATCTTAGCAGAGCCTGAAGAAGGCTGCTTTTTCTGGGAAGCAGATGGACACTGTCCTCTACCTTCTTTAGTAGCGCTGGCCTATATTTGGGTTTGGCATTTTCTTTTCTGCAGAAAAATAAGGCAAGCAAAAACATTGAGCTTGTTCAATGACTATTAAGCAGCAGTGCAGTGCCTCCTCCATAAATAATCCCAGTAACCCAGCAATAAGGAAAATGTCCACTCCAGCCATGATATTGCACGGCTTCTCCATTGAGAGTGATTTACACTCATATGCCACAGCAGAGATCAGCAGAGGGGCTCCCTGATAGATGATGCAATTTGCATGTGAGCATAGGGACCACATCCCAGTGGAACAGGATGTACAGCCCAAAGTTTATTCAGGATAGGTAGGAGACACGTGCAAATTTCCTGGACCCGGTCCCTTGAGTGGAAACAACTCCTTTTGAGTGTACTGACCACTTGTTTACTGAATGTGACAACCTGTTAGGCGTTGTCATCTTGTCTTTGACTGCTTGAACCAACAGGATTCACACAGTCCTATTCCACCGGCATCTTCTCTTAGAAGAGTCTGGAAAGAGTGGATTTGCCCACAGAGTGGGAAACCACTCCTTTAGAGAGTATAGCTCACATTTAATGAATGTGAAAACGTATTCGGTTTTGACATCCTTGTCCTTGGCTGCTTGAAGCAGCAGGGTTCATACAGTTATGTTCATTCGTATCTGCTCTTGGATGAGACTGATGCGGATGGTTTGCTTGGAAAGCCCCTGAGACTGCACATTGCCAGAATAGGCAACCCTCTCACTGGGCCAGTGGAAAAATTCCTTTAGAATGTATTGACCACATGCTTAACAAATGTCACAACCTGTTACCTGCCGTCATCTTTTCCTTGGTTGCTTTAACAAAGCAGTAGTCTTGCAGTCATGCTCATCCTTAATCTCTTTTAGGAAGCGTCTGAATAGGATGGTTTGCCTGGAAAAGCTTGGAGACTGTTCATGGTCGGAACAGCTAAACCCTTCACAGTCTTCATGGTTTCCTGCACAGATGTCTATTGAAATCACCAAAAGTAGTACAGAAACTACCTTTGGGAATTGGTATGGCGTCGCACTAATTCGGACGGTGCCACTGCAGGCAATAGCCGCCAACTTGGCATGCGACTTGACATGTCAAATCGCGTCAATGTGAACCTAGGCTGAAAGTGCATTGATCATGTGCTTAAACAAATGTGACCACCTGTTAAGTGTTGCTATCGTTATGCTTGTCTGATTGAACCAACAGGATTCATACCATCACATTCATGTGCATCCTCTCTTGAAAGTCTGGTAAGAATGGATTCTCCCAGTGTGAATGAAAACCACCCCTTTAGGCTTTGTCCCCACTAGTGCGACTTGTCATGCGACCCCGGACACAAAGTCACACAAGTCAGAGCCCATTGATCTCAATGACATCCGTTCCATCTAAGCAACTTTGAAAATCAGCGACTTTGAAAGGTGCCTGCAATACTTTGATGCGACTTTGGAGTCACGCCAGTAAAAATGCAGCCCCAGAGTGTACTGCCCACATGTTCAATGAATGTGACAACACTATAAGTGTCATCACGATACACACAGGGCTTTGCTTACCAAAGCATGCATGGCACAGGACAACTTTAAGGCAGTGCTTGATGCCTGCCAACCGAGGGACTAAATGGTAAAAGCCCATAATTAAATTTCTCATACACCTGAAGAAAACTTTTACCTGTGCCCCTTACCTCCTTAGCAATGACTGGCTACAAGGAAAAGTTGACACTCATGGCATAGCAATATAACCAAACGGCTTTGCAGCAAACTGGCAATAAGGAAGACAAGGAGGTAACCCTACACAGTCTTACTGCACAAGGACCTCTAGACTTCACTTATGTCTCTGTCAAAAAAAATCAAATTCCTGATAAACTGGATACAAAGCAAGAGTCATTTGGTAACTAGATAAATCAAAAGTAACCTATCTACTTCAAATGATAGCCCTGCAGATTAAGAAAGCAGTTCAAAACAAATTTAATGGAAAAGGAATTAGCTTGTTTGGCAATAAATCCCCAAAGAGGTTAACCACAGCTAAAGGTGGGCTGAATCAGCAGCTTCCCCAGACCAGAGTCCTGACATTAGCACCAGGTGCTTATTGAGACACACTCAGGTTTGCCAGAAGCAGGGAAAGCTTGTTCAGTACAGAAAACAAAAGACAGGATCACAGTAATATCCTGCAATGTACACAGCTCACCCATAGCTAGTACAGATCTCCTTTTCTCCCCCCTTCAAAAGTAGAGTGAGGCTGGCCATACACTACACAGCTCTCCAATTTCTCCCAGATCCACCTTCCACCATGCAGTGCAAGGGGATGCCTGATTGCACACAAATTAAGTGGGTTATGTTTGATCTCACACTACATGGTTTTGCTAAACCTAAAGGAAAGCAGAACAAGGACTGCATAGTGCACGGCCAGTCCCCCACCCCAATAGCCAGCATGCAGCCAGGCAGGTGCCTCCGTTCCACCGCAAGCTGGTGTGGAACTCAAAGACATCCCAGCTACCATATGGGGATCTGTACAATCTAGAAAAACATCACTGAATAAAGCAAGATGCATTACAGACAAAATAAAAAAGGTAAAATCAGGCAGAATGACCACCCCCCCCCCCCCCCAAGCAAGGGAGAAGCCCCGCTGCCACTCACCATGGACCTCCAATTGCACCATTTAGGCTGCATGCATCTGCCCAGGAATCACAGATCAGCAGAGGATTTACTGCTAACCAAGAGTCCTCCAGGTAGGGATCTTCATTATTCCCTCTTTTCCGATTCTTTCAGTAGCAGGAGAGCTGTCCTGGAAGGAGGACAAAAAAAAAAAAAAAATGCTGGGGTATGGGGGAACCCCTCTTTTTTTGAGCAAGGGGTTGTCCTGTTGGGTCAGAGAGGTGGAGCTGACCCATTCGTAGGCTGACATGATTAGCACCCGCTGCTCCCTCTCCACTGGCTGTGATTGACAACAGCGGGACTAAAGTTAAAATAACATGTCTCTATGCACTTGATCAGCAAACAGCCAGCAAATTCACATCACCTACATGATTGGATTGTCATATCAAATCACATTAGCAATACAGCTGCGTCTTTTAAATGCTTGTAACAAAGAAGATTTTTGGAAGCAGAATTTTATATTAATACAGTGTCTTGTTTTATTTCACAAAGAGGAGCGCTCGGTTCTTTATCAGCTTCCAGGTTTTTTTGTCAAACAAGCTGAAGTTAGAAGCTGATTGGCTACTATGCACGGCTGCATCAGATTTTGCACTCTCCAGTTTTAGTAAATCAACCCCACTGAATGTGAAAGAGCTATGGCTGCATGTTTTCATCAGACAAATACAAGAAAGGTATGTTTTGTACCTTGTAACAAGAGCTGATCTGTGAGGTAGAGCAAAAATCTTTCCTGTTGCAATTAAGAAACATTTATCCATTTAACAGGATTACTGGCTTGATTTAGCCCTGGTTCACACTGGTGCGACTTTGAAATTGCGCTACTTCGTGATTTCAGAGTCACACTTCAGTGTGATTTGCTTTTCCGATTTCATTGCGGCTTGCGACTTCACTTAACAGAAGTCTAAGCAAGTTGCAATTAAATTGATCACTGCAACATGAGCGGTTCCATTGCCGGCAATGGGGTGCGACTTGTCATGTGACTTGGAAATGTCAAATTGAATGACAAGTCGCACTGGTGTGAACGGGTGCTTAGGAGAAGTTTCTCCTTAGAAGTTTTTAAACACCTTTTGTGAAATGTCAGTGTTATCTTCTGCCACAGAGCCAAATCAGTTTGTGCTGAAATCAAGCCATTGTCAAATACTGACATTTTTAGTAGGATTATTTGGTTTCTCCATAGAAACCTTTTTTTTTTAACCACTTCCCGCCCGGCCTATAGACAAAATGATGGCTGGGCGGTGGTTTAGTAATCCTGACCAGGCGTCATATGACGTCCGGCCGGATAACCCACGATCGCAGTGATTGGTGGTGCGGTGCGTCAGTCTGAAGCACACCGAATTACCGATCTCGGTAAAGAGCTTCCATCAGAAGCACTTTACCACGTGATCAGCCGTGACCAATCATGGCTAGTCACAGTGTAAACAGGAAGAGCCGTGTATCGGCTTTTCCTCTACTCGCGTCTGCAGATCCGAGTAGAGGAGAACTGATCGGCAGCTCTTCTGACAAGGGGGACTGCGCTGATTGTTTATCGGTGCAGCCCCCTCCCCAGGGTCAACACCCAGGACCACCAGGGAAACCATCAGGAGGCCACACAGACCACTAGGTAAGGGGCGTACAGTGCACTATAGAGGTGGCACGGTGCCCATATGTGATGCCTGCCATTGCCTCCCTACCAGTGCTATCAGTGCCGCCTATCAGTGCCCCTTATCAGTGCCTGCCCATCACTGCTGCATAAGTGCCTCGTCATCAGTGCTAATCAGTGCTGCCTCATCAGTACCCGGAGAAGGAGAAAGCTTACTTACTTATTTACAAAGTTTTGTGACAGAAACAAAGAAAAACGTTTTTTTTCTTCAAAATTTTCGGTCATTATATGTAGCGCAAAAAAAATAAAAAACCATAGGGGGTGATCAAATACCACCAAAACAAAGCTCTATTTGTGGAAATAAAACGATAAAAAATGAATTTGGGTACAGTGTAGCATGACCACGCAATTGTCATTCAAAATGCAACAGCGCTGAAAGCTGGAAATGGGTCTGGGCAGGAAGGAGGGAAAGTGCCCGGTATTGAAGTGGTTAAAGAAAGTTTTTAACTTTTCTGTGGCCTGTCAGTATTTTCAACTGTTGTAGGATTATTATTTTATATCGGCTGTTATGAAGAGGAGCTTGGTATATATTAAGTGTATACAATTGCGCGGTCGTGCGATGATGTACCCAAACAAAATTTATGTCCCTTAATTTCCCACAAATAGAGCTTTCTTTTGGTGGTATTTGATCACCTCTGCAATTTTTATTTTGTGTACTATAAAAAAAAAAAAAAATACATTTTTCACATTTTGCTATAATAAATATCCCCCAAAAAAATGTAAATCAAATTTCTTCCTCAGTTTAGGCCAATATGTATTCTACTACATATTTTTGGAGAGAAAAAAAACCCCAAAAAAACGCAAGCAGCATATAGTGATTGGTTTGCACAAAAGTTATAGCATCTACAAATTAAAACATTTTTTTTTTGTAGTAGTAATGGCGGCAATCTGCGATTTTTAGCGGGACTGCGATATTGCAGCGGACAGATTGGACATTTTTTTTTGAACCACTGACATTTATACAGCGATCAGTGCTATAAATAGCCAATTGCTGTGTAAATGTCACTGGCAGGGAAGGGGTTAACACTAGGGGGCGATCAAAGGGTTAAAGTGTTGTGTTCCCTGGGAGATGTTTCTAACTGTATGGGGCTGGGCTGACTGGGGAAGACAGGGAACAGACGATCTCTCTCAACTCCCCTGTCAGAATAGGGATCTGCTTTGTTTACACTCACAGATCCCCCTTCTGTCACTGCAGGGCAGCGATCGCGGGTGGCTGGTGGACATCAAGTCCACCCCAACCACAGATTGGCTCCCCCAACACACACGCCGGCCGTACAGCTACGGCCATTTGCACAGGAGAGCCGACCTGCCGCCCTCAACGGCGGCGGGTTGGCAAGCGATTAATAAGGGTTCATGCAACGCCAGCTATATGTAGTTTGCTATGACTCCCGCTGCGGTCTCTGATCCTATGAGGAGAGAGCCTTAGCTCTCAAGCACATTGCTGGATCAAGATAAGGCTCAGGTAAGTAAAAGGGTGAACTAGGGAGACAGCTGCACTCAGGTTTTTTTTATACCTAGGGCGGCACAGTGGTGTAGTGTATAGCACTTTTGCCTAGCAGCAAAAGGGTCGCAGGTTCGAATCCCGACCACGACACTACCTGCCTGGAGTTTGCATGTTCTCCCTGTGCCTGCGTGGGTTTACTCCACACTCCAAATACATGCTGGTAGGTTGATTAGATCCTGTCTAAAATTGCCCCTAGTATGTGTATATATGCATGTGAGTTAGGGACCTTAGATTGTAAGCTCCTTGAGGGTAGGGACTGATGTGAATGTACAATGTCAATGTATATGTAAAGCGCTGCGTAAATTGACGGCGCTATACAAGTACCTAAAATAAATAAATATACCTTAATGCATAGTATACACGATGTAAAAAAAAATTATTCGCTTTTATAACCACTTTAGGGTTTTTTTTCCTCACAGCTCCACTGTAAAAATGCAGGTAAAAATTCATACCGGTATGTGTTTTTTGCCACATTTCCAGTGCATTGTGCACTTGTGGAAAAAGGACACATGACTCAATAAACGCACCAAAAAGGCAAGCGTGAGTGCGTTTTTGCCAGGCTTATTCGTTTCAATAGGGAGGTGCTTTTTTTCAGGAGCAGTGGTTTTAATAATGGTTAAAGGGAAAATAAAAAAAAAAAAAAAAAATAAAAAAATAAAAAAAAAATGAAATATTCCTTTAACCACTTCAGCCCCGGAAGGATTTCACGCTGTAGGACCAGAGAACTTTTTGCGATTCGGCACTGCGTCGCTTTAACTGACAATTGCGTGGTCGTGCGACATTGTACCCAAACAAAATTTGCGTCCTTTTTTACCCACAAATAGAGCTTTCTTTTGGTGGTATTTGATCTCCTCTGCGTCATTTCTGATCGCAGCTATAAATAAAAAAAGAGCAACAATTTTGCAAACGAAACAGTTTTTCTTCCTTTTTGCTAAAATACAAAACCAATAAAAAAAAAATTTTACTTCATCGGTTTTGGCCGATTTATATTCTTCCTCATATTTTTGCTTTAAAAAAAAATCGCAATCACCATTTGATTGGTTTGCGCAAAAGTTGCTGCGTTTACGGGATGATGAAAATTAATTTGAGGGTTTTTTTTTTTACTAGTAATGGCGGCGATCTGCGATTATTAGTGGTACTACGATATTGTGGGGGACCATTTAGACACTTTTTTTGGACCATTGCCATTTATACAGTGATCAGTGCTATAAAAATGCACTGATTACTGTAGAAATGCCATTGGCAGTGAAGGGGTTAACCGGAGGGGGCGCTCTAAGGATTAACTGTGTTCCCTAGGCGTGTTCTAACTGTATGGGGGCTGGGCTGGCAGGGGAGTGATCAAGGCTTCCATATACAGGAAGCCTGTGATCATCGCCCTTCCCCCTCTATCAGAATGGAGATCCGTGTTTACATACACGGACCTCCGTTCTTTCACTGCAGGGGGGGGCCATTGCGGGTAGCGATAGAGTCCGCCCTACCCGCTCCCTGGCCCCCCCGGAACACAGTGAGCATGCGCTCACAATGCTAGTTATCGCAGCTACCGTCAGGTGACGGTGGTTTGCGATAATGAACCACTTAAATATCGTGCTTGGGGGTCCCCTTAGTATGGATCTCTGTGATGTTTAGAACCGTGCCACCGCAAAATGATATTTGTAAAGGAAGAACTGACAATTAAAATCGGTCACGGCTGGAATGTATTGCTGGTTCCCTGCAATAGAAAGATCATTGAAAAAGCATTGCGTTGGGGGTCCCCCCCCCCCCGTCCATAACAGGCCCTTCGGGTCTGGTATGGATTTTAAGGGGAAACCCACGTCAAATTAAAAATGGTGTTGGGGTCCCCCCAAAATCCAAACCAGACCCTTATCCGAGCATGCAGCCCTGGCATGGCAGGGACGATTGAGCGTGCCCCCATCGAATCTTATCAGGCCACATGCCCTCAGCATGGGGAGGGTGCTTTGGGGTCTGGTTTGCATTTTGGGGGACCCCAATGCCATTTTTCCCAAAATTTGGCATGGGGTTACCCTTAAAATCCATACCAGACCTTAAGTGCCTGGTACGGACTTTGCGGGTGACCCCTACCCAAAATTTGTGTTTAATTTTGGCGTGGAGTTCCTCTTAAAATCTATGCCAAACCCTTATCCGAGTGTGCAGTCACTGTATATAGTCTACACATGGTGAAGTGGTTAGCACTTTTGCCTGGGTGCAAAAGGGACACTGGTTCAAATCCCAACCACAACACTAACTGCCTGGAGTTTGCATGATCTCCCTGTGTCTGCGTGGGATTCCTCCGGGTACTCCGGTTTCATCCCACATTCCAAAGACATACAGGTAGGTAAATTAGATCCTGTTTAAATTGGCCCTAGTATATGTATGAATGTGAGTTAGGGACCATAGATTGCACATCGCAAGACACTTTTTTAACCACAACAGTACCTGGTACGAAAACCCCCTTCCTGTCCAGGCCATTTTTCAGCTTTCAGCGCTATCACACTTTGAATGACAATTACTCAGTCATGCAACACGGTACCCATATGAAATTTGCGTCCTTTTTTTCACACAAATAGAGCTTTCTTTTGGTGGTATTTAATCACTAGGAGGGGGTTTATTTTTTGTGCTATAAATAAAAAAAGATTGATTTTTTTTTGAAAAAATGCCTTTCTTTGTTTCGGTCATAAAATTTTGCAAATTAGTAATTTTTCTTTGTAAATTTTGGCCAAAATTTACACTGCTACCTATCTTTGGTAAAAATAACCCAAATAAGTGTATATTATTTGGTCCTTGTGTAAGTTATAGAGTCTACAAGCTATGGTGCCAATCATTGAAAATTGATCAGATCTGATCACACCTGATATACTGACAGCCTATCTCATTTCTTGAGACCCTAACAAGCCAGGAAAGTAAAATTACCCCCCAAATGACCCCTTTTTGGAAAGTAGACATTCCAAGGTATTTAGTAAGAGGCATGGTGAATTTTTTGAAGCTGTAATTTTTTCCCACAATTCTTTGCAAAATGAAGATTTGTTTTTTCTTTTTTTTTTTTTTTTTTCACAAAATGATCATTGTAACAGGTTATTTCTCACACACAGCATATGCATACCCCAAATTACACCCCAAAACAAATTCTTCTGCTCCTCCTGAGTATGGCGATACCACATGTCTGAGACTTTTTCAC
>BLSH010433208.1:273614-285809 GCA_018402905.1 Glandirana rugosa
GCCGTTTTCTTTCTTCTGGGCCGTTTTCTTTCTTCTGGGCCTTGCGCCACCAGCTCCCCGGCCCCCCCACCTAATGTGAATGAGTCCCCCCTACCCATTCACCAAAAAAAAGGCACACTACGCAGCTTTTTAAAGTACTTAAATAAATCAGCTCCAGCGTCTTCTCCCTCTTCAGCGTCTTCTTTCTTCTGCTCTTTTGCGGGGTGGTCTTTCTTTTGCCGGGTCTTCTTTCTTTTGCCGGGTCTTCTTTCTTTTGCCGGGTCTTCTTTCTTTTGCCGGGTCTTCTTTCTTTTGCCGGGTCTTCTTTCTTTTGCCGGGTCTTGAGTCTTCTGGTCTTCTCCCTCTGTCCTTCTTCTGATGTTGACACGAAGCGATCTCCCGGACTAATGCTGTCTCCGCGCTCTTGTTAAATTATATTGGCATGGGTCGGGGCCACCCGCTGACACCCCGACAACCACCGATCGAAGTTGTTGGGGGAAGAGGCCCTTGTCCTCATCAACCTGGGGACAAGGGAATTTCCTGACCTGCCGGGCTGCATGCTCGGATAAGGGTCTGATATGGATTTGTGGGGCCCCGCGCCATTTTTTTTTTTTTTTTTTGGCGTATGGGTTCCCCTTAAAATTCATACCAGACCGAAGGGTCTGGTACCTCCCTTGGAGGGGAACCCCACCCAATTTTTTTTTTTTTTTGCGGGGGTTCCCCTTCAAGATCCTCAGCACACAAGTCGCACTGCAAGTCGGATCATTATGATCCGACTTCTGGTGTGAATTTCTATTCAAATCAATGGGCTCCCATAGGGGAACCATTGATTTTGAATAGAGACAGAGAAACGCGGCTTAAAGCTAGCGCGGAAAAACGTGCATTGACATCAATGCAAAACGGTGATAAAATCACGTGGTGTGTGTTTTTTTTTTTTTTTTTTTTTATCTATCTCAACCAGGAGGAGATAGTGACAAAAAAGATAGGCTTATCAGTTTGCTGCTTCTCCTGTCTTCCTCCAGTCAGATTTGCAGCACTGAACTGCTGCACAGAAAGATCAGGTCTCTGGCCCTGCCAGACAGATGTGCTGTGGGACAACTGTGTAAATCTTAGGACTTTATGGATAGAACTTCAAATCATTTGGTGGGAACTTTCATGTGTTTCACCTTGCTTGTAGTTTGGGGTTTAATCATTTTCAGTTGGTAAATATATTGCATTTTTATTTTTTATATTGCTGCTACCAGCCTACACCTCCTTTTTCAAATGTCTACACAGACCAGCCTTATTTGCTTTAGTAAAAAAAAAAAAATTAGAGGAGCTCCAGGATCTTAAAGAAAAGATTAAAAGTCAGCAGCTACAAATACTGTAGCTGCTGACTTTCTGTCTACTAATCCAGCGGTGTCTTCACCCGAGCCAATTTTTCAATCGGCTCCATCTTGGGTAAGGGAAACCGGCAGTGGAGCCTTGCAGCTTCACAGCCGGTTCCCTATAGCGCATGCGCAAAACGCAGTGCGCTTTGTGAATGGCCTGGCCGCGATGGAAGGCGGAGGGGGGGCCTAACTATTTTGTAGAAACACCTGCTATTAACCTGACTTTTAATTAATCAATTGGTGTTAGAAATAGCTCATATGAAAAGCTAAAACCCTCCCAAATGATGTTTAATGCACTGAAATAAATTAGTTTCACTGAAAAAATATTTATCATTTAATCAAGACAGGTCAAATTTTGGCAAGACAAAAGTTTTGTCGCCTATACAGAAATTGAACAAATTTACTGCTAATACAAAAATATGTTAGCAAATTAAGTAGTGGTCCTGTGAGATCCAAATTTAATATCTTGTATGACTTCCATGAGCTTGAAGGACTGCATCCATGCGGTTTGGCAAGGATTCATACAATTTATTGATGAAGTCATCAGGAATAGCAAAGAAAGCAGTCTTGCATGCCTCCCAGAGTTCATCAATATTCTTTGGTTTCATCTTCCATGCTTCCTCTTTCATCCTACCCCACATATGCTCAATGATGCTCATGTCTGGTGACTGGGCTGGCCAATCCTGGAGCATCTTGATCTTATTCGCCTTGAGGAACTTTGATGTGGAGATGGAAGTATGCAATGGAGCACCATCCTGCAGAATTTGGCCTCTTTTATGGTTGGGTATATAAGAGGTAGCTAAGATTTTTTTGGTATTTTAGACTATTGATGTTGCCTTCCACCCTGCAGATCTCTCGCACACCCTCATACTAGATGTAACTCCAGACCATGATTTTTCCGCCACCAAACTTCTTGTTTTCTGGGTGAATCTCGGATCCATGCGGCTCCAGTAGGTCTGCAATATTTGCGGCGATTGTAGTGTAATTCAACAGAAGATTCATCTGAAAAATCCACCTTCTGACACTTTTCCAGCGTCCATCCTTTTAGCAGACTGTGGGCCTTGGCAAATGCCACACTGTTTTTTCAATTGTCTTTTGTTTAGTGCTGGCTTCTGGGCACTGATTCGACCATGGAGGCCATTTCGAGACAGAATCCGACAAACTGTTCTGGTTGACACAGGGACTTCAGGTGACCAGGTCTCGTGGAGCTCTGCTGCAGTGGAAAATGGGCTGGCCTTGGATTTTCCAGCCAACAAATGGTCCTCTCGAGCAGTTGTCTTGCGGGGTCTGCCTGACCTGGGCTTGTCAAAAACTTCTCCAGTCTCTTCAAATCTTTTTTTTATCCTCTGTACTTGATGCTGAGACACATTGAAGGTGTCTGCCACATCAGCAGTGGATCTGGTCTTCAGCCTCTTGATAATCAAAACTTTAGTCTCAGGGTGAATCTTAGGCATGTTTGCAGAGGTCTAGTTGCAGTTGATGTGAAGGTCTAGTGTACTGTGGTTCTTTTTATACACACCTGAGACCTAATTGATCCATTATTAGTCACAGGTGAAGCTCATATGACAAGGCGACAGCACTTATGTCTTTGCAAAAATTGACTCAATGGGCTTTACCAAGCTGTGAATATTAGAATACTTTTTGACACTTTGGTTTTGCACTGAAACATTATTACAAGAGCTGTTGGGATTAAAATGAGCCATTTCTTGTAAAAAAAAAATCTTGATTAGAAATATATTTCAGCGGCACTTCAGGTCAATTTGTACACAAGCAACAAGACTTTTGTCAGGGACTGTACTTGGGTGCCCTCATTACATAGGGAACCTATGAAGTTAAAGTAATAAAGAAAATGACTTCAACAATGCTACTTTTAGAAAACCATTCATGCTATGCATTCTGTGTAAAATGTTTATTTGCAAAATAAATATTTTAGGTTAGCAGGTAAAATACAACCTTGGTTGAATTATAATACTAAAAAGCTTAAACACAGTTGACCCAAAATTAGTTCCTGAAAGTAGAGCTTGTCCCACTTTTTAAGCCACCTTGTTGGCACTAAATTGTTTGGATAAAGATTCAGGAATCTTTTTTTCTTTTTGTTCTATTTACCTCCATTTCTCCTCCAGCCATTCTATTTTTTTATACATTTAATTTGGATTCTGTCCATTTGGAGGAGGTTTTGGAGGTGAACATGACAGAATATTAGTGTCAATCCTGTTCGAACAGAACTGAAGTAAAAAATTACTCCTACAAGGTCTCCCATTCGCGTCATCTCCCCAGCTTTTTTGAGGTGCTGTTCTTTGGCTGTCTTGATTGGCTGGAGTGGGATGATGTCATGCACGCACATGTGTATTAGTGCAGTATATTTATTTGAAGAAGAACCTGCCCATTTTCAACAATAGTTCTGCGTTCAGGTGGACCACAATTTATTTACAACTATTTTTTTTTTTTTTAGCAACTCAGACATGCCACTTGAACTGATATGTGCGTGTACAACTGGGTAGAAGCTTAAGAGCATACCAAAACATATGCTGGCAGGATTCTATCTTTCATTTTTGATAGAGTAAAGAGGATTATTACCCCCATTTTATTTTTGCCATCTGTGTCCCACTGGGGAGGTTTACCTTCACTTCCTGTCCCATAGCCAAAACAGGAAGTGAGTCAAAATTCCTGCAAATTTAGGGAATTCCTTGGGGGACACCCTAGGGCACCAGAACTTAGTGTCCCCGTTGGAAGATTTCCCATGTATTACTTTTTTGGGCAAACCAAAAACTTGGACTTTTCTTTCACCTTCAATGATTGTAAATGGGACAAATAGAGCGAATCTCCCTAACGGGGATACAGAGAGCAAGGAAAACTGACAGGGGTTTTAATCCTTCTCCACTCTATCCAAAACTAAAGAAAATGTTTTTCTTTTAGTTATACTTTAAGGAAAGACTCCAAAATGTCTCCAAAAAGAGCTGGAGTCTGAAAACCAAGAGAAAAGACAAGTCTAAGAGGATCTTTTACATAATTTAACAGCCTTCAGAAGATTAGGATGGTTTAGTAACCTTCATAGTCTTGCCATTTGTGTGTGGTTTTTTTTCTCTGTTCGTTTGTCCTGTTGGCTATGACGTATTGTGTATTTGTTTTCAGGCCCAAAGCTAAAAATGGGAAGAAGAATACTGGTCAAAAACAAGATGTAGATTCCTCAGATGATGACGACGATGACTATGATAAGCGAGCATCTAGGCGACAGGCCACTGTAAATGTCAGTTATAAAGAAGATGAAGAGATGAAAACAGACTCGGATGACTTGTTGGAAGTATGTGGTGAAGATGTTCCTCAACCAGAGGAAGATGAGTTTGAAACAATTGAAAGAGTGATGGACTCTCGTTTTGGGCGAAAAGGAGGTAATTAGTGCTTCAGAC
Organism: Glandirana rugosa; assembly: GCA_018402905.1. Classification (NCBI taxonomy): domain Eukaryota; kingdom Metazoa; phylum Chordata; class Amphibia; order Anura; family Ranidae; genus Glandirana; species Glandirana rugosa. The sequence goes on from BLSH010433208.1 coordinate 278,371, forward strand.
CATTGAAAGTGTATTTCAGTCGGTCTTTTTTGATGATGTTAAACACTTGCAACACTCCCTTTTTACTTTATGAATTTTCTGATGGCACATCTCTACTGTGGAGTAACTATGTAGCAATATGTGGGAGAAGACTGAGACAATGATCATCACTAGCAAGTTGCAAGCTTTGGCTTTGGGGCTCCTTCACTGTATTTTAGACTAAAACTGGTGTTTTTTGGGCTGCATGTTTTCCTTACTTTTTTGTGGCCCTTGGTGGGTGCTTTTAGAATTAAAATAGTATGACGTTCCTGCAGTGTCCAGTTGATGATAAACTTCTATACTTCTTTCAATTGTTACCAAAATGTTAAGGACCAGGCTGCTATAACCATTTTCTGCAATTAAGTACATGTCGTTCTCCGTAGCCTTTTAGGCCCACTGTTTTAATTTAAATGTTCATTTTTTTATTTTATATTTTTTTTAAATAGAGTACATTGTACAGTGAGGGGGGGGGAGTATTTGATCCCCTGCTGATGTTGTACCTTTGCCCACTGACAAAGAAATGATCATTCTATCATTTTAATGGAAGGTTTTATTTTAACAGTGAGAGACAGAATAACAGAGAAACGTGTTTCAAAAAAGTTATAAATTGATTTGCATTTTAATGAGTGAAATAAGTATTGAGACCCCTTCGCAAAACATGACTACGTACCTGGTGGCAAAACCCTTGTTGGCAATCAGAGACGGTTCTTGTAGTTAGCCACCAGGTTTGCACACATCTCAGGAGGGATTTTGTCCCACTCCTCTTTGCAGATCCTCTCCAAGTCATTAAGATTTCGAGGCTGACTTTTGGTAACTCGAACCTTCAGATCCCTCCACATATTTTCTATGGGATTAAGGTCTGGAGACTGGCTAGGTCACTCCATGAGCTTAATGTGCTTCTTCTTGAGCCACTCCTTTGTTGCATTGGCCGTGTGTTTTGGGTCATTGTCATGCTGGAATACCCAACCACGACCCATTTTCAATGCCCTGGCTAAGGGAAGGTGGTTCTCGCCCAAGATTTGATGGTACATGGCGCCGCCCATCGTCCCTTTTGATGTGGTGAAGTATAAATTTTTGAAATTCGTTTTTCTGGATTTTTTTATTGTCTCTTGCGGTTAAAATAAACCTACCATTAAAATTATAGACTGATCATTTGTCAGTGGGCAAACGTACAAAATCAGCAGGGGTTCAAATACCTTTTTACCTCACTGTAATGTTAGTGTTACTAAACCCAGGACCCTGCATTCACTATATATGGTCTCCCACAGTACACAGAACATAGGAAATATAATAGTTTTTTAGCAAGTATAAACTGCTAAATACCTTTTTCTCATCAGCAGTTAGAGCAGTCTTGTGACTTCTATCAGTGTCTGGTTAAAGCTTGTAGGAGGAGTTTTCATTCTCCCATGAATGTCCTAAAAGGCTTCGTGACCTCTGTCTGGACAGTGCTGATCACATGCGCACTCCCAAAAGAAAAAAAAAAAAACGCTATATTAATGCACACCAAACTGAGCATGTGCATCTTGTCCCCAAGGCTCTATTCTATCAGGAGATGGTTTAGGGACTGTGTAAGAAGGGGAGGATCAGAGAAGACCTCATCAAGCAGCCTTTTTACACAAGGCTGAGGATTAACCCCTTATGTTCCGCAGTCAGTATAGCAAGCATGCTTTGCTGCATATACAGACGGATTTTACTGTTGTGGGTTTAGTAACACTTTAAAATTTGAATTATACATTCTAAATTGTGGAAATACGTGTTTATGCTTCTCATATGGGTTAGATTTTTTTTGTTGTGAATTTCTTTGGATGGCATGAAAAAATGTATATGTAAATGTTAAAGGTGCAAGAGGATTTTCACCTTCAACTATATTCCCAGAGCACTATAGGGTACGTGAGTAAACCGCACAGGAGTATTAGCCTGCTTTTAATAGGCTTTTCACAATGGACCTACTAATGTCTAGAAAATGTGAAAGAAGACAAACTCCACTAGTTGATTTCACAGTATTGCATAATTTGTACTGTTTTATTTTTACCGAACTAAAGAAAATATCACATTTTTAAAATGTCTCCTGACAAAGATCATTTTAGCACCTGTGCAGATAAGGAAGCAGAGCCTGAATATGTAATGGACAAATACTGATGTCCACTTGTGCTTACACTACACTTGGCAAACTTCCTTTTGCAAATGTTTTTGTCGTTTTTATGTTTTAGGTAAGCCGTTAATACAGAAATCAGGTGTTGCAATTATTTTCAATTAGTGTGTAACTCTTTTTATATCTACTTGTTCACAGTTACTGGTGGTACTACGACCATTTATGCAATAGAAGCTGATGGTGATCCTAATACTGGTTTTGATGGAACAAAAGAGCCCGGAGAAGGCCAGTATTTAATTAAATGGAAAAATTGGTCTCATATTCACAATACATGGGAAACTGAAGAAACACTAAAACAGCAAAATGTAAAAGGAATGAAAAAGATGGAAAACTACAAGAAAAAAGAGCAAGAGACCAAGAAATGGTACTGGCCTTAAACAATTTCTAACTCTTTTTATTCAAGTTGTGTCTAATGTAAATTCATTGCACACACTCACAGTGGTAACTGGTTTCCTCTTGAAGTGCATAAGGATTAGTGCAAGGTAGTTTGTAATGTATTATAGGAGCACAGAACAGTGTAGCAGCATTAGACTCATTCTACTTGCTTTGTCATTACAAGTAAAGCCACTAATAAACTGTTACATAAGTTAAATTTGGTTAAATGAAACAGATTCAGCATGCTGTCACCGTTAAAGTGGTTGTAAACTTCAAACATGAAAGATGAAGAAAGCACATCTTCTATACAATGTACTTGTCTTTACTCCAAAGCTTTGAGTTTCATTTCCATCTGCTGCCTTGTTCTTTTTGTTATGAGTCACTTCTGGTAGCTTTCCCTGACACCAGAGTTAACAAGGTAATGGCGAGGGAGCTGCAGCATGCAGTCCGTGACACACATTCACAACTGTGCTTCTTCCTCTACTGTGTGCTGGGGAGATGTCCCTTCCCTCCAAATAAGACTCAGAGCTGTTGGCTCTGTGAAGACTTCAGATGCCCGCCCCTGCTCCTAGATCTAAGAAGAAATCCTTTCATCTTTGCGTTTCCAGAACGAAGAAATAGCTGCACATACATAGCTACAACTTATACAAAGATGAAACAAATCCTACATATCAATTAATGCTAATTACTTCACTGGGTATAGGTAGAGGTTTACAACCACTTTAAATATAAGTTAATGAAATATCCAAACCTAATGTTTTCTGTGTATACATTGAGATTCTGTCATTGGAGGGAAAACTGCTGAAGAGGCAAAGTACAGTCATGAAGGGGTGCCTGCACATAACTGCAGCAGACTCACAAACCTTCCTATAACAGCCAAAGGGGTGAGTACGTTTTGGCATTATAAAGTACGAAAGCTTTGACTGTATAAACAGCCTGAGATTTGGCTAAGACGCCTATGTGCGGGGACCTTAAAGTGCCTGAACTTTATATCTACAGCAGTTTCCCTTTCCCCCTTGGTGAAATCGCTATTAACCCATTAGGTTCTAAGTTTCTTTCCTTTGCAATTCTAAAGGCTAAAAGCAGCATCACCTGAAGATATTGAGTATTACAATTGTCAACAAGAACTTACTGATGACCTTCACAAACAGTATCAGATTGTGGAGAGAATCATAGGTAAGGGTTTTTGTTTTTGTTTTGTTTTTTGCAATGTGTGTGAATTACTTGATACTTACATACTTGATTGAGGAGGGGTGTTTTTGATGAACATAAAAATACACACAAATTAAAGATGTGGGGGGCACTGCTGCTTTTGCACCAAACATACTTTTTGGAACTATGGCCAAAAAGGTCATTCTTGGTCTCATCAGACCATAACAGATTTTTCCACATGCTTTTGGCAGACTTGAAGAAGGTTTTTGCAGAATGTACTGGGCTTGGATGTGTGTGTTGGTTTTTTTTTTTTTTTTTTTGTTTGTTTGTTTAGTAAGCAGAGGCTTCTGCCTTGCTACCCTATCCCACAGCCCAGACATATGAAGAATATGGGAGAGTTTTGTCAAATGTAGGATACAACCAGTACTTGCCAGAGATTCTTTTGCTAACCATGGCTTTTGCTTTAAGAGGCAACTGAGTAAATGTCAGAAAAATCCTATCAGAATAGCCAAACTTTGTGGGCTTGGCCACATCCCACCCAGCCTATAGCAAAATGACGGTGGGTGGTAGCTCTCCCATTCTGACTGAACGTCATGTGACATCCTACAGAATGAGCCACTCATGCTCATCACCCCTGGGGGCGCGCAGCACGTGATCGATACTCCGATCACAGTAAAAAACCTATGACGTAGGCTCTTTACCGCTTGATCAGCTGTGTCCAATCACAGCTGATCACAGCCTAACTAGGAAGTGACTGTTTCCTCTATTCACACTGACAGGGTGTGAGTAGAGGAGAGCCGATAAGCGGGTCTCCTGTCAGTGGGAGTCTGCACTAATAATCAGTGCAGTGATTATCAGTGATGCCTGTCAGTGCCTCCATCAGTGAAGGAGAAAACTTACTTCACAAAATTTTATAACCTAATTGAAGAAACTTTTTTTTTTTTCAAAATGTTTGGTTAGCAAAAAATAAAAAAACAGTGGTGATTAAATACCACCAAAAGAAAGCTCTATTTGTGTGAACAAAAAGTTAATTTGGGTACAGTGTTACATGACCACGCAATTGTCATTCAGAGTGCGACGGCGCTGAAATTTGGCCTGGGCAGAGGAACGGTTGAGAAATTGTCTGGTATTGAAGTGGTTAAAGGATCTTCACAAAATATAATAAATGCACTTTTTTTTTTTTTTTTTTTTTTTTTTACAGATAAAGAAAAAATGTGCATTTTTTTATTCTTTATTGCAGGAGCCTGTAAAGCATTGCAATGCAGGTCTCCTGCAGATCTGTCAGTGTATCGGACTTGCTTGTGCAGGGTGGGGGAGAAGATCCCCACTAGCCGTCAGATTGGGGACGTGCGGGGGCCGGTCCGTTCGTTACATAGTACACCCTGGATATGGGTGTAACATGTTACGAAAGTTGAACTAATCCTTTAGCCCTCGTTCACATTGAAGCGATTTAACACGTCAAATCGCATGACAAGTTGCCGCCGATGGCACCGTTCGGAGCGATGCCGACTTTGCGGTTTGAATGTGCTTGGTTAATTGTAACTATAAGAAGGTGTGTACACCTATGCAAAACCCCCCTTTTTTTTTTTGCCACTAAACAATTTCAGTTTAATTGAATTGCACATATTATAGTCCACATTAAGCCTGGATACACACTATAGCAATGCGGAAATCAGTGCTATTCCAGTGCTGATTCCCGCATCACATCTCTCCAGCAGGCAGTTCACACTGCCCTTTGCAAACCGCTGCAGGTGTCAACACAATGTTAATGACACCCGTAGATCGGTTCACAGATCGCAGTGCGAACTGTGGATTCGGACAGGAATCCGATCGCATGGGTCTCAACACCCATGCGATCCATGCGATCCGATTCTAGTGCAGGAAAAAAAAAGTCCCTGCACCTCTTTTGTGTGAATCCAATGCGAGTTTAGCCATACAACTGTATGGCTGAATTCACATTGCACAGATATGATGTGATCGGCACAGCAATGCGGGTGCGAATCACATGCAATGTCTGTGTTCGCACTAGTGTGAACCCACTATACACAGTCAGGTCCATATATATTCGGACACAGGCACAATTTTAGTTTTTTCAGGTATTTTCCAAAACATATTCAAGCTATAGTTCTATAATGGGTTTGGGCTGAAATTGCACACTGTGGTTTAATTTGAGGGTATGTACATCCAAATCAGAGAAAAGGTTTAGGAATTACAACTCTTAAGAATAGCAGCCCCCCCCCCCTTTTTCAGGGGACCAAAAGTAATATAACAATTGAATCAAAAGCTGTTTCATGGCCAGGGGTAGACTATTTCTTCTTCAATTAAGTAGGTAAAAGGTCTGGAGCTGATTCTAAGTGTGGCATTTGCATTTGGAATCTATTGCTGTGAACCTACATAAAGCATCCAAAGGAGCTGTCCATGCAAGTGAAAACAGGCCATTGTAAGGCTCCAAAAATGAAGCAAATTCATCAGAGCGATAGCAGCCACATTAGGAGTGGACAAATCAACAGTTTGGTACATTCTGAGGAAACCAGAACGCACTGGTGAGCTCAGCAACATAAAAAGGCCTGGACGTCCATGGAAGACAATAGTGGTGGATGATCGCAGGATCCTCTATAGTAAAGAAAAAAACATTCCCAACATCCAGACAAGTGAAGAACACTGTCCAGGAGGTGGTCGTATCCTTGTCAAAATCTACAATCAAGAGAAGACTTCATGAGAGCAAATTAAGAGGGTTTACCACAAGGTACAAACCATTCATAAGCCTAAAGAATAGAAAAGCCATATTCGACTTTGAAAAAGCCAGACTAATTCTGGAAAAGCATTCTTTGGATGGGTGAAACTAAGCTTAAAGCGGTAGTAAACTCAGCTAAAGATACAAAATTTAAACAATATTATTTTTTCACTAGACATATTCAATCTCTAACCCAAAAATAGGATGCTGTAAAATATTTCTTATGGGAATAATCAAGTATGACTGGTGTATAAAAATGGTTGCATTTCCTAAAGTCTGTACTTCAAATTAATGTGGATTGTTTTGTTTTAATTTTATTCTGGTGGCATACAGAGCCAGAAGTATGGAAATTGTACCTGTGTCCAAATATATATGGGCCGAACTGTGTGTGTATATATGTGTGTGTATGTATGTATGTATATATGTGTGTGTGTGTATATATATATATATATATATATATATATATATATATATATATATATATATATATATATAAAAATAAAGCTCACTGTAAACTATATTTAATGCATATCTATACTGTCATAATAGATTTTGTGTAAATGCGAAGTTGAATCTTTAGCAAAACTACTTGTTTTGCTGTGATTTTGTTCATTGAGTAAAAACATTTGAGTTTTATATTTCTGCAATTTTGCAGCTCATTCAAATCAGAAATCTGCAGCTGGATACCCTGATTATTTCTGCAAGTGGCAAGGTCTTCCGTATTCAGAGTGCAGTTGGGAGGATGGAGCACTTATTGCTAGAAAATTTCAGGCACGCATTGATGAATACTTTAGCAGGAATCAGTCCAAAACTATTCCTTTTAAGGAGTGCAAGGTAAGGAAATTTGGGATACATAAATGAGAAAGTGCTACAGCCACTGAATGTAGGGCATGTCTATTGTCTGTAATTCAGTGACTAAATTGGGGGCTGCACCATTTTTAACCCTTTTGCTGCCGTTTGTCCGGTTTTTGCTTTTTTAAAACATTTCTGCAAAAAAAAAAAAAAAAA
>BLSH010433208.1:320452-332968 GCA_018402905.1 Glandirana rugosa
TTTTTTTTTTTTTGTGCGCTGAGACCAGTTTCTTAGACGCCAAGGAACCGGGTTGGTGTCTTGTGTTTAGGTTTGCCAATTATATGTGACGTCAGTCTTTTTAGTACTTCACTGTTGAATATGTCCCAATTCTATGATTTATAAGTTATTAAATGTTTTGTTCTGGGATTTCATAAAACTATTGACACGTAATCACACACCTGGCGATTTTCCTTGGTTCTGGGTGTGATTATGTTTCAATTGTTTGTATAGAAGAATGCAATACGTAGGGTACGTGCAGTGTACTAACCCTCTAATTTTTACGGTGTCTTCTGACAATTTATCGGTGGTCATAAATGACTTCATGATTTTTCTGACTGCAGTGTATATTAACCGTTTGGATTTGTGTTCTGTGGTTGGGCCAAGGAACCGCAGATTCTTTGACCAGAGTCGCGTGTTTTTTTTTTTTTCTTATCTTTCTAAACAGTACATTACAGGGCGCACAGAACTTCATATTCATGGCTATTTGGCTATGCTACCACCTTCAGGCGAATAGACACTGGGCAAAAAAGGCAGAAATTCTCACCCAGGCATAGCCCCTCTCAGCTCAACTAAGCCTCCATTTTTAGCTAGTATCATTAGATGATGGATTTGCCTACAGATGTCTCTCTGAAGATCTCTTTAGTTCCCAGTTTCCTTGATTATTTACACCCCTGCTGAGGTAGGGATGGGTTTTATTTGTATTGGTCACTACCCCAGATGCAAGAATGGCCATGGCCTGTGGTGATGCCGATGGGCACTAAATCCTGTGGGCAATGATCTCCTGGGTAAAGTACCTGATGGACTAAAACCCCCCACCCATGGGTGAGTCCCAGGTGCAGTGGGGTAACCTAGTGAGTATGGAAAGAGGTGGGTGGGTGACGAAGGGGGTCTCTTTTAAATATGAAAAGAGAAAAAGGGCGGGACTTTAAATGAGGTATACATTGATGCGATTTCAAACAAGGATACCAAATAATATAAATATTTATTGTTGAACTTTGACAACAATACCATGCAGTGATGGGTATATATACATAATGGTAGACATGTAAACAGTAGTATATAGCAGACTTGTTGCACATGAATGAGAAAGTAGGTTAATAAAAACAAGCTCCAAATGGTGGAGTGCTGACAGCACATACAATAACCTGAGTAAACCATTTGCATCTAGAATATGCCCGACGGCGTTTTGTGGCAGTAGGGCCACTCTTCAGGGGCTGATGTGAAATTAGTAAAATCTGAAAAAAGACATGGGCATGTCACTAAGGCACAAGCAAAGCGACCCTGCTGGGGGAAGCCAAAAAATAAGCAATAGTAAAAAATGGTTAATAGCTGTAGATTGGATACATGGTGAGCTACTTACACGGGACCAGCATGCTCATGACAGTGAGCTGAGATAGGCGGGCTGACATGGCCGTCCATACCGGGAGCTGAGGTGCTGTTCGTGGTATGAGGAACCACAGGAAAGTGATAATTGGTGTCAGATTGTCCCAACGACAGGAACGCAGAGGCTCCAATCTGTGGTGGATGTAAAGTATCAAGGAAATTGAATTGAAAGAGGTCTAGTCCAAGGGAAAAACAAAAGACCCATACACCAAGGAAGGTGATAAGGATATAGGACAACAACTGTGTGAGTTGTAGTTGTGAGGATAGGCTATGAAACCAGGTTAACACAGGTATTGCAGCAAAATAAACAGAAGTACTGTGAACCAATGTGAAGCTGAGGGGGTGAAAAAAAACAACAAAGGATGAACAAGATCAAAGTTGCAACAGTGCCAGTGAGACTTACAGCATATGAGGTACAACGTGCTTGCAGCAGGACCAACCGAACACAGCAATGCCACACAGACTGCCATAAAGGGGAGACACCTGGAGCAGAGCAGACAAGCTGCTCATATATATCCAGGTCAAGCCCCATTGGTCCGCCTAGATGGTGATGCCGATCGGCACTAAATCCTGTGGGCAATGATCTCCTGGGTAAAGTACCCGATGGACTAAAACCCCCCACCCATGGGTGAGTCCCAGGTGCAGTGGGGTAACCTAGTGAGTATGGAATGAGGTGGGTGGGTGACGAAGGGGGTCTCTTTTAAATAAGTACCATATACCTTGGTATGGGCAGACCTAGGAAAACATTTAAATGTTTCTCCCAACACCAAAAGGAAGTTATATTTTTAGCAGTTAATAAAAAGAGAAATCAAATCAGGTTGCTTGCTGGTCTAAAGTAGCATTTAATCTAAAGTGCGATCACCCCCCCCCCAACGACACAGGGCGCGATGCGGGGAGGGCTTGAAATGTTGGCAGTCCTGCATTTACAGTACCCCGCTCAATGATGTATTGCCAAACTGTTTTTAGGTAGGGTGCTATACAGGTCCAGGGCAGTGAACCCTAGCTGAGGGATTGAGTCCCTGAAGGCCCTCAGGGCGCAGTCCACCATGATGGGTGAAAATCTAGACCCCTTGTGTACGGGGTACTGTGACTAGTGAGTGCACCTGGGTAGCCCTGCTGATTATCTGAACAGCCAGGTGCCCCCCACTCCATCCTTACTTGGGGTGATTATTAGAAGTCGCCTGGGACTAGGTGGTAATTTGCTGCTTGTAATTACAAGTGGGCATGGTGTCAGCTATGCCTGGGTGCTTTTCCTCCACCTTGGGACTGCTTTTATTGTTTGTGTGCATTAAAATGCAGTTAATTTGCATTTGACAAACATTATGCCACATAAAAATTTGCAGCAGCCACCATTGTATTCCCCAGGGCCTCTGCTTTCAGAAAATATATAGTTTGGGGCTTCTTCAAAGTAATTTTCTAGCAAATAAATGGTGATTCTTTTAAAAAAATATGTGAAAAATGTCAAAATTGGCTCGGATGGCAAATGGTTTTGTATGCGGATTGGGCTCACACCGACAAGGTGTTCACTCCACCAAAGAGGTTTGTTCAGCAATACTCCATGAAGATGCGTGCGGTAAGCCGTTGCTCAAAACCGACACAGTGCTTCAGATGTGGATGTGCTTGTGCATGGCCTCAGCCAGCGCTGCTCCGGCCACACCCCCTGACATGTTTCACCCCGCCTACTGGGGGTTTGGTCTCATACATATACCCCACATATGTCCACGCCTGCTCCCACTTTCTGAATACCAGTAGAGACACCTGTTACCTCCAGCTTTGAATGGGGAGCTTCAAGTCCACACGTCAATGCCCCATGAAGGATGAATACTAAGTGGAGCATGACTTTGGTGGATGCGGTAATCTCTCTCTGAATACCGATGATTCTGGATATCCCAGCTTGGCTCAGGAGAATGTGTGGTTTCCCAACATTGATAGCATGTCAGCATATATGGTCCTTTTGTCTTACCAGAATGCCCTGACCTTCTTTCGTAAGGTCCGATCTTCCATCCTCCTTTATGGGCACTGGCTTTAACAGCATGGCTATTGAAGTCAAGAGTTTTGAGAGACAGGGAAGTCTCCAATTCTGTTATCCCTACTATTTTAAAAATCAGCAAGGCTACTTTGAAAATTTACCACAAGACCTGGAATTCTTGTATTGCTTGCTATGGCTAGGAAATTTCATCCTTGCAAGTATGCTATAGGCCATGTCTTTGATTTTCTCCAAACGGGTTGACAATACTGTGCATCTGGCCTTATGTACTATAAAGGTTTCAGCCTTGGCAATCTTATTTCAAAGGCTGATTGCTTCCCGTTTTTTGGTGCCCGCGCTCACTGTGTTCGGGGAGGGCCAGGGAGCGGGTGCGGCGGCTTCGATTGCCGCCGGCTACCCGCGATGGCCCCCCCCGGAGCGAAGGAACGGAGGTCCGTGTAAGTAAACACGGACCTCCGCTCTGTGTGAGGGGGAAGGGCTGTGATCACAGCCTTCCTGTACGTGAAGGCTTTGACCACTTCCCTTCCCCAGATAGGGCAGCCCCCATACAGTTAGAACACGCCCAGGGAACATGGTTAACCCTTAGAGCGCCCCCTGCAGGCTAACCCCTTCACTGCCAATGGCATTTACACAGTAATCAGTGCATTTTTATAGCACTGATCGCTGTATAAATGCCAATGGTCCCAAAAAAGTGTCAAAATGGTCCGACATGTACGCTGAAATATCGCAGTACCGCTGAAATATCGCAGATAAAATAAAAATAAAAACCCCAAAAATGAATTATCCGTAAACGCGACCACTTTTGCGCAAACCAATCAATAAATGCTGATTGCGATTTTTTTTTTTTATCGCAAATATGAGGAAGAATATAAATCGGCCAAAAACGGTGAAAAAAAATGTTTTTTTATTTTTTTTTTGGATTTGTATTTTAGCAAAAAGTAAGAAATTTGGGTTTTTTTGCAAAATTGTCGCTCTTCTTTTGTTTATAGCGGCGATCAGAAATGACGCAGAGGTGATCAAATACCACCAAAAGAAAGCTCTATTTGTGGGAAAAAAAGGACGCAAATTTTGTTTGGGTACAACGTCGCACGACCGCGCAATTGTCAGCTAAAGCGACGCAGCGCCGAATCGCAAAAAGGGCTCCGGTCCTAAAGCTGGAAATCCTTCCGGGGCTGAAGTGGTTAACTGACAATGGGTACAACGTTGCAGGACCGCGCAAAACGATATTGACACCCTTTTTTTCCCACAAATAGAGCTTTCTTTTGGTGGTGTTTGATCCCCTCTGCGCCACTTCTATTAACAAAAAAAGAGCGACCATTTTGAAGAAAAAACAAAACCTTTTTTTACTTTTTGCTAGTATACATATAAAAAAACAAATTTATTCATCAGTTTTGGCCGTATATTTCATATTTGTGGTAAAAAAAAATTGTGATCTGCGTTTGGTTTGCGCAAAAGTTGCCGCATTTACAAACCATGAGCATTCATTTATCTGGTTTTTACTATTTTTTTTTTTTACTATTAATGACTATCTGCACTTTTTATCGTAACTGTGATATTGCAGCGGACATGTCAGACATTTGACATTTTTTGGGACCAATGACTTATACAGCGATCAGAAATGTAAATATCCACTGATTACTGTGTAAATGTCATTGGCAGTGAAGGGGTTAACCTGCAGGGGGCAATCTAGGAGTTAACTGTGTTCCCTAGGCGTGTTCTAACTGTGAGGGGGCAGGCTGCCAGAGGCATAAGAGATCTAACTGATCCCAGTGACGGGGATCGGTAGATCTCTTTACATGCCGTCTGTCAGAACGGGGAATCGCCGTGTTTACATCGGCGGTTCCCGTTTTCTTTTCTGCCAGGCAATTGCGAGTAGCCGGCGGACATCGAGTGCGGCGGGCACGAGAGCGATCTGCTGTTTATAAACGACGATTCGCGCTACAGCGCCACTCTGCAGCAGTAAATGTACGCGAGCCGGTCGGGAACCAGTTAACTTCCTGAGGGATCAAAGAGGTCGCGCAGCTACCAAATCTGCCAATCTCCAATGGATTCGGCAGCTTATTTTTCAAGCTTAGTTTTAAAGGGTAAATTCCACTTTTGCTCAAGATTTCAAAGCTGCTACCTGGTCTTCGGATTCACACTTTGTTTTTTTTTTTTTTTTACAAAGTTTTACCAGGGGGTTGTTAGAGCCCCTAAGAACACTAACTTTGTTGGCAGTGTTTTTGCAGGCTGCTGCGTGAGATTCTTTCCTGTTTCTAGTTTGGTTCTCTTATGGTGCCTGTTGGCTTATTGATGTGTTGACCTCCCCTCATTACTAAAGCCACTCTTTGTCCTGTGATGTACGATACAGAAAATGGGATTTTTGGCTTTCCTGTAAAATTAATTTTTGGAGTACATCACAGGACAGAGATCCCTCCCCTCTCTCTTGTGGTATTTGGCTTGCTACAAAACTGAAGTGCTTCCTATGGGGGAGAGGTTATAAAAAGGAGAATTCCTGTCTTTTTTGCCAGTGTCCGATCACTTTTAGGTGGTGTATAACACAGTTTGTAAGGATTACTAAAGCTGCTCTGTGATGTGCTCCAAGTAATCAATTTTACAGGTAAACCAAAAATCCCATTTGTTTGCCCATGTCTAATCCTTCTGTAGGAGTCAGTATTTCCAGATGGGCAGCAGACTATTTACAGAAAGTCTGATCTGCACATTTTATACTTAAATGTGAATGCCAAACATGGATAACATTTTTAATACAGTATTTTAAGAAAATGTATATATATTTTTAAAATGGTATTTTGCTGTGTTTAGGTAAACATCTATCGGCTAGTGACCAAAAGCTCTGTAGAGGAAGAAATTATTGAGAGAGCAAAGAAAAAAATGGTGTTGGATCATCTGGTTATTCAGAGAATGGACACTACCGGCAAAACTGTTTTACACACCGGATCAACACCTTCTAGGTATATGTTGCCATAAACCAGTCATCACTAAATAGGGGAATTGTGGTGCACACCCAGATCAAGTGACAGTCCTATCCGAAATGCCAGCCCCCAGTGCAGATTCCCCCCTCCACTGCAGTCATTGGTTGCTTGGGGGCCGCTGGTGTTCTAACACCCAATGACCTCACATGTGTGGCCTGTCCCCAACATCAAAGGAGGATAAAAGTGGGGCTTCCTCCATGCTAGACCTGCAGCCTGCTTCACCTTCCAGCTCCTGACCTTTTGCCTGACGCTAAAAGGTACAGGGGCGCTGATGTAAGGGTTTACTCTGAAGGGGGCACCTGATGTAAGGGGGCACTCTAATGGGGGTCTTTTTGTTGATAGACAAGAACTACATATATCCTATCTGAGTCATAGCACAAGCAAGAGATTTGTACCTTTTTTTTCAATTTGTTTCATAGCCCTACAATAAGCCTTTGTGTATTCTGCTAGTTGATAATTTGCCCTAACATGTCTTCTCCTTTCAAAGCGCTACACCTTTTAACAAAGAAGAGCTTTCTGCTATTTTAAAGTTTGGTGCTGAAGAATTGTTTAAGGAACCTGAAGGAGAAGAGGAGGAGCCCCAGGTATAAAAGCAGCCAACTGTATATGTTTTCTGATTTATTTTGTTGTCTTGTTATAAATGAATGTGCATTTTGAATACAGGAAATGGACATTGAAGAAATACTGAACAGAGCAGAAACCCGTGAAAATGAAGGCGGACCAACGACTGTAGGAGATGAGTTGCTTTCACAATTCAAGGTATTGCATCCTAGCATAACTACCTTAAAGTGCTTGTAAAGGCTTTAGTTCTTTTTCCCCCCTAATGCATTCTTTGCATTAAGTTAAAAAGAACCTTTCATGGTCAACTCCCTCCAGCCCCACCCTAAACACCTGTCCAATCTCGATCCAACGCTGTGCCCGAGAGCAGCAGTACACGTGGAGGCAACAGCTGGAGCCATTGGCTTCTCTTGCTGTCAATCAAATCCTGTGAGAAGGGCATTGGGGCTGAGCTGCGTGACTGTAGATGCACACAGCCCAGCTTGGGATTGAGCAGCTTGTTATGGGGGAACGCAAAAGGGAGGTGGAGCCAAGAGCACCAGCAGGGCACCCCAGAAGAGGAGGTTCGGGGCAGCTTTTTGCAATACCATTGCACAGAGCAGGCAAGTTTAACATGTTTTCCATTTAAAAAGAAATGTACACGTTTACAATCCTCTTAGAGGATAAGTTTACGATTTGGGAAAAATAATAAATGCACATATTTTTGCTGAAAAAAAATGTACATTTATTATTTTTTTCCCCATGAGCCTGCAAAGCATTGCACCTGTGAAAAGTGGATCACCAATGCAATTTCAGGCTTCTGCAGACAAGACCCTACAACTTTCAGCCCATACTTCTGTATGGGCCGTCAGTTTAAATGCTGCAGGGTATATCAATGAACTCTGCGCACGCTCAGCAGTGCCCTCAGTTAATTGAGAACTACAAGTTGTCGGCCGTGACTTCTTCCGTTCACAGATCGTAAATGAATGACTTGGCCATGCAGGCGAGGCGAATACTACATGTATTTTGTCCGATTTGAAATGTAATACTGTTAAACATATTTTTTTATATATATTTTATGCAAGTGCCTTTCTGAGAGGTACGACAGGTGGAGGGTATTCTCTAATGTCACATTATTTTAATGTTAATTCACACGTTTCACCCCACCAGCTTTATTTTTAGTTTTATTAAGATGTGCTTTATTTGTTTTTTTTAAACAAGGTTGCTAACTTTGCTACAATGGAGGAAGATGATATTGTGGAAACTGATCGCAATTCTAAATCATGGGATGAAATTATTCCTTCAGACCAGAGAAGAAGAATGGAGGAAGAGGAAAGGCAGAAAGAACTTCAAGAAATCTATCTTCTTCCTAGGATGCGCAATTGTGCAAAACAGGTACTATATATTTGTTTTGGCAGAATCAATTGCATACTTTGGCATTCCTTTCCACTGTTGCAAACGTCATGCTTTAACAGGCTTGTTTCTACAGTTTTCATTGTATGGTCACTTTATGCATTGTAGGCTAGTTTCAATGGAGGCGAAGGCAGACGCAGTCGAAATAGAAGGTACTCTGGGTCTGAAGACAGTGATTCAGGGTCTGACCGAAAACGCCCCAAAAAAAGAGGTCGGCCAAGAACAATTCCACGAGAGAACATTAAAGGCTTTAGTGATGCTGAAATAAGAAGGTGGTATAATTACATAACCGAATTACTTATGTTTTCCTTGAGTAAAATGTATGTCCTAATTTTATAATATTGTTGATTTCTCATAGTGTGAGCTTACATTTGTTTTCTTCTGTGCTTCTAGGTTTATTAAAAGTTATAAAAAGTTTGGAGGACCTTTAGAAAGGTAAATTGTTAAAAAAATGTTCACATTTATTTACTGTGTTAATTTAACGATAGCTGTTTTCATGCAAAGATTAACAATAGAATAAAGAATTACCATATAGAATAAGCACAGGGCAATTCCTACTGTATCTCAGACTGTACAAGAGCAGGGATCGCCTGTAATGTTGCTGGCTGGGTGCTCTACAGGTCCACAGTGGTCCACTTGGAGAAAGTTGAGCCATTGAAGGACCTGTGGGACACGCCACCCATGGGGGTGAAGTTCAGGCCTTTTGGCCCTGCAACAAAAATGGTGAGTGCCCCTTTATGTTGATTATGTGGCAGTTCCCTAGTATTCCTTGTACTTTGGGCAGTGAGGGCTGGTTACAGTGTGAGATTGGAGCAACATGCCACCGTAGTGCTTTTCAAAAGGAGCAGACCGGGCGTGGTGTGCAAAATTTTGGTTCTCTTGGGCATGGAAACATGTACGATCAGCTGCTTCTGGGAAACTATAGCGCTATACAGCTTCAGGGCAGTTCTTGCAGTATTCTGGCATAGCCTAGCCTGCAACCTCAGTAATATCTTGGGAACCCTACTCCGATCCCACACACTGGGAAGTTTTTAGTGGTGTTTTAAGCACGGAGTCCTGCTTGGCTGCTCACCTTGGCACTTGGTGCAACACATTTAGTTAGCCACAGGGTGCTATATGGGTCCAGGGCCATTGTCTGTCCCTATGGTTACCAGACCCTGAAGACCCTTGGAGGGGGTGGGGGGGTGTATGCCCACTTTTACAGGCTGGACACATACAAGGGACCAGTAACCTAAAAAAAAAAAAAAAAAAAAAAAAAAAAAGATAGGTTTGTCTCGTTATCAGACTGTTACTTGAGTCTTATAGGAAGTAGAAGACTTACAGCTGTATTCAACCCAAAACCAAAAATATAATGTGTTGCGTCACACCGGTCATTAATTGTGGTGGCTGCATTAGGCTTCCATACCTCACTCTTCAGGGGCTTCTACCTCCTCAAAAATTAAAATTCAGCCCTTGCTTTTGGCACCCGACTTGGAATACACAGCCCACCAAGTCTACCCCAAAGCCTACTTCACAATGTTGGGACACCCTCACTCTTGGAGTGGGGAGTTGTCAGTTTGCATTCTTTTGGGGCACAGATGGCACATATTCTCCAAGATACCATGGTCAGTTATTGCCTCTTAGACCAGGGAAATGCTTGATATCTGTAGGCATTTAAGATGTCTACCTCTATATCCCAGTTTACCCACTTTATCAGTGCTTTCTGTGCTTTACAGTAGGAACCAGACGCTTAAAATTTATCAGACAGTTGCTTGCACTCTCTACTTATAGCATCCAGGTTACAGGGTACCTAGATAACCTCCTGAATAATTAACCCAGTATTTTGTCGGCCCGCAGAACAACCAGAACAAAAAAATCTCTTGACCTTTCCTAAGCTTCTCTCCACCCAAGCAAGGAACTCCCTAGTTTGGTTGGTTGCCAATCCAACCTTGTAAAGGGAAAAGTAGTTTCTCTCAATCTCATGTAAAGTGATAACAAATGCCAGCCTCACAGGCTGGGGAGGGATGTTTCAATCTTTCACAGTTCACGAAATCTTGTCAAAGCAATTGGCTTTGCACCCCTTTATTCGGGGACACTCAATCAGGGTACAATCAGACAATTCCACAACATTGGGTAATTGGCAGGTGAAATGCCTCAGTCTTCACTGCTTGGACCAAAGGAAATGCTCCCTTCATTCCAATTAGTTAACCATTTAACGCTCGCCCACCCACAATGTACTGCGGATGAGCACCCACTGTAGGCAAAGCGTCGTACCAGTACTTCTGGGTTCAGGGCGCGCACATGATTGTACACAGTGGGAGCCTGTCAGCAAGTCCCAGCTGGGACCTGCTGATTGTCTGTGTACATTACCAGCCTAGAGCTGTGTTGTGTTCATCAGAGCCCTGTACTCAGTTACATAGTCTGGTCGAAAAAAGACACAAGGCCCTCTAGTTCAACCAATAAAGGGGGGGGGGGGGGAGGAATCATGCAATCCCCCATATGCACAATCCTATACCCACAGTTGATCCAGAGGAAGGCAAAAAACCCAGCAAAGCATGATCCGATCCGGGGATGAGAAACTTGGGGATCAGTTCCATGCCATAGTTTGTAGGTGCTATAACTTTCATGCAAACCAATCCATATACACTCATTGGGATTTTTTTAATCAAAAACATGTAGCAGCATATATTTTGGTCAAAATTTATGCAGAAATTAGATTTTTTTTTTTTTTTTTTTTTTTGTTAGATGCTTTATAACAAAGTAAAAAAAAAAAAAAAAAATTCGGTCTTTTTTCGTTTATATTACGCAGAAGATAAAAAAAAAACCCAGTGGCAATCAAATTTATTTTATTATTAACTAAAATAGTGTTAATTTCACTGGCTAAAATATTTTCTTTAGCAAATTAATGCAGCTCGCAGGTGTATACCGCTGTGCTGTGTATGGCAGGTTTACCAAATCAATTCACTCACTTCCCTCCAGGTGCTCTGACTCTGAACGCCCTCCATGCATTCAACAACAATAGCAGTCCAATAGAGAAAAAATGACCCGGCACTGCTGGACATCGGTTCAATCTTCTTTTTATTCCATCACGATACAGTAAATAGCATAAAATTGCTTACATGTTTCGGCTTGGAAGCAGCCTTGTTCACAGCACAGCAAAAGATTGAACCGATGTCCAGCAGTGCCGGCTCAATTTAGCAAATTAACACTGATTGCGATATCTTCAATCTTCTACGTCAGAAATGGGGGGAGTCCTGATGTGGACATCCTGGCCCTAAGGTTCAACAAGTTACCCTGCTTTTTGGCCAGAACAGGAGCCTCTAGAGCTGGCCTTCCCTTCAGTGTAGATTCTTCCTTGATGGCTTTGCAAAATAGAGTAAGAGAAGAAATCTTATTCTCACAACACCAAACTGGCCCAAAAGAACTTGATACATACACATATACTCTAGGAGACAACCACTGGCCTCTTTCAAACAGACCAGACCTGCTGTCTCAAGCTCCCCTTAACTATCCTGCTTCGCTGCCACTTTATTAAATGGCATGGCTGATGAAGCCCAGGTCCCTAAGGAAAGGTGGTTGTCTGACCACATTTTCTGGCCTTTCTGCAGTCAGTACTTAACCAAAACCTGGTTCGAAGTATTCTTAAGGGGCAGGTTTCAGCTTTGTCCATGCTTTTCCAAAAACCCTTGGATTCATTCTCGCTTGTAAAAAGCCTTTATTCAAGGTATCTCACGAATCATGGAACCTTGACCGTTATCTGCTTTGTTGGGCCTGTTAGCAGTGTTCTGTTTGCCTTGTTGCCCACCCTTCTGATTAATTGCTTGGCGATGTCCCAAGGTCAATAAATATCCAGCCTGTGTCATGTACTGTATGATTAAGATAAAAGGAGTTTTGATTACCTGTAAATACCATATCTTGGAGTAAACAGTACAGGAGTCAGGCCACCCTTCCCCCCTGTTCTTTTGTTATTCTGCCTTGCCTGTTAAAAAAAACAAAAAAAAACGGAGGTCTCATGGAGTGGGGTTAGGGTAGGGTTAAAGGTGAATGCCCAAGGGGAGGTGTCAGTTTTGCCAATGTCCAAATCACCTGAAGGGTAGCAGCCTTTAAGCCAGGGTGTATGAGTTTCCAACTTGTGTCCTGTACTGTATTCAAGGTATGGAATAAGCCAAACCCCCCCCCCCCCCCCTTCTCTGTTCAGAAGCCAGCTATCTAACCCCTTATTGC
>BLSH010433208.1:435636-447057 GCA_018402905.1 Glandirana rugosa
CCTGGGTGAAGGACAAACCAGTCCTCTTCATTGTCGGCGCCTCGCTCTTGGAACAGTAGACGGAGGATTCCGTGTGACGGGCCACGTGAGACCAATGGGATGCTAACAATCAGAGGCCTCCTTACCTTAAGTCAGAGGTTCTCTACCCTGTCCTCAAGTACACCCAACAGGCCATGTTTGCAGGTTTTCCTTTATCTTGCACAGGTACTTTAAATCAGTCAATTGCTTGGTATTTTGGACAGCTATTTTATCTAAGAGAAATTCCCAAAACATGGCCTGTTGAGGGTACTTGAGGACAGGGTTGAGAACCACTGCCTTAGGAGGCAGATGACAAGGTTCTCGCTCCGCGGCTGTTACTTCTCCTGACCAAACAGGAAGTGGGTCCTGAGACCCGATTTGGCCGGGAGTCCTAAGTCTCCCGACCAATCAGGTCTCAGGACCCACTTCCTGATTGGCTGGGAGGAGAATCGGGAAGACCATAGCGAATATTAATTCGCTATTGTCACACAACTAGGTGGGCTCAGGGTGCAGTGCTCTGCGCCCCGAGTCCACCCTTTTTTTTTAAGCCAATTAGAGCCTCAGGCTAAATACACGTGCTTAAAAAAAAAAAAAAACAATCCATGCATCCAGTGCCCTGCATGTAGATTAGGGGCCGGATGTATTGATTCGGGGGGTGGTGCCACTGCTGTAGATGCCTTTCATGTTGCTACATAGGGCTTGTGATCCTGTACAGTTAATTACATGGTAGTGTTTAAACTGTTCATAGAACTACTTAACTACATCATGTTAAGTTATTTCAGGGGTTCCCCAAGATCTCAAATTTTTTGCCAAGGGTTCCTCCAAGTTTAGAAACCCTGTTCTAGCAAAACATTTTCTAATGTAATTCTAAACCGATCAGCCATAACTAATACTGAGCAGGTCTCCCTTTTGCCACTAAGACAGCCCTGACCCCTTGAGGCATAGACGCCACTAGACCTTTGAAAGTATCTGGCACCAAGCCGGAAATAGATCCTTTAAGATCCCTTTCGCACCAAGGCGTTTTTCAGGCACCTTTGCGCTAAAAATAGCGACTAAAAAGCGCCTGAAAAACACTGCTTTCACACTGGGGTGGTGCGCTTGTGGGACGGTAAAAAAAGTCCTGCAAGCTGCATCTTTACAGCGGTGTGGGAGCCGTGTATTCACCGCTCCTATACCGCCCCTGCCCATTGAAAACAATGGGGCAGCACTGCAAACCAGCACTTTTAACCCCTTGGGGGGGTTAAAAGTGCACCACCGCCACCTGAATAGCGGCGCCATAACAAGCGGTAAAGCGCCGCAAATAAGCGGTGTTTTACCGCAAAGATCGGGCGGCCCCGGTGTGAAAGGAGCCTTAGTGCTGTCAGTTTCTAGGTGGGGCATCCATGGATCAGACTTGTTTTTCCAGTACAACCCACAAATGCTGGATGGGATTGAGATCTGGAGAATTCGGAGGCCAAATCAGCACCTCGAATCATTGTTGAATATTTTTTTTGCAGTTTGGCATTGTGCATTATCCTGCTGAAAGAGGCCACTGCAATCAGGGAATACTGTTTTCATGAAGGGGCGTACTTGGTCAGCAACAATCTTTAGGAAGTTGGAATGTGTTAACGTAACATCTATATGAATGGCAGGACCAAGGTTTCCCAGCAGAACAATGCCCAAAGCATCACACTGCCTCCCCTGGCTTGTCTGCCCATATTGCATCTCAGCGTCATCTCTTGCCCAGGTAAGTGACGCACACACCCAGCCATCCAGATGATGTAAAAGAAATTGTGATTCATCAGACCAAGCCACCTTCTTCATATTGCTCTATGGTCCAGTGCTGATGCTCACATACCCATTGTAAGCTCTTTTGGCTGTGGATGCGAGTCAGCATGGGCACCCTGACCAGTATGTGGCTACTCAGGCACATAAATAACAAACTGCAATGCCCATTTTTTTTTT
Source organism: Glandirana rugosa (assembly GCA_018402905.1). Classification (NCBI taxonomy): domain Eukaryota; kingdom Metazoa; phylum Chordata; class Amphibia; order Anura; family Ranidae; genus Glandirana; species Glandirana rugosa. The sequence goes on from BLSH010433208.1 coordinate 437,599, forward strand.
TTTTTTTTGCTTTCAACACAACTTCAGGGACAACATGTTTACTTGCTGCCTAAAACATCCCACTGACTTTCAGGTGCCATTGTAACAAGATGATCAAAATAATGCTTAAATACGACCACTAGATGGAGACAAATGCTAATTCTTTTTGGGTCTAAAGCAAACCTGTGCTGGAGAAATGGCTATATGATACTGAAAATGCTATGTACACAGTTAATTAAATTAATGAACTGTATCCCTGTGTTGTGGAGCAGATTTAACAATGCAAAAATCAATATACCCTGAAATGATAATCGTTAAAAAAATTTGTTTGAGAACTACTATGCCCATTCTCAACTAAGTAATTGTTCCCACACAAGGACAGAGGCTGGCATGTGTTTTGCTGTAATTTATGTAAAGAAAAAAAAATGAAGAATGCATAGAAACATGGAAATATGTGGCTGGGGCTCAGAGAATGTGGGGTTTCGGCTTTAAAGAGTGTCTGTGCGCTCTATTTTGATATTTTATTAAAACCATGCTATTAAGATGTCCAATTTGTACAAAGCAAAGGAGCTCTATTTAAAAAAATAAAAATAAATACCTAAACTTTAGTATAGCTTTTAGATCTGTTCTGGATGCTTCCCCCACTGTTCTATTTGGGCCTGTTACCACTGGATAAAGAAAATTAGATGTTGCGGTCATAACTATCTAAAAAGGTTGAACTGAATTAGATGTATTTAAAGTGGATGTAAACCTGATTCATGAAATTTGAGCTGGGCACATATATCTTCAGTGTTTTCTTATCTCTCTTCAAAGCACTAAGTCCTGTGGCTTTCTCCTACTCCATTCTTCTGTTAGCATGATAACTTCTGACAAGTTCTCCATCAACTGAGATAAAACCAGGCTGAATTTTGTGCTGGGGAGGTTGCTATAATTAGATTATCAGAAAGCTAAACTATTCACAGAACAGCTCTGAGAGTCTCTGCCTATCTGGAGTTGGGGTGTGTGTCTTTCCTCCAATCAGCTGTCGGCTGTATGCCCAGACTTCATGCTCAGTGAGGAAGAGAAAATCTCCAATATATTCTACATATTTGTGGTAAAAAAAAATCGCAATAGGCGTATAGTGATTGGTTTGCGCAAAAGTTGCCACGTTTACAAACCATGAGAATTCATTTATGGCGTTTTCACTTTTTTTTTTTTTTACTATCAATCTGCAATTTTTATCAGGACTGCGATTTGCGGCGGACAGATCGACATTTTGGACACTTTTTTGGGACCATTGACATTAAGGCCCCTTTCACACTGGGGTGTTATTACAGCGGTAAAGCGCTAAAATTACCGCTGCAATAACGCTCTAAATATTATTTTTATGCATCTCTATGGATGCTTTCAGACTGAGGCGTTGCGCTAGCGCAGCGCTTAAGAAAATCATGCAAGCATGATTTTTCAGGAATGTGGGGAATTGAACGGGCAGCGCTCCCGTAGCGACTGTACACCGCTCCCGGAGCGCCGAGGGCCGGCACTTTTAACCCCTGTTTAACCCGTTGTGGGGGGGTTAAAAGTGCCCCGCACCCGCCTGCATAGCGGCGCTGTAGCGCCTCTATAACCGCTAAATCCCCGCTGAGACTAGCGGGGATTTACCGCTACCGCCCGCCAGCCCCAGTGTGAAAGGGGCCTTATGCAGCGATCAGATCTAAAAATATCCACTGATTACTATATAAATGTCATTGGTAGGGAATGGGTTAACCTGCAGGGGGCAATCAAGCCCACTGACAGAATAGGGAAGCGCCGTGGTTACATTGGCGGTTCCCTGTTCTTCCTCTGTACAAGGCGATTGCGGGTCACCGGTGGACATCGAATCCACCCAACCTGCAGCCACACATGCAGAGTGCGGTGGGCACCCACAACTATGGCTGTGCGGATCACCATTTATAGACCGCGATCTGCGCAGAGGAGCCAACTTGCCACAGTAAATGTACGCGAGGCGGTCGGCAAGTGGTTAAAGCTACTTTCACATGGGGGCGGTGCCAGCATTAGCGGTAATGTGCTGCTCATTTTAGCAGCGCTTTACCGCTGTTATAGAGGCAATGTAGTGCTGCTTTTTGTAGCGCCCCCCAAGACGGGGTTAAATGCTCCTGTGTTGCGCTGCTTCGGAAGCGCTGTAGGGCGCTTCGGAAGCGGTGCCCATTCATTCCAATTGGCCGGGGCGGCCAAAGATGCTCTTTGCAGGACTTTTTTTCCTGTCTCTGCAAGTGCACCGCCCCAGTGTGAAAGCACTTGGGCGGCATGGGAGGCAGTTTTCAGGCGCTTTATAGGCACTATTTTTAGCACTAAAGCACTTGAAAATTGCCTCAGTGTGAAAGGGGTTTTAGGACTCCAGAGCACACCCCCCTTATCTTTACAATATAGGGGGAAGGTCTTCTGTAGTGCGCTAGAGCAATAGAATTTTTAATGGTCAGCAGAGGCAGAAAGAACAGGACGTTATTAGCTCACAAGATTTTTGGTGGGATCAATATTTATTTTTTTGAACTTACAAAAGCAATATAACAAAACACATGCACTGGTATACTTATCAGCCTTTAAGCTAATAAGATAAGTTCATTGTAAGGGTTTACATACACTTTAAGATCAGCTATATAGCATATAAACTTCCCAGGGTATAGCCATACCTCCCAACTTTCTGAGATGGGAACGAGGGACACCTATTAGCAAAAGTATGTAGGCATAGGACACACCCCCTTAAAGGAGAATTCGACAACAAAATTTATTAGGTAGCCTCCTTGGTGGTTTTCCCGAGTGTGGCTCAGGGTATGCTTTCACTGCAAATAGCAGTGAGATACACTCGGGATTGTATCACTGGATCCAAGGCTGGGTTACTTACCTTGTCCCCCAGATCCAGCGATGTCCTCCCGCTGTGTCTGCGGGCTGTGTCCTCTGCCCAATGCCTGTGTGATGCTGGGCTCCGTTCCCTGCGAGCGCCACGTCACATGGGGGTGGAGCCTGGCGGAAAATTCAAAAAGTGAAACACACAGTAAACATACAGTACACTGTAATCTGTAAGATTATATTACTGTATAAATTAATTTCACATCCCCTTTGTCCCTAGTGCTTTGTCCAGTGCCCTGCATGCACTTTTATATTATATATGTCATTCTTTCTGCCTGGAGACTTAAGAATGTCCATGGCATCCAAAAAACGTCCCTTTAAGTCAAAAACGTTTTTTGATCAGCTAGAAAACAGCGATGGTAAATAAGAATCATTTGCAGAATTGAGTGATACTGATTCTTGGGGACATTTATCATCAGAAACTGACAGTGACAATTCTGCAACTGAGCAAATTTCAGTGTTTTTGATTTGATTACATTATTGAATAAATGTTATTATAGTTCTTTATTATATTATGTTTTTTTTTTCATATATATTATAATTTATGATTTCGTTATTTCAAATTTAATACACCCGGGATGTCTACTAGACTCTTGTCTTAAGTGAGTTATTCCTAAGACTTACAGGCCTACAATATAAAACGCCAAATTTCTATGCAAAAAAATGTACCGCTTTGAGACGCAAAAATCTGACATAATCACCGCCAGGGGGGTTAAACCCACAAGTGCTTTTATTTAACACTTCTATTCCTTCATCAGGGTCAGTTCACACCACATGCAGTCCAGTGCGTTTTTTTTAGGTTATATAAAGTAGGCTATATGGTTTTCAACGGCATAGTTCATGCCAGTGCGGTCAGTTTCAGTGCGTTACAGTTCCAGAAAAAAAAGTAGAACATGCTGCATTTTTTCTGCGCTGAACTGTAGTGGAACACACTGGAACGTATCAGAAATGCACCGGAACGTACCAGAAACACACCGGAAAGCGTAAAAGCGCACCGGAACGTACCAGAAACGCACCCGTACGTACCAGAAATGCACCAGAAAGCATAAAAATGCACCGGAACTGGCCCTTAAGGTTAAGAAAAGAGAGGGGGGAAAAAGCACTGGACTGCATCAAAAATGTGCCTGCAGAAAAGCACCTGGAACGCATCTGGACTGCGTTTCTATGGTGTGAACTGGCCCTTATACTGGCTTTTGAAATTTAAAAATGCAGCAATTTAGAAATTGGATGAAAGGTTTAGCTCTGGAAAACACTATTTGAAAAATAAAAAGTGTATTTTATAAACAACTATATAAATCAGACCAAAATGAGGGACAAGTGAGGAGGAAAGAGGGACAGAGGGGCTTTCTTCCAAAACAGGGACAGTCCCTCGAAATCAGGGACACTTGGGAGTTCTCTGTATACCTCAGTACTCCCCACTTCCTACCTTAATGCCTTGCATATGCATATCTGTGATTGGAGAAGGTATCATTTATATTCTATTTACACTCCATTTAGAGCAGTGGTTCTTAACTCCTGTCCTCAGGACCCACGAACAGGTCAGATTTTAAGTATTGAGTACAGACTAGAATACTGCAATCACTGAGCAGCAAATGATATCACCTGTGATGTATTTCAGTTATCCTGCAAACCTGGCCTGTGAGTGGGTCCCGAGGACAGGAGTTAAGAACCACTGTCTTAGAGGATTTTGTTAGCCTGAAGAATTATCTCTTCATCCTTTCCAGTAATCCAAACATTCCTTTCAGGATTAGAAATGCTCACCATATTTTTTTTGAAACAGGTATATTTAGTTATGATTTCATGGTCCCTTACATATTTTTTGCCCCATATTCCAAGGAAATGTGTGTGAGAATGCCTGTATTAAAAATAAAGCATAGGAATTTAAGCAGGAGACCATACTAATACTATCCAGAGAATTATGAAACGCTCATGGAGTGCACTCAGTAAATCAGGTGTATTCTTTTAAAATGTCTGTATTGATCATTTTGCAGACATAAACTTCACAGCAATTTAGTTTTATGTGTGAGTCTTTCCCTCATTTTACTTGAGCTGGCCATACATGGAGCACTTTGGCCGGTTTCAAATGAACCAACCAAAATCACTCCATGGGTTTTGTTGATACCTTCCTGCCCAACATCCACTGAGCAAAAAATTGAAGGAGCCAGGCCAAACGACACCTGTATCCATTCAGAATAGCCTCAGCAGAAGGTTCATCCATCTGTGCTGTTCTGGCCTCCTGGTCTGGGCTCTATGGCCAGCTGCTTGTGATGTATCTTTTATGACAAGGGGCACCGGACCGGCATCTGTCCTCTGGTCATCTGTCTGTCCAGTGCGGTCGGTGAGGTCCCAACTGTCTGGGTAATAGGAAGTTGCATGCTCCTAGCAATCTGTGGCGTCTACTAATAGGACGCACTGATTGTAGATTTTCCACTATGTTAATTATTTACACAAACAAAATCGCTACTTGTTAAAGTGACATCAGCTATTCGGCTATGACACACTGTACATCGAGACCAGTTTGACACCCATAGTACTTATACTTTCGTTCATCAGCTTGATCCATTCCTTGAAGAAGCCCAGAATATAGGGTGAAACGCGTCGGAATACTTGGATCACTGCTCAGTTCATGGGCCGACAGACCTCACTCCCCTTGCATGGTCTCTATCTATTTTATGCTTACTAGCCGGGATAGTCTGGTATCTTCTTTCTTTAACATCCAACCATGAATTGATTGCACAGCTATATGTATAGAGTCATTATCATGTTATGTTTTAATGCAATGGGTAGGTTACCATTGATCTGTATGGAGCCCCCATTATGTTCATTTTAAATAATCAATAAAATTGTATCATCAACATTAGTATATCATTTCAGGGAAGGGGATTACCAGCACCTATAAAGTCCCAATGGCTTTTTTCCTAGTTCTCTCTTTTTTGGTTTTCTCATCTGTGCTGTTCAGCGTGGATGGAGGAATCTGTGTTTTCTGTTCTGCTGGCAGGCATGTGGGTATGTATGGCCAGCTTAACTTGGCTCACTAATCTAAGGCTCCATGCACACTGGTTGTTTAACCCCAATGAATGGGTCTCTGCCATTTAGATGCAGGCATAAGGTACAGGTGCACCATCAAGCTTGCTGCCCATAGCCTTTCACGCTCCACCTAGAGATAGAGACAGAGGTCTGGAACACAAGAAGTCTTAAGTTCAGCCATTTGGCTCTGGGCGCATATTGCCCTAATCGTAAGTACTGCTAGGTGCATCATCCAGCCATTCTAGCTGCAGCAACTCCCAACCTCTCAGAGAATTCAACAGGCTGCTGGCAGTAGGGTGCACCCGTGTTGCCCGTGTGCACATAAACACCTGAGCCTCATGCACTGATGCTATACGGCCAGTGTACAAGAGGCCTAAGAGGCCTAAGCCATTTTACACACACTCATACAGCCTTTACTCTTACGTTCACTGACAGACGCAGCTCTTCTTATGACACATGGGGGTTATGCTCATCTCACTAGGAGTAGACTAGGCAAAAATAAAACAAAAGCATAGGTTGGCCCCTCCCAGGGGGCCGTCCTCACAATAGCATATAATCCCCCTGCTCTGCATAGCACATCAGTTTTTATTGCCTAGTGCGAGGAGTAGACCTGGTTCCCTATGGGATCTGCGGTCTCCTGAAGGTTTTTCTGAGGCGGCCTCGTCAGCTACCATTTCTCGTTGGATCAGGAAGACCATGACTCATGCATATGAGATTCGGGGCAAGGTTCCCCCGTTTTCAGTCACGGCTCATTCCACCAGGGCAGTTAGTACTTCCTGGGCATTTAGACACCAGGCCTCGGTGTCTCAGGTGTGCAAAGCGGCTACTTGGGCCTCAGTGCACACGTTTACTAAGTTTTATACGATTGATGTCTCAGCATCTTCGGATGCTGCCTTTGGCTGCAAAGTATTACAAGCGGCAGTTTAGGCGCGGATGGCGCCGCCCGAGAGGGCTTTTTTGTTGGGTATTGTTGTTATAGTTTGCCCACCCCTCTTGATTGGCACAGCTTTGGGACATCCCCATGTGTCATAAGAAGAGCTGCGTCTGTCAGTGAACGTAAGAGTAAGGCTGGGTTCACACTAGTCCGATTCTCGGACCGACATGAAGAGCACAAGTTGCATTACGTGACAAAAACAATGATTCCCTATGAGAGCCGTCTTAACTGCTCCAACATGTGTTTTTCAAAGTTGGACCGACTTTGAAAAAGATTCCTGTACTACTTTTGTCCGACTTTGATCCTACTTCAGCCCATTGAAAGGCATTGAAGTCGGATCAAAGTCGGATCAGTGTCTTCACTGATCCGACTTTGGCATGCAACTTGTGCTCTGGGGATCTCCACACCATATTTAAAAAAAAAAAAACTGGCATGGGGTCCCCCTCCAGGAGCATACCAGGCCCTTTGGTCTGGTACAGGTTTTAAGGGGAACCCCATGCCAAAAAAACAGCGTGGGGTCCCCCCCAAAATCCATACCAGACCCTTATCCAGCACGCAGCCCGGCAGGCCAGGAAAGGGGGTGGGGACGAGCGAGCGCCCCCCCTCCTGGACCATACCAGGTGGCGTGCCGCATACCCTGGCCGTTGGTTGGCTTGTTAAAGGGGGCTTCCAGATTCCGATAAGTCCCCGCCCGCAGACCCCGACAACCAACGGCCAGGGTTGTCGGGAAGAGGCCCTTGTCCTCATCAACATGGGGACAAGGTGCTTTGGGGTGGGGGGCGCAGAGCCCCCCCCCCCCCCGCCCCGAAGCACCCATACTCCCCATGTTGAGGGCACGCGGCCTAGTATGGTCCAGGAGGGGGGGGCGCTCGCTCGTCCCCACCCCCTTTCCTGGCCTGCCGGGCTGCGTGCTCGGATAAGGGCCTGGTATGGATTTTGGGGGGACCCCACGCTGTTTTTTTTGGCACGTGGTTCCCCTTAAAATCTGTACCAGACCAAAGGGCCTGGTATGCTCCTGGAGGGGGACCCCATGCCAGTTTTTTTTTTAAATTTGGTGTGGAGTTCCCCTTCAAAATCCCCAGAGCACAAAGTGCCTGGCATTGTCGGGATCAAAGTCGGATCCCTGTTCACAGACAAACGGTCCGACTTTGACCCTATGTAGGACCGTAAATCACACAGCAAAGTAGGATCAAAGTCGGACCGTTTTTTTGTCAGATAGTGTGAACCCAGCCTTAAAGGGATTTTATTGTAACTTACCGTAAAATCCCTCCTTTCCTTTGTCGATGAGCCAGTATCTTGTGTATCAAGGAGAAATAGGTAAAATAAAATAATATGTACATAAGACAGATGGATTAAAGCTGAAAGATAGGACAAAAAGCCCATGGAAAATCAAGTCATGTTTTCTTTAGCTTGCATGGATGAAATTGGTCCTCGACAGTAGCAATAACCTCCATCTGAGCTGGCCCTTATTTTAGTCATTTTTATTTATGCTCTAGTATTGTACTATACTGAACCAAGTACTGTTTGTAGAACCTCACTACAGGTTTGTCAGGATTTCTAGAGCTGTGAGTTCTGGTTAGCTAAAGCTTGAGGAAACACTGGCACTGTGGTTAAAAGATAACTCCTTTAGGCCCCATTCACACCTCAGTGTTTTGAAGCTTGAAGCTCCAAAACGCTGGAGGAGAAAAAAATCAATTCTCTATGGAGTTGGTTCAAGCCAAGTGCCTGAAGCTCAAAAAAGTTCTGAAGCTTTTTTTGTAGCTCGAATCGGGCAGATATGAGCGTTTTTGGCATGTTTTTATTCCCATAGAAATTAATAGAAATTCGCTATTCGCACATTTTTGTGCGTCTTTCGTGGCACATTTTTGCACGATTTTCTGCTCAAATGAAACAATGTAAAAAATAAAATAGAAATAATATATGAATAAATAAATGGAAAATAGATACACAAATAACTAAAAATCGTCATAAATAAATAAAATAAATTAATAATATGTAATAATACATAAATAAATCATAATTAACCCCTAACCTTAAAAAAAATAAAATTATTATTATTAATAATAATAATAAAATAATAATAAACACCTAAACCCCAACAAAAATAAATTATTATTATTATTAATAATAATAATGTATTTATCTATTTTTTGTGTTAGGGTTAGGGTGTGCAAGTCACGCATTAAAATACGCCAAAAGTGAGCATAAGGCCTCATACACACGGGCGTATATAAAAAAATAAACAAAACGTCGGGCCCGACGTCAAGGACAAAAAGGCGACGTTTTTCGGCGTTATGTATTGACGTTTTTCGGCGTTAGTGAGCGTCGGCGTCAATAGGCGTCAATAGGCGTTTTTTAAAACAAAATCATCCCTCTGCTATTTTTCAACCTAAAAACGTCGGCGTCAAAAAACGCCGGAAAACGCCGGTATAATAATAGGTGGCATATGGTGGCATATGTTGGCGTTTCTTGGCATATTGTGGCGTCGGCGTCAAAAAACGTCAAAATGTTACAGCCTCAGAACGCGATGGCCATGGGTTCTACTTTCTGCTCACTAACGCCGACGCCACCTACAGCTCAGAAACGCCGACGTTTTTATGGGGCCATTGACTAACATGGAGAGCTGCAAAAAACGC
>BLSH010433208.1:483445-500621 GCA_018402905.1 Glandirana rugosa
GTTTAGATGGTTCTGGACCGGCAGGGAGATTTGAAGGTCGAGTATGTTCCTCTTCTGACTAGTCTCTACGTCGGTTCTCCGGGTATTAGTGAGACCTACTTGACGTCTCTAGATGTCGACTCCACCCTCTGAGACAGGTATCCTGTTGTTAGTCAGCATATGACGTGTTTAGACCGGAAATACCTTCTCACCGTTGTTCTTTCGGTAATGAATTTCTATAGGTATTTTTCACAGCAAATTTCAAACGGTGTTCGGTGGACCCTCTGTGTGGTTTGTACACCTTCTTCCACGAGACCAGTCTACTTTGTTTCATCTGACCAGAGCACCTTCTTCCACATGTTTGGTGTGTCTCCCAGGTGGCTTGTGGCAAACTTTAAACGACACTTTTTATGGATATCTTTAAGTAATGGCTTTCTTGTTGCCACTCTTCCATAAAGGCCAGATTTGTGCAGTATACGACTGATTGTTGTCCTATGGACAGAGTCTCCCACCTCAGCTGTAGATCTCTGCAGTTCATCCAGAGTGATTATGGGCCTCTTGGCTGCATCTCTGATCAGTCTTCTCCTTGTATGAGCTGGAAGTTTAGAGGGACGGCCAGGTCTTGGTAGATTTGCAGTGGTCTGATTCTCCTTCCATTTCAATATTATCGCTTGCACAGTGCTCCTTGGGATGTTTAAAGCTTGGGAAATCTTTTTGTATCCAAATACGGCTTTAAACTTCTCCACAACAGTATCTCGGACCTGCCTGGTGTGTTCCTTGTTCTTCATGATGCTCTTTATACAGAGACTTGATTACACACAGGTGGATTCTATTTATCATCATTAGTCATTGAGGTCAACATTGGATCATTCAGAGATCCTCACTGAACTTCTGTATAGAGTTTGCTGCACTGAAAGTAAAGGGGCTGAATAATTTTGCGCACCCAATTTTTCAGTTTTTTATTTGTTAAAAAAGTTTGAAATATCCAATAAATTTCGTTCCACTTCATGATTGTGTCCCAATTGTTGTTGATTCTTCACAAAAAATTACAGTTTTATATCTTTGTTTGAAGCCTGAAATGTGGCAAAAGGTCGCAAAGTTCAAGGGGGCCGAATACTTTCGCAAGGCACTGTATATATATATATATATATATATATATACACAGAAAAACACTTTGTCAAAAGTATATAGTGGTCACAAAACAATTCATTATACCAATATTGCAAACTTCAAGATCTTCAGTGAGAAGAGCCCTATTTTCATTTGATCCTTAGTGAAAACATCTGTGGTTTCATTTATTACCTTCACAGAACATCACTTTTTTAGTATCATTAGCCTTACTGGAATCTGTTCTCCAGCAGTATTTGCCAGCACAGAACTGCTGTTATTAGATTATCCCTTTGAGAACCCTGGAATTCCTCACTCAGTCTTTGTTGGTGAAATCAGGCATTCCCTTCTTTGTGCTTAGCAAACAGATGGAATGTCTTATGGGTCTCCATACACCCAGCTAATTTTCTTCATCTCTTCCAAGCCCCCAGTGAGCATCTTACACACAGCTTGGTCAAAACCTATTATTTTCCCAGTATGTCCTATTGACAAGTAAATTGAAAGTATTAATAATAAGGAAGAGTCTTTTATTAGCAAAATATTGTAGAAACGTTTGGGTGCTTCGCATAGCTGCTGCCATGCTTCTTCAGGGCAGCCAAGGGGCTTTGTGAGTATTATGTGGCCCTTATAGGTTTTCTGTATTTGTTTTGTACTACATAATCTGTGTGTTGATCAAACCTGCTTGCATATGCTTGAAAGGTTCTTTCCCAGAACCAGATTGGCCATTTATCTAATAATTCAGAGCCCAGTCTTGTTTCCTGCTTTTACAATATTAATAATTAATTTTTATATCAGCGTGCTTCATGTTGTAGAATATAGCTGTGAAACAAAAGAAGCTCCATTTACAGGTTCAGAAATTCCACACTTAATCCTCTGTAGAAGACTCAACAGTTTTCCATAAGGGATTATCTTTGGAATTCCAGGACTTGTGAACATTATTATCTATTGTTGCTTATGTACTGTGTGCAAGCTTAGAGTACTATCTAGTTGTCAATGCTATCCAATATAATTCACAATGTATCTTAGGCGAACACATTCTTTAAGCTTTATCAAGCAACACCTTCCTGGAACATCCATTCTAAGCCAAAAAAATGACATTAAAAACATCAAACACAGATATGTGTCTCCTTGTCATACATTTATAGTCTGTATTGTATATGCAATCTCTCCAATGTGATGTTGAGCCATGTGTCAGCAGTGATTACTTCTGAACACATCCAAAAGTGGCTGTGACCATTGGTCACTTATTGGTCTTCCTGCCTTGTTCAATGGTTCTGTTAAAATTAGATGACATTGTCATGCAGGCAATTTGAGTTAAAGCACAAGAGTCAACGTGTCATCCACCTCCATGGTGTAATTTAGTTGGATTTGAAGTCCTGAGCTAAGAAGTAACCATCAGATGAATCAAAGAATTGAGATTTTTTTCTCCACTGATTATAATTACATTGATTTGTCTAGTCTGCATATAACAGAATTCTTAAATGATGTGATTCTCAACAAATCAGTCATGCAAATATTCAACCAAATTAAAAACGAATGAATTTGCATTTCTAATTAAACACTCATTGAGAATTTCCAGTTCCAGCTCTGAATTAAAGCCTAACTCCAGGTTTAATTTTACAGTAAAACCTTGGATTGCGAGTAACTTGGTCTGCAAGTGTTTTTACAAAACAAGCAACATTTTTTTATCAGGAGGCCCCTGAGGATGCATTTTCATGAGAATCGCGAAGGGTAGGATTTCAGAGCCAAAAACTTGCACCGCCACAGCGGAGGTCCATATGGCGGTGTTATATGTGAGTCTAGCGGCATGATATATTGTTTTTATGTAATTTTACCTGTTCATGTATGTCATTTTAAGAAATACTACACTATGAGGCATAGCTTTTGTTTATGGCCTTTGGTATGGAGCTCTACCCTGTGAAGTGAGATAGGAGAGGAAATCCTGGCATTGAAACCTGTGGATATCCCATAGGGGGAACATTGGACTTTTTTTGGTTAACACAGAATAGCTTTGTTATGTTTATGTAACTCACATTTATAATCATCACAGCGCTGCATATTTTATGTTTACATTTTTTATTTTTTTAAATAATTTTGACTTGATAAATGAGCAATGTTTTTATATATGGGTTGCGTCATGTCACAGCTGAGTATGAAAGAGAAGAGAGACGCCTCTAAGTGTAGCAATGTGTTTACATTTAATGAAGGTGCAACATTTAACAACTCGCATGTTGGTGATTAAAAGAGGCACATCTAAGTATGCAGGCATCCGGGGTAAAGCTGTCCACATAGACCATCCTCCGCACCACCAGCTCTCATCGCTTTCAGTCTGCAATTGTGACCGGGAAGACGACCCTGCAGTAGAGCGATCTGAAAGTGAGGCTTGAGGCGCTCGTGGAGTTCAGCGTGGAAGGGATGACGTCTATGGCGGTGGGGAGGATGGTCCATGTGGACAGCTTTACCCCAGACGCCTGCATACTTAGATGTGCTAAAAAGTTGCTAAATGTTGTACCTTCATTAAATGTAACCATATTGCTACACTTAGAGGCGCCTCTCTTCTCTTTTATACTCTGTAGCTCCTGCTGAATTTTGCTTCTTCTCTCCTTGTGGAGGCTGCCATTTGTGGATCGACATTTTATGGTTACACAACCTCGTCACATTGCTATAATATTTTTATATGGACTATAAACTGAAGGAATAAATGGTTGTGGAACGAATCACCTGAGTTTACATTATTTTTAATTATGGGGAAATTTGCTTTGAAATACAAATGCTTTGGAATACAAGCAAGTTTCCGGAATGAATTAGGCTCGCAATCCAAGGTTTTACTGTACTTTTTATAGTTTGTTTGGGCCAGCTTGGCTACTTCTAACCTCACCTTCTAAAAATACTGGTTGGGAGCCCGTCATGCTAATCCAACATTAAAAATTTAAGATTTTTTTTTTTTAGAATCATACTTACCTAGATGGATGCAGCATTGCTCTGATGCTGCATATGGCCCCCGCGGCTCAAAGGCTGAGAACTGAGCGATCAAACACTGCTGATCACTGGGTTCTCAGTGCTCTGTGAGCAAAGAGCTTGTTTTTGTTGCCCACCAGCTCTCTGCTCTGCCTCCCCCCCGCGCGCTCACTGGAGCGCTGGGCTGTGGAGGGGGTAGGAGCGGCCGGCTCAGGCTCTCAGCAGCTCGCCGAGAGGTTCAGCCAGGTGCTGGTCCAGGTATCTGGGTGGATCCCAACCATATGGTCACTATCTTTCCAAAACCTGGACTGTGTCTGTGAATTCAGCCCACTGTCTGTTAAAAACAGGTCCCAGGAGTGCAGAATGAATTGCACTCCTGTGATCCACAAGAAAAGTACAGTCAAACAAGCTTTGGCTGCACTTCTCCTTTAATGTGTATGTAAAGGCCAAAATTGTTTTAGTTTTTGGAAACAAAACAGGAAATGGACGGAAATATTTCCAAAGTGAACAATTTCCCTCCTTAGAGAGTTATCACCAGAAGTCCCAATTGAAAGATTCTACCTTATATCTTGCTCTTGCGACAACTGGCCACAGGATACAGATGTGTCAATACTGACGTGCCCCCCCCCCCCTTCTCCAGCCTCTCTTTATAAGGCTAATTTCACACTGGGGCGGCGCTTTACCACTATGCAGGCGGGAGCGGGGTGTTTTAACCCCCACAAGAGATTAAAAGCGTCACCGGACAGCGTGACCAAGGCAGTGTTCAGCCGCTTCGGAAGCGCCGCCCATTGATTACAATGGCAGGGGAGGTGTAGGAGCGGTGTATACACCGCTCAGCGCACCGCCCCAAATATGCTGCTTGCAGGACTTTTTTTTTGCAAGCGCACCGCCCCAGTGTGAAAACACTTGGGCTCTCACACTGGGGAGTACTGGGGGGTGTTTTTCAGGTGCTGTACAGGCGCTATTTTTAGCACCGCAGCACCTGAAAAACGACCCAGTGTGAAAGGGGTCTAAATGCACATACACTTTAATATTTTTAAATGAAAAGTTCTGACTTCAATTTGACTTCACTTGTTCCAAGCTTGTTCTTGGACAGTAGCAAAGAACGTATTGAAGCCAGTGGTAGTCAGGCAACCAGCATTTTTAGATAATAAAAGAAATCGGGGGAAATTTACTAAAACTGAAGAGTGTAAAATCTGGTGCAGCTGTGCATAGAAACCAATCAACTTCCAGTTTTATTGAACAAGCTGATTGGCTACCATGCACAGCTGCTCCAGATTCAGAGTGCTCTTGTTTTAGTAAAGCTCCCCAATGTTTCTTTCAGTACAGGTTTTGTTTACGGATATCTAATCCCTTGTCCTTCTTAATCATCTAATAGCAACATTTTTTTTTTTTTAGGCCCTTTTACACGATAAGCCTGCTGGGATCCGCCTGCCCGTTTTTCAGGCGGATCTGAGCGGGCCAACCATAGACCTCTATGGGTAGGCGGATGTCAGCGTAGATGTGTCCCCTGACACCTGTCTGCCATCTGATCCATTAAAACATACATATGGGCGATACGTTCGCCTTCCATCCAGCGGATTGGATCAGGATGGGATCGGATGAAAACGGACAAGCGGATCAGTTTTCATCCGGTCCGCCATAGTGAACAGCGGGGATAGACAGGTCTGATCCCTGCACAGAGAGCAGAGACAGACCTATCATCGAAGCGATCCCTGCTGAGCTGGCGGACTCCGCTGAGCAGATCTGGCTCGTGTGAAAGGGGCCTAATATGCTCTTCACATACCCAGTAAAATTTTACAGATGGAAATCCTGAAAGTATTAACCCTTACAAGTATACAAAAACAGTATATAATGTGCCTGTGTGTTTTATACATTTAATTCAAGCAAATTTGCAGTTTCCTGAAAAAAACCCAAACAATTGATGCCACAGTCTATGCCATATTCTAATATGAGACATGTGGCATGAAATTATGTGACTATTTTTCATTTGATTTCTCCTTTAAATTCTGAATACAAAAAATGTTTAAATAAGAGTCGTGGGAAGCTGAGGGTTACAACCTTTGCTAATCCAGCAGCTGAGATCGGTTCCAGTATGTTCCTTCCCCCACCTCTGAAAGAACATCTGCAATCGATTCAGAGTGCCCTTCAGAAAACCTGTCTACTTTTTTTCTCTCCTTTTCAGTATTCACTATTCAGCAGAGGTACTGAGCTGCAAAGGGATTTCTATTGAAAAATATCTGGGATATGTAGCTATGGCCATACTGTATATTGTACAGACAGGTTGAAAATGCTTTCATTCATACAGTGCTGATAAAAAGTATTCAACCCCTTGGAAGTTTTTTCAAGTTTTATTGATCGCAGTGGATTAAAAAAAATTTTGTTGAACTCCGATCAACAAAATATTACTTCTTAATAACAAAGTAAAAATAGATCTCTGCAAGAGGACTGAAATTAATTTCAGAGAAAAACAAAACATTAAATGCCTAAAGGGCCGTACACACGAGCTGATTATCGAGGCAGTATTGGCCGATTCAATAAAAACCGGCCAACATTTGGCCGTGTGTACGGCGGCCGGTCTGACTTAAGCTGGTCGAATGTCCGGCTTCTGTCGAAGAGGCATGACCGAAAAAGGTCTGCCAATCAGTATTCCAATCAGCGCTCTCAGCCAAAGGCTAAGAGCACTGACCGGTGTGTTCTGGTGGTGGTAGGGGGGCGCCCCTCTGTCAGAACACAATAACTCAGTGGGGGAGATTGCTGTACTAACATCAGATTGTTAGTACAGGATCTCCTCCTGAGCTCTTTAGTTTATTTTTGTTCAGCCCACTGGGTTGATCAAAAAAAGGTAATAGTGTGTACTAGGTTTAAGTATACACCCCCTATAAAATTACATTACAAGGGGATCGTCTGTGTGTAGTCAAGGGGCTTCCAATGACTTTAGTATAAATACAGGTGTACTTGGAAAGGATCAACTTCTGGTGAGTCAGTATCATGGCATGACCTACACCAGTGGTTCTCAACTCCGGTCCTCGGCACCCACTAACAGGTCAGGTTTGCATGATAACTGAAATGCATCACAGGTGATATCATTTGCTGCTCAGTGATTGCAGTATTCTAGTCTGCATCTCCCCAAGGTAATACTTAAAATCTGGCCTGTTGGTGGGTCCCGAGGACTGGAGTTGAGAACCACTGACCTACACCATGAAGACCAAAGAACATTTCAAGCAACTCTGTTAAAAAGAGGTAATTACAAAGCACATGTCATGGGAGGGATACAAGAGGGAAAAAAAATGTAATTGCTGAACGTATTTTAAGTTAAAGTTTAGCAATAAATAAACCAAAAGTGTGCGACCGGGCAAAAAGTAGACCAGTGATGGAGGCACCAAGAGGCCTATGAACACTCTTAGTTAAACATCAATGGCTAAGATTGGAGAGACTGCATACAGCTGTTGCCCAGATGATTCACCAGTTGCATCTTTATGGGAGAGTGTCAAAAGAAAGCCACAGATATTTTGTCTATAATTTGCCAGAAGGCATGGTGAGACTTGGCTGAAGAAGAAGGTTCTATGGTCTGAGATCTAAAGTGAACTTTTGGGTCATCAGAATAAACACTTTGGTTTAAATTCTTGAAGACAAGACCCTGTGCTGAAAAAAACAGCTGACAACTCATTGGTTGTTAAGGACACGGTGGCCAGCTTCCCGGCCCGCTCCTTAGCAACCAGCTATGTACAGTATTTCTAAAGGGGAAATGAAGAAAAAAAACCACAAAATGCATTTAAAATGCATCAAAAACGCAACACTTGCATTTCTGGTGCAACATGCAAAGCGCAACATGCAAAGCGCAATCTGCTGCGGGAAGAAAAAGTCTCCTAACCTTTCCAAAAACGCACTGGCTGAAAAACGCATAGATGTGAACATGTACCATAGGAAACTATGTTATATGGACTGTAGTATGTTTCTGCAAAATGGAAAAACGCACAAAAAGCACATAGGTGTGAACGTAGGATCCAGATCTCTCCTCTATCCTAGAAAGCATGAGATAAAAAAAACCCCCAAAAAACACATTATTCTCAAGCTTTCTAGTAAAAATAAATGAAAAAAAAAATGACCTTGTTTACATTCTTCCTGACCGAAAGTGACAAAATGGTTGTCACTTACATTCTCCTAGACCATAGAGATGATCAAGGGCGTCGTGGGCATCAACATCTCTATGGCAATGGGCCCCAACTGCTGGATTGGATCCCAGGCTCCCAAGTTAAACGGGTAAGCCTGGGAAACAGAAAAGCTGCACCGGAGAGCGATGGGGAGGGGGGGGGGTAAGCGACCCCTCCCGTTGCTTCTAAAAGCAATCCAGCTGCTAATCAGCTGCTTGGGTCACTATTAGCAGAAAGGCAATCGCCAGCTGAAAATTTTAATACTGGGGTTATGGCTAGCAGCTGCAGCCATGGCCCCAGTATAACCACTTGCATCAAGTGGTTAAGCCAAAAACTACAGATTATAAATGCACCATCCTCACCATAACGCATGGTGGTGACAAAATCATGCTGTCGGGATGCCTCTCTGCAGCAGGTCCAGGAAGGCTTGTGAAGGTAGAGTGAATGCAGAAAAATTCAGAGAAATCCTAAAAGAAAAACCTGATGTGAGAACCTAGGGAAATTTGTCTTTCAACAAGACAATGACCTCAAGCACAAAACCAGAACTACACAAATGCCTTAGGCTGGGTTCACACTTGTCCAACAAACGGACCGACATTGTGAGCACAAGTCACATTACGTCACAAAATCAATGTTTCCCTATGAGAGCCGTCTTAACTGGTCCGACTTTGAAAAAGGTTCCTGTACTACTTTGATCCGACTTTGGTCCTACTTCAGCCCATTAAATATCATTGAAGTAGGATCAAAGTTGGATCCTTGTTCTAACCATCCGACTTGCGACATCCGACTTGGTGATTACAGCAGCAGTAAAAGGAATTTATCTCACACTGGGATTGTTTTGATTGGTGAAAGGACAAGTCCCTATCTCAAAGTCGGAGCAAAATCTTATCTTGTTCATTCAAGTCGGCTGGAAGTAGGACCAAAGTAGGACCGATGTTGCAGGGCAAAGTAGGATCAAAAGTCTTACCGTTTTCGTGTCGGATAGTGTGAACCCAGCCTTAGGCTCCATGCACACTGAAGCTGATAAATGACCATTTATGGTCGTTTGGGTGTTTTTTTTAACAGCCCATAAATGCCCTTTTATGTTATCTTATGTGTCCATGCACACATGGACATTTATTGTTGTTTAACAGCAGTGTAGTTTATGGGCTGTTATCTGAACGCCCTGAATTGGCGTTCAAGAGTCGTTCTTCTGACCACAAAAAACGCTGGAAGCTTAAAAACGTTAATAAACGCTCAAAAACGTTGCTCACTAGCATTTTTGGTTCAGCGGATAAAAGCTGAAAGGCTCACTACAAAGCTACTGATGCTTTTAGATCGTTTTTTCTTAACGTCCAGTGTACATGGAGCCTAAAAGAGCATTGTTAACAGTGAATTCCAAGAATGCCAGTTTTTTTACAATTGTGCAATTAGCTACATTTTGAATTGGGCTTGAACCAATGTAAGTACACATGTGCCATGCCTGTGGAAGTTGGAAATCATTGTAGTAGGCACCACTACTCCAGTGATCTCCACTAGCTTCCAGGTCCTGTGCCAAGCGTCTGCCCTGCTGCATTGTATACATAGGAGATTGCTCCTTTAGCATGCGTGCCATTTAGAGAACACATTGCATTTTCTCAATGAGGGAAAAGCATTCACTGAATGGATGGGGTGCAGAGGTAGGGCAGGGATGTCACAATCTCCACTTTGTGCAATAACAGACAATGAAACAGGAGTATTTGTAACTACTACAGTGATTTCCAGCTTCCAGGGGGATTCAACAGGTATGGCACATAAATACTTACACTGGTCCCAGCGGTACCAAGTAACTGTAAAAATGGTTATACCTGGAATTCAGCTTTAATGTCTTCAAACTGCCAAGTCGGCATTCAGATCTCAATCCAATAAAGTATTTGTGACTAGATTTGTGGTGACTGTAGTAAACTTGCAACAACATAGTTAAAGTGATACCAAACAATATCCTTATTCTCTCCTGAGACTCTTCTTTTCCCCCTCACTTCTGTTTGTTGTAGTGTATGCACACTGCAAATCCCATAGTCCCTAGACCATCTCAGAAGCAAGCAAGGGAGGGGGACTATGTTCTTACATACAGTGGGACCATGGACAATGAATGTGGCCGCCCTTCAAAAGGAAGTCAGATCACAGCAGCAAAGAGATTTGGAGAAGGCTGAGAGCAACAGGGGGTACTTTTTTTGAGTTAGGAATACATACTTGAATAGTATTTTTTTAAACCAGTTTACTACTTACTATTTTAAATAGGGATTTTAATTTTTTTTTATTTACACTGTTATCTTTTCAGGACAAACTTAGACCCCTTTCACACTTGTGCGAGTTGTCCTGCGATTTGGGACTGCAAAGTCGCATGACAAGTCGTTCCCCATTATTTCCAATGAGTACCGTTCATATCTATACGACTTTCACGTAGTCCCTGCATTACTTTGGTCCAACTTTGATGCAACTTGAGGTCCATAGACTCCATTGTTAAACCCTCAAAGTCGCACCTGAATAATATAGATGCGATTTCTGTATGACTTTGTAATATGTTTTCATTGAGCCAAAGTTGCAACAAAGTCGGACCAAAGTGGTACTGATCCAAAATCGCGTCAAAATCGCTGTAAAATCTGGTTGCACAAGTGTGAAAGGGGCCTTAGGCTTTCAGGGTGTTTCCTTCTTCTTGGCCCAAGCAGCACTGGACTTGACTTTCCGGCCTGCAAATATTTGTAAAATACAAGATGTAGCCCTCATGCTGAAAAGTTTGGAGACCCTGTTCTATAACAATATGAAAACTAAAATGGAAAAGAAACAACACAGGGGTTATAGGCACTGTATATTGGTCATGGTACAATGTAAGAATGGTAATATAGGCTTGCCTGCATGTAGCTTCAGATGTGGACTCCTCATTCATGCTGTATGGGCCTTAGCTCTGTGTGAACGAGGCCTTAATCCTCACTACAACTAGAGCTGATAGAAGTAATTTGCTGTTTACATTGTAGCATACTGGTCTGTAGGACTAATAAACCTAACTTTGTTACAAAATGGCAATTATGATTTACAATCATAACTAGACACACCTGCATAGAAACTGAGCTATAAAACATACTGGACTTGTTTGCTGTGCAACCTACTACTCTGTACATTAATCTTCCCCAAAAATCCAACTCTTGACAGTTCTTGGAATTCATACAATAGGAAAGCTCCAGCTCTTTGAGGGGCTGGAGAAACAAAAGAACACCTTGCTATTGTTGAAAAAAAGCTTTATGTATCATTTTATTTATTACAGGTACTTCTATAGTACCATCACTTTACACAGCGCTTTACATATACTTTGTTATACATTCACATCAGTCCCTGCACTCAAGGAGCTTACAATCTAAGGTCCCTAACTTGCATTCATACATACACATGCTAGGGCCAATTTAAACAGGAGCCAAATTAACCTACCAGGATGTCTCTGTAGTGTGGGAGGAAACCCATGCAGGTACAGAGAGATCATGCAAACTCCAAGCAGGTGGTGCCATGGTTGGGATTCGAACCGACAACCCTAGTACTGCTAGGTGGAAATGCTAACCACTTAGCCACTGTGCTGCCCCACAGTGCAGGCAGATCCAGAGAGAGAAACTATAGAAATAGCCAATATAATAGCCCTTTCACACATATAGTTGCTAGAAATGTATTTTGGAGGAAAATACTGTGGCTGCAACTGGTCAATTTTAGCCATTACAGCCAGGAAAGAGTAGCCAGCAATAGCATGCTACATTTTTCTATTGTGCATTGAGTGACACAGCATTTTAGAGAGTGTTAATTGTCACCTGCGCAAATCCGGCAGCACATTTTTGTGCAGTTCTTGAATACTTCTCCTCCCAAAACTCCCCTCCTGCCCCCGAAAATACTCCCTCCTACCCACAAATCTCCCAAAAACAAATTGTTTCTCCTGACTTTCTTTGCCTTTCTGCTGCTATCTGTACTCCCATTGGCAACCCAGAAAGCTGCGCGTCATCATTTAGTAGGAAGTGGGTGGGCGGTCCTGTACAGCTTTCCGGGTCGCCCACAGGAGTACAGATGGCACTCGAGAGGAGAGAGATGGGAGGAGGTGTGGGCTGTGCTCTCTCCCACCTGTCTATATACAGGAGTTAACACAATGCCAATCACAGCTTTAATGTATCTGCCAGGCATCCCAGATGAGAAACTCTGGTCTATATGATAGGAGGCAGCAGAGCTCATAGTGTAGACTCTCCACAGTGCTTTGTCTCACAATGAACATCCAAGAAAGGGATTTTATGTAAAAGGTAAAAAAAATTAAAATTACTATCAGGGCAGGTTTCCTGTAAAAAAAAAAAAAGATGTTCACCAACCGTAAAGTAAAAGTTAGTTACCGGAAGATAGACTTGATGGGAGGCTGGGGATTTACAGAAATATGTATCTTTTTAAATTTCCATTCATCAAATGCATCTTTAGGAGCCAACAAAAGATTTAGTGGAGTTCTCCTTTAAAGCCATGGAGAGTTAATATTAAAAGAATGAGGAGATACATGACTATCAAGCACGCACATGGTTACAATTACCAAGCATAGCTAAGCTGTGAGTCACAGCATATCTGCAAGGTGCGCAACAATTTAGCAGAACTTGTTAACCCCCACCCATACCTCACACCTCTTATGCAACTTGTATATAATACCAATTCTGATCAGCTGATACCCACCTTACAACTCTTATGTACAACCCATCCTGATCATATAACCCATGCCAAACACCTTTTATGTAGAACCCTTACGCCATACTTTACACCACTTATGTAGATTTTCTGACCAGCTAAGCTACTTCCCCTTCCTTATACCTCACAACTCTTAAAGAGTAATTTTCAAATCAGCTAACCCCACTCATACCCAACTTTTTTAATGTGGAACCCATTCTGGTCAGTTAACACCCCGTCCCCCCTTACTTCCCAGCTCTTATGTAGAACCCATTCTGGTCAGCTAACTCCAGATCCATACTCCCATCTTTTATGTAGAACCCACGCTAATTAGTTAACCCCTTCCCCATACCACATGCTTTCCTATATAGAATCCACTCTGGTGAATTAAACCCTTCACCCTCTTATGCAGAACCCATTCTGCTCAGTTATCTCTCTCCCAATACCTCAAACCTATGCAGAATCCATCTAGTTAACCCCATCAGCTGTCCATTTTTCTTCTTTGCTCACGTTTTAACAAGACAACACAGGAAATCACAAAAAAAAAAACACATGAGCCTTTTTACCTTAGGGTAATCAACTTTATTCTTGTAGCATAATAAGTTAAACTATTTACACAATGCACAGTCACTTTTACACAAACAGATACTTATTGGCATAACTATGAACCACATCTAAAGTTTCTGCAAAGACACATCGTGGGGCTTATCCAAGCACGACAGGAGGAGGCCATTTTGTGCACATCCTCTCAAAGGTTTTAGCTCTCCCCCGAGGGTACTCGCCACGTTTTAACTATCCTTATGTTTGGCTTCATCTAAAGCTCTTTTAGCCACAACAGCCTGCAAGAACATGTGCAAATAACATTTTCTCAATTCCCAGAGCTGGGCCAAGAGCGGAAAAACTAAGAAGTGCTAAACTACAAGAAAGACGTACAACTAATACTTAAAAGTTTTCTGGACATGTCCGTGCATTTACTCTCAGCTATAGAATAAAAACTTACGTTTAGAATTGCTTTTCTTAAAGGGTCCATCTACATAAAACTGATATTTGAATTAAAGCTCGGCAGTGGTGGACTCAATCATTTTTCAGTGAGTTTTATCACCTGGGTTTTCGTTAGATGAGGTCTCTGTACTGGGCTTGCCAGGTCCTAACATTTAAATTGCCCTTTAACTACTACAAGGAGTTATGAGAGGAGTAGCAAGACTAAACAGCAAAACCCAGGCCAGGGACTCCAATAAGGAAACCTTGGGAAGTTCACATAAATAAGTTGGGTCACATTTCTGTCCACCCAAATTCTTGCCCATAAGCCAAATATCAGTTTTAGGTGTCCTTTGCCTCTAGTTCAAGAGCAACAGCTTTTAGTGCTGTTTGCATAAAGCACTAGGTCAGTGGTTCTCAACTCCAGTCCTCGGGACCCACCAACAGCCCAGATTTTCAGTATTACCTTGGGGAGATGCAGACTAGAATACTGCAATCACTGAGCAGCAAATGATATCACCTGTGATGTATTTCAGTTATCCTGCAAACCTGGCCTGTTAGTGGGTCCCAAGGACCAGAGTTGAGAACCACTGCACTAGGTGGTGCGGTCACTGGTTGTAAATACATATTATGTAATAGAAAGCACTGCAAAAGGTTTTCCTCAGATAACAAGGAAAAATATAGTCACTTCATTAAAGTGGATTTTGCCATCTGTGATTCATGATTTTTTTCTGCTAACCTTTTGCCATATCAGACAGATTAAACCCAAGAAAGGTTTTCCCACACATTGGAAGACCTACTCTGAAATGTACACAAATGGCCAGTTTATTGGTTGAAAAAATGACCAGTCTATGGTTAGCATGGGAGAAGTTCCACTGTAAGTAAATCTAAACCCTTGAAGCTTCATAAAATAAAAAAGGTGGATTTTTTTCTGGTCACAAAATGGATCCACTGTAAGTGGTCAATACTCCCCCTCTCCAATCTTACTAAAGTAAAATGGAATCAATGAAATAACGTCTATTTAAAGCAACAAACCTATTATCCTAACAGAATGTATTAAGCTTGAAAAAAGAGGTTTATGTTTCATTCACAGTAACAAAATGTACAATAATAATTTGCATTCTTGATAGAGTTGTGTGGAAGTGTTTTTATTCTATGTGTGCTTGCCTATGCACGGATGAGACAACTTTTGTGTTCAGAGACAATCATTTCTAAGAATGCATCATAATCAGCAAAGTAACGATGATGTTAGAGAGGCATGAGGTACATGGTGTTAAATTGGCATGAGGAAGCTGTTGATTCTTGCCAAGTCCATGATTGGTAGTTTGACTAAAATGACTCTCTAATGACCATTACCTTTCAGGAAGAATTTTGGAGCTTTCCATGGCAGAAACCACTCTCCAATCCCCGGGACACACAGTCGTTCCTTTATCCTTGAACTAGCACACATCATGGTAGTTAAGAGTTCTACTGCTATGGGATGGCTGAAGCTGTTCCTTCTACAAGTGAACATCTAAAGAAAAGTCTCCATTGTGTGTTTAAAGTGGTTGGCTTGACAACTACTTTAACCTACAAATAAGCCTATAATAAGGCATACCTGTAGGTTCTCTGCATATCTCCTAAACCTGCACGGTTTAGGAGATATACAGTGTAGTCGCATGTGCCCACGTCATCGGGCACATGCGCAGTGCCGTTTGTTCACTGAGATCGTGCCGCGATTGGCGGCTCCAGCGCGCATGCGAGTGACGACACACGGCTCCGGCCAATCAGAGAGCCGGAGTCCGCGGCCCCGGAAGGAAGAGGGGTGAAAGTGGACGCGGCCTGGAGAAGGGACAGCGTGGGCTTCCAATGCAGGTGTCACATAATAGGCTAGTATGTGATGCATACTAGCCTATTATGCTTTTACATTGCAGGATAATGAGGAGGAACGAAGCGGAAGTAAAACCCATCAGGGTTTACTTCCACTTTAAATGTGAGACGTGGGTCCATTTTGAGAAAATACCTATATAAGTGTAATTGTATGAGCCCCACTATCAGCAAACTAGAGAGAAACGATTAAGTGATTCTGCAAAGACAAAATTATGTATTTTGGCAACAAAAGAGAACATCTGGCCAGAAGGAAGGAAATAGGAGCATGTCTTCAGGAGACAGGATCTGAGGGACAGCCAATATGATAAAAATCAATGTACAAGTTAAAAATCATATTGCTGCTTCAAATGTAAATGTCATTGGTGAGATAAGGTCATCAAATGTGAATATTCAAGTGCAAAAGCACAATGTAACAATTGGCTTTTCTCTATCATATCAAAAAAAATGAGAACAAGTTGGGCAGAATTTAAAGACAGACAAATGAGTGACAGGCGAACTCTGATTTGTTAGCTGATCAATGGCCACAGACAATGGTAAACAGCTGTGAGTTTATTTTAAGATCTTCTCCTTCACTGTTACTGCATCTGTCAAGAAAAACTCGATCGTGGCATCTAGTTAGAAGTAAAAAAACATAAGTGAATAAGGCGAGGACATACAAGATGTACAAATTATGATCTGCAGGCCCCTTTCACATGGGACGAGCTCCGTTCGAGTCTGCTTGCTTAGTGGGGAATCTGTCCGCTGATCCACATTGAGCATGCAGATGGCTGGTCTATGTCCACTCAGCTTATGCATGGGTGTGTCCTCTATGCTTGGTTGGATGTAAACAGACCGTCTGTCCGTTCACACCCGACTGCCATCCGATCCGATCTGCCATATGGATGGGGAATGGATCCCCATCCATCTGTTTTTGAGGGATAGAATTGGATCGGATATCGGCAGGTAACAACAGACACATGTCCACTGACACCCGCCACTCCACAGGAGACTGGAAGGTCCAATCAGGTCCGTCTGAAGAACTGACAGGCAGACCCAATCGGTCCACCCATGTGAAAGGGACCCTACATAAAATAAGAAGCAGGGTGATTCAATCCATACATACCCCAACCCAAGAGGTTACAGCACACTA
This sequence comes from Glandirana rugosa, assembly GCA_018402905.1. Taxonomy (NCBI): domain Eukaryota; kingdom Metazoa; phylum Chordata; class Amphibia; order Anura; family Ranidae; genus Glandirana; species Glandirana rugosa. The sequence goes on from BLSH010433208.1 coordinate 500,309, forward strand.
AGTGGGAATTAGGCACACCCAATAATAGAACCTTATGTGCCAAGTCCAGGTTTGAGTGACTTCTAGACCATGTGGCCACGAGGCTGTTTACATACACCTCCATGGGCTTGACAAAGATAGACAATTCAGAAGCCAGGCAACAAAGGCTCCTTAAATAACTGTAGCGAGCGCATAGGTTTTCTGAGCCTTTTCTATAGCAGCCAATGGAACTAGTTTCTTGAAGTTCGCAATAGTGTTTCCACCACAAAGTTTAATATCTACTAGAAATAAGACTGCAGCATGAAGTTTAAAGAACTGAGTCATTTCCATAAAT
>BLSH010433208.1:502225-515157 GCA_018402905.1 Glandirana rugosa
CAAAAAAAAAAAGGGTATAGCACAGTCAACGGTCCTATCCATGCATCTAAACGGTACCATCTAGTTCCTTATCCGAAAGAAAGATTCCGAATAAGAGTCCTTAATTACACTTGTTGAAAGAATACAGAAGACTTACCTGGTGAATTCTCGTTATCTCTCCTCATTTGTTTCCAGAATGTTACGGGTATTGTATCTAAATATTATACGTCAAGTGACATAAGTTTCACATCTAGAAGACAAGAGTGTAGATATACACCCTGTCGGAAAGTTTGGTACAATAACCTACATCTCGTAGCTTTCTTTTTTACTAAATGTCACACATTAATTCCTGAGAATAAGCCTTAGAAAGAAAGCCTATTCCTTGATCTACCATGGCAAATCTACGTACCTATCCTGGCAACTGACACGATATGGGAAAAAAAAAAACTCTTAGGTTTCAACACAATACATAAGCAGAGCTTGGTCTGTGTGCTATCACACACACATACTTTCTCACTGGTGGAGACACATAAATATATTATAAAAAAATAAAGTGCTTTCTAAAAGGTTCCAGCAATGGAACATACAAAACATTTCACAAGAAAAAAAAAAGGACAAATTAAAAACGTAATACTACATCCAAATTAGGTATAAACAATGACAATATTTACAATCTCATGGGCATCCCAAGACAAACATCCCTTCATATACACGGTATATACATATACGCTGTTATCCTTGATCAATATATTATAACAATATATATTTTACATTTTTGTTTTTACACAAGAAACCCTCCTACAAAAAAGCAACAATGACCAAGCATATAAGCCCAAGAACGACGGCCGGCAAAGCTTGTGTCTTGCCCCCATTTCCACTGTTTGGGAAAATTTGCCATAGCTCCTTCCTGGGGTGTAGACCTTCCACGTCCTCCCAAGCACTGTAAGCTGCAGCAGTAAAGTTTGCATCGCCCGTTGTCAACAGGTCAAAGACACAAGAGTGGAAGTAGATGTGTCGGACCTGGAACTTTTCAAGACATTTGTCAATTGCACTTTCCAGTGTGTATGCCGATCGAGCCTGACTAGGCGATGAGCTGGGTGGAGTATTAACGCTCTCCGGAAAACGCAGGTGTCCACCTTCATCAATGCGTTCACTAGATGGGCAGCCATTCATACACAGCTGTAAGTCTTGGCTCTCCTCATAAGCCATTGCCAATTCCTCCGGCATGCGAATGGCCAAAGTTAGGTAGTTTCCATGTTGTCGTACAATGACAGTTGTTCCGATGTACCTGGCATGCATTTCCACATGCTTTCCACTGACTTTCTCTGTAATCCGCAAAGTTTTAGAGTCTGCATCTCCTCCACTAGTCGTGCCGTCAACAAAAGCTGCTGGCAGGTCATCAGTCACAGCCTGGTAAACTTTCTGGTCGGTGCAATCGGGATAGGATTTAAATATTATAGTAATCTAAAATAGAAAAAAGAAAATGGTAAGTTAAAGATATAATAAAAGTTGCAAATATATCACCCCCACAAAAAATATATACATTAAAAATCAGAATCCAAGAAGCACACATGCCTAAACTAATATATCAGGGAACAAAGTTTATTCAACATTTCCTACTGCTGTCCACTGAAAGATGCTTGTTGGCTCTTTGCCTTTCATCTACTAGAATGGGCTGGGCTAGAGTGAAGTCCAACTCCTGATCCATATACTTGTTCTGGGTCAGGAACTCAGAATGCACCGAAGACAGTGGACTGGCATGACAGCCAGTAAACTGTTCTCTTCTAACCAGCCAGCAGGTGGTTGGGCTGCATATTTGCCCTCAAGCTGCAAAGGCAGCCGGCCAGGGGTGTACTACACTGCAAAAACGATTCCCCCTGTTATTACGGCAGGCAGTATTGTTGCTGAACATAACCCATTCAAGTGGCTGCAGCAGGGTGGGTCCAAGTTGGTTTGGAGGTGACATATAAACACCTCTCTACCTGTCAAACACCTTTGAAAAACAATCCATTCTGCTGCTAGTACCCAGCCTTAGACTTCATGAGGCATGTACCTTAAACAGTGGGTGTATTTCTACACCCGAGAGAGTCAGTAAAAGTAATAAATGGCTGTAGGTGGGTATATGCATGTTTGTGTAATCATAAATCCTGCAACACACTAAAGCTACATTCCAGGGATTTACGCCCTTGCACAAGTTTAGAAGGACACATTTGGGAAACATTGCTATAGATAATGGTCCATAGTCCCTCCTGCTCATCGGACACAGTGGAGGGTGTCTACAAAAAGCACAAGGGCTGTCCAGCTGGTAGCATTTCTAATTGCGCTATAGCAAAAAAAAATAAAAAAAAAATATATATATATATATATATATTAAAAAAATAGCAGTTGTTTATTTTTAAATGATTTAAATTATTTGATCAAACGCACTAAATATTACAAGCTATAATTTTATTTCTGACAACTTCAGAACAAGTAATAAATATTTTCAACCTTCACAAGTTCAGGGCAGGTCATTTATAATTTCACTGTTGATGATTTCAAATGACTGCCTTGAAATGTGATGCAAGGCTTAATAACCATGAAAAGTATATGATCATATCCAAATGGACTCAATTTTTTATGACTAGGACAGCAGTTTACAAGGCAAAATAAAAAAAAAACAAGAACGGCAACATCTTCCTCAAGTTTAGTCAACACCTGTGAGAGTGAAGGGAACTTGCAGAAGCAGTAATAATGAGAGACAAATGACAGGTCTCTTCATTTAATAGGTACCTTAGGCAACCCGCAATCATAACATTAGCACTGTAAATTACAGCATCAACTCTTCTCACAAAGCTAAGCAATTTGTCTACTTGACAGCCATGACTCATAAAAGTCTCTGACTTCTCCTACTGAAATCCACCTTGACGGAAAACTGCAGGACTCGTGTTACAACTCAGGAGCTTATGATTTTACACTTGAAAATGAAATTAGTAATCGCCTAATATTAAACTTCTCCTAACGGGAAGCAATCAATGTGGATGAGCGTACACTGCTGGCTGGTGCTTTCAAGAAAAGTATCATTTTCTTCCAGAAAACATCTCGCGTAAAAAGGTAGCCACCTCACCATCTTAAGGAGAGCCCAGCATGACCAGGCTCATTCAAGAATTTAAACACTTAAGGGTCTAATTATAAAGGTTTTCACCCAAGATTCACACAACTTAAACCCAGGATTCACACATTTCTCCAACTGAATCCAATTTGAAAAATGTGTGGATCTTGGGTGAAACCATCAATGACCCCTTAAGCTGGCCAAACACTCTTACGACATTTTTCTAAACTTTAGTGGGGTCAAATCAATGATTTACATAGTTAGTCTGGTTGAAAAAAAAGACAAGTCCATCTAGATCCATCGATTTCAAATGTAATAACGAGAACATTCAATGGAGCAGGATGGAAATTTTTTCTTGAACAAATTTCTAACAGTGTATGTGGTTTTTGTTTGGAAAATGACATTCATTCCAAAACAAATTTGAAAAACAAAATGAAGTTGTGAAGTACTTTATCATCGAATGTATGGAGAGTTTTCATACAAATGTTTGTTGAATGTTCATATGAACAATTGTTCGAAAATCTACTGTAGAAATAGGAAGAGAAAGCCCGGCCACTGCACACCTCACCAAGCCCAAGTGGTCAGCAGGTAAAGCAGCCTCAGCCAGGCCACGTCCCCAACCACGCTGAAAACCTAATATTGTAGGGGGCAGCTTTAGTATTTAGTTATTTGAAGGAGACTCTGGGGGAGATTTACTAAAACTGGAGCACACAGAATCGGGTGCAGCTGTGTATAGCTACCAATCAGTTTCTTATTTCAGCTTGCTCAATTAAGCTTTGACAATGAGGCTAGGTTCACACTGGTGCGACATGCGCTCCGACTTAGAGAGCACGTCACATGACATCAATGTTTCCCTATCAATGTAAAAATCAATGTTTCCCTATGACAGCCGTCTTAATTGGTCCGACTTGTGTTCGTCCGACTTTAGAAAAGGTTTCTGCCCTATTTTGGTGCAACTTCTGTCTGATTTCAGCCCATAGAATTGAATGAAAGTCACATCTAAGTCAGATCCTCATCTTAATTGATGTGATTTGGAATCCACATTACAGGACGATTACACAGGCATTCCCTGAAGTTGCACCAAAGTTGCCCGGCAAAATCGTCTTTCATGTCGGAGCAGCGTGAACCTAGCCTAAAACCAAGAAGCTCATTGGTTACTATGCACAGTTGCACCAGATTCTGTGCGCACCAGTTTTAGTAAATCTCCTCTGTGACCAATCTAAAAAAATGTAAGCAGAAGCTCAGAAAGATCAGGTATTTTAAATGCTTACTTTAAATGTTTCCTCTTCCATAAATAATTTTTTACTCCCTTGTGATGTGCCCTTAAACTTTCTAGGGGATTTGACGACTGCCTAACACAGTCACAGGTTCCCCTCTCTGCCACATCATAGTCTTCTCCTATTCTGAAAGTATCTACTTCTTCTCTGTGCTGACATCACATTCAAGATGGCAGAGCCCAGCAGCATCCTCAGGGCTTTCAGATGTCTACACAAGGGAGGCTTTTTCAAGTATATAATAGAGCTGCACGATTCTGGCCAAAATGAGAATCACGATTTTTTTGCTTAGAATAAAGATCACGATTCTCTCACCATTCTCGCGGCGTAACATATTACATATACGAAAAAATTGGGCTAACAGCACTGTTTAGTTTTTCAAAAGGGTAATTTTTCCCAAAAAATTGCGTTTGAAATACTGTGTGACATAAAATATTGCAAAAACTGCAATCTTATTCTCTAGGGTCTTTGCTAAAAAAATAAATATATAATGTTTGGGGGTTCTAAGTCATTTTCTAGCACAAATACTGGATTTTTATTTGTAAGCAGCAAATCAGAAAAGATTTAGTCTTTAAATGGTTAAACTGAACATCTTCTATACACAGTTCATTCCTTTGAAGTAATTACTTTGTATCTCTTCTAGCATTTATATCAGCATAACTTCAGAACTTGGCTCTCTGCCCAGACTTGGCAGTCTCCCCAGAGACTCAGGACGCTACGACTTAGAAAAGACTTCAGGCGACTTGCATTAACTTTTATTACAGTCAAGTCACGCTGAGTCGCCCCGCAAGTCAGACCCCATTAACTGCACTAAAAATCGCGGTAATGCCAGATGGAGATTGCGCGGGGGGGGGTAAGGGGGTGGATCGAGATCGTGATTTTAATATGCTTAATCGTGCAGCTCTAGTATATAATATGTATAAATGCAATATAATCTTATGGTAAGATTGCTGTTGAAATAAATGAATGATCAGGCAACAGAATCTCTTTAAATTATTTAAATAATGAAGTCTTACAATACATTTGGTCCATATTTTTCATTGGGTTTTGTCTGTTAAAGAGGTCATCTGACATCTGTCCAGTCAAGACTCATTTTACCTTTAAAGCGGACAACTTATTTCCATATTATGACACACACAATCACTCACTGCTTCTTCTGCCTCTCTAGTTGCTCTGCCCTGTGCCATAGCCTTACAAAACCAAGCTAGAATGTCTTACTCCTTGAGCTGCATTAACCATCATTAACCACTTAAAGACTGCCCAAAGCAGATATACTGTGGCAGGGCAGCCCTCCTGCGTGAAATCATGTACAGGACATGTTTTCTTGCAGTGGGTCTTGGACACAACAGGAGCCAATCAGCGGGTCCAGCGGCCGCAATGCCCGCCGCCACCCCGCGATCGTTCAAAGGAGAGGCAGAACGGCGGGCTGCCTATGTAAACAAGACAGAAATGCCATTCTGTGAAGGGGGGAAGAGGGAGATCTTGTGTTTTTGCTAAGCAGAAACACAGATCTGTTTTCCTTCAGTCACAGCATTCCACACACAGTTAGAAAGCACTTAACCCTTTGATGTTAACTCCTTCCCAGTCAGTGTCATTTGTACAGTTACAGTACATATTTAGCACTGATCACTGTATTGGTGTCACTGATCCCCAAAAAGTGTCAATTAGGTATCCGATTTGTCCGCTGCAATGTCGCAGTCCCACTAAAAATCGCTGATCGCCACCATTACTAGTAAAATAAATAAAAATTCCATAAAAATATCCCCTAGTTTGTAGACGCTATAACTTTTGGGCAAACCAATCAATATACACTTATTGGGATTTTTTTTACCAAAAATATGTAGCAGAATATATATTGGCCTAAACTGATGAAGAAATTAATTTTTTTTATTGGGTATGTTTTATAGCATAAAGTAAACATTTTTTTTTTTAATATTGTCACTTTTTTTTTTGTTTATAGCTCAAAAAATAAAAACCGCAGAGGTGATCAAATACCACCAAAAGAAAGCTCTATTTGTGGGAAAAAAGGACATCAATTTTATTTGTGTACAACGTCACACAACCGTGCAACTGTCAGTTAAATTAAGGTAGTGCCGGATCGCAAAAAATGGCCTGGTCATGAAGGGGGGTACACCTTCTGGGGCTGAAGTGGTTAAACAAGATTCAACAGTGCCCACCAGATCATTGCTGTAACAAGAGCTAGGCCTAAGCTGCAGAAATCTTAATTCTGAGGTCACCAAGAGAATCAACAGACCACTAAGAGACAGCTACCCGCAGGGATAACTAGGGTTAGCTACCTGTTGTCTGTACCAGGTGAATAAACCCATTTGATAGGATTTCTGGATTACAGTCAGTACAGTTCCAGCTGGTAGATGCTGCCATTGATTTAGTAGAACGTGCATGATGTGTATACAAGATTCTACAGGTTCTTAGAAATGCATGGTCTATAGATTGTATTATATTATACATCCCTCGCTGTGCTCACATTGATGAGCCGGAGGGAGACAATTAGCTCATTTCAGCTAAAACACCTAACTTGTCTTGTGTCCTTGTACATTAGACGTTCAGGAATTTGGCACGACCACCCCCACCACCAATATGTCATTTATTATTGATAAACAGAAATGCTGTGTATTTAAAACATCAATGCTTATGTTAAGCTTCTTTCCCGGATGAGCTGCTGCACTCATCCATTTTTAAACAATTTGCTCCTTGGCTTCTCACCAGCTGTGAAAACAGGAACATCAAGGTAAGGATGAGCATTCCAGACCTCCCTACAATGTCAAATACTGCAACTAATGTGCATTAGAGCTACACCAGTCATGTGACCCTACTGGTACTAACAAGATCCTTCAAACAAGGATTATACAAAGTATTGTATACAGTGTACTGACTACCTAAACCTGCACCCTTATGGAGGCGTTCCAGCTGAAATGGAAATTCCCCATGAGTAACATGGAGGACCCCCTCTAAAACCCGTGCAGGGTCCTTGTCCAGTTTGCGTTTACCATGCCTTGAGCACCAAAACCTGTTCTCACGTGAGCGAATACTTCCATGGAATAGAAATTTTGTCTATCAGGACAAGCCACCACACCAAATTTCTCAACGTGGCACTGTAGCAATCACTTTCCCCCACCTAATAAAGCCAGGAGTTACTACTCCCGGTTTCTGACCTAACAAAAATATATTGGATTTGTATACATATTTATATTTTTATGCTCAGAATTAAAGATTAAGCTACAGAGACTTGCTTTTAGTCAGGCAATTAAAGTGACGTTATTAAACAAATATTTCATATGTTCCAAGTTCAGCCAGTAAGTGAAGCTATAGAGATTGAGCCCAATTTTGCGTTTTCTGCAGTTCTTCATATGCTGTTGTATTCAGAAGACACATAGCTTACTGAGGTCCTTGAGATAGTTATAAATCGTGTAAAGAACTTCTTCAATTATCCAATCATGTGCAGATAGAATAAGGAAACAGGGACTTGTCTTTCATATGATTGGATAGTTGAAGTGAATATCAACTTCTTTAGTAGATCAGCCTCAATGTCTTAGAGCCAAGCCAAGGCTTCCTTCTTAACTCACATGACTTTGTATGTTTAAGGCTCCATTTACATATAAGACCCCATACACACTATTAGATTTTTTTTTTTCCTTCAGATTTCAAATTGAAACTTTTAAGGTTTGACCTGATATTATATGGTTTTGGTAAATCTGAAGGAAATAATCTGCAGAAAATCAGAGTGTGTATGGGGTCTAAGCTGAGCATCTCTGGACATTTTTTCAGGCACCTTTACATGTGATTTTGCATGCATTTTGAGGCCTAAGCTATTTTTTTTATTTTTAGCCAATAGAAAATGTGTCACCTGGCATGAAAAACGACTAAAGCTCATGTACTTTTTTTAAGTGACACCACACTCAGGCATGAGTGAGCACCACTGAATATTATAGAAATCCCAGTGTTGAGCTTTAAAGCGATTCTGATGAAGCTTCAGACCGCACAGGTGTGAACAGGGCCTTAAAGTGGTTCTTCCACCTTAATGTATCCCTTGGACACCGCCAATGCAGCTCAGGATCAAGCCTGCTGGTATGCCATGATAGAAGCCAAGAGAGCCAGTGGGGCACCTGAGAAGAGGAGATACTGGGTTGCTCTGTGCAATTCTATTGCACAGAGCAGGTAAGTATAACCTGTTTGTTATTTAAAAGGATAAGTTCACCTTTTTTAAACAAAATAATAAATGCACATTTTAATGCAGGTAAAAAAATATGCATTTACTATTTATTTTCTTGGGAGCCTGGAAAGCAATGCACCCACGAGTAGCAGATCACATGTGCAATGTCAGGCTTCTGCAAACTGTCTATGTGAACTGTCTGTCCGTGCCTCGGGCAGACAGTTACTTTAGTCCAGAAAGCTCAATGGACTAGGAGAGCGCTCAGCAGCACCCTTACAGTTCATGGAGGACTACAAGCGGTCAGCGGCAAAGGCTGACAGAAGTCTGAATGAATAACATGGCCTTGGGCGTAAACCCGCAGGGCTGCGCTCTTTTCAGGGTGCAGGGAGAAGATCCCCGGCGTGCTGTCATAGAGAGGGGGATGGAGAGGCTGCAGGAGCATGTTACATCTTCCAACCTAAAAACAGGTGTATACAAAAAAAAAAGACTAAAAGACTTTACAATCACTTAACATGTTAGAAGCTAGTGCTAATCTTTATAACCTAAAGCTCAGAATACTCAGATAATAGTTTCCTGAAAGCAACTGTATTCTCTAAATTGAATGAATATAAAAGAAATTACATAATAAGACCTGTTTCTGCTCAGAATTACAAATGCTTTGTTAGGTACACCAATGTAGCATATATCTTTATAATTTAAAGCGCTGCATAAACTGTTGGCGCTATATAAATCCTGTATAATAATAATATGCATTTCAACTGTGCATTATTTGTTTGCCTGGAGTGTCACTTTAGGTAATAAAAATCCTTAACAAGTACTACAATAAATCTTGTGCAAATGTTTGCAACCTCCATGTCTGCAGTCCCAGGCACAAACATATACAATATCACTGTTGATAAATGGGAAGCCGTCTGATCTCCTTTAACTATGTGGTTTCCAATAACGCTGTTCTGCTGGTGAGGGAGTGCGACAGTGGAGTTGCTGTTAGTTGGCTATCTGGTTGTAGATAGAGAAGCTTCTGGTGGAACACACCTCATCATGGCTGTCAGCCAAAAACTGAATCCAGGCAGGACTGCTTATACTTGCAATCCAATAGCATTATAAGAAGACTGAAATGCATGCCAGCTGTGAATACCCTTGTCCTGTCAATGAATATGTTTTCTGATCCACTGCTATTTGTTCTAAAATATGAAAAGGCTAAGAAATAAGTGAAGACAACAAACAACAAATTCTTCAATTTCTTCATTGAATGGGAATTAGTAAATTGTGTAATCTGGTCCAGAAGTCTTCTGTATTCCACAACTCTCGCCTAAACTAAAACATGGCATCTACCATGTTGAATTAGGTGTACAATGACTGCATTGCTAACAGTATCTGTCCTGCCTATGGGCAAGGAACCTACAGTATATCCCTATAATGCTTTAATTCTACTCCTCAATGCCGGAGTTAATTTTAAAATAAATTAAAATCTGGAAGACAAATACAAGCACTTAGAAGATCCACCAGTTCCTTCTACAGCCCAACACAAAATGAAAATTCTGCCACTGATGTTACCGATAAGTCAATAACCAAGCCTTACTGGGAATCCAAAGTTACACTGGCAATGGCTGGCCTACCTAGAACTGTTCCCTTTCCATAAGACCAGGGTCCTTTGTGCAGCAAATAAAATGTAGCATGAGCCAGGAGTAATTACCATGGTGTACCTAAGGCCCCTTTCACACTTATGCGACTTGTCCTGCAACTTGGGACTGCTAAGTCTCATGACAAGTCGTTCCCCATTATTTCCAATGAATACCGTTCATAGCTGTACAACTTTGAAGTCGTGCCGACTTCAAAGAAGTCACTGCATTACTTTGGCCCAACTTTGATGCAACTTGAGGTCCATAGACTTCAATGTTAAAACCTCAAAGTTGCATGCAAATATCGCGCCTGAATAATATAGATGCGATTTCTGTACTATTTCTGTATGACTTTGTAATATGTTTTCATTGTGCATCAAAGTCGGACTAAAGTCGTACTGATCCGAAATTGCGGTAAAACCGCGCCGCACAAGTGTGAAAGGGGCCTTATACTCAGTAGTCAGTTTAGAGACACTTTGCCCTTTAAAATGTTACTAAAACTTGGACCCCGCATTCACTATATCTGGTCTCCCACAGTACACAGAACATGGAAATGCAATTATTTTAGTAAATATAAACTGCTAAATACCTTTTCTCATCAGAAGTATATAGCAGTCTTGTGATTTCTATCAGTACCTGGCTGAAGATTGTAGCAATACACACTAATCTGAGCATGTGCACAGTGCCCTCAAGGCTCTGATCTATCAGCAGATGGATTGGGGACAGTGGAAGGAGAGGATTAGTGAAACAGGACCAAACAACCTTTTTACACAATGTGAAGGATTAACCCCTTAGGTTCAACAGCGAGTAACACTTTAAGATCTGTCCATCCTTGTCCAGGCTTATAGCATTGCCATCCTGTGCACTGAATACAAGGAGTCACTTGCTCACGTACCTCCACCATTCAGCAAACGTCTTGTAAATTTCAATGAATACAAGGAGTTCTCTGACTGGACAAGGACAGCACCCAAACAGAAGAGCACTGACTGTATGTAGCAAAGACTATGGCAGTGAACACTACTACTACAGAGAGAGCAGGGGAGGGGCGGGATTGGGGTGCGAGCTGCAGCGCTATGTGTCTGATGGATGCATAGAGCGGTGGCTTGGGAGCGAGCACCCAGTGGTACCCCCAGGGCAAGCACCTTTCTCTGGGGGTACTACTTGACGTGGAGGTGCAAGAAGCGCCGGCGAGGGACCTGAAAAGAATAGGATCTGGGCTGCTCTGTACAAAACAACTGCACAGGTCAGGCAAGTATAACATGTTTATTTTAGGAGGGGGGAGGGACAAAGCTCTATGCCCCTTTCACACTTGTGCGACACGATTTTACCGCAATTTTTTGGCGCAATTTTGAATCGATTTGGGAACAGTACCACTTTGGTCTGACTTTGTTGCAACTTTGGCTCAATGAAAACATATTATGAAGTCGTATAGAAGTAGTAGAGAAATCGCATCTATATTATTCAAGTGTGATTTGCATGAGACTTTGAAGGTTTAACATTGAAGTCTATGGACCTCCAGCTGCATCAAAGTCGGACCAAAGTAATGCAGGGACTACTTTGAAGTCGGCGCGACTTGAAAGCTGTACAGATATGAATGGTACTCATTGGAAATAATGGGGAACAACTTGTCATGGGACTCTGCAGTCCCAAATCGCAGGACAACTTGCACAAGTGTGAAAGGGGTCTTAGTATTACTATAAAAAAAACAAAAACAGACAATTCCCGGAGCTAAAGTGATTGTAAATCCTTACAGATATACCCAGTAAAGTGACCGGTCTCAAGTGATACACAGAGATAAAAAAAATCCTCCTACACAAGTTGAACCTGTTTATTTGCAGTCTTCTCTTTTTTACATCTGTTCAAATTTCAGAATTTATAACTTTTGTCTGAGCGGTCAGAAAAAAAGGGGGCTGGAAGCTGAAGTTACACTGTGCAGAGCTCAGTGAGGAGAGCTCTGAGAGCTGATTGGAGGGAAGGATGCATCCCTTCACATAGGAACAGCGCTGAGGATATCAATCAGCTGAAGATCCCTCCCCTGTCACCATTTTTCTCTGTGTGTCAAAAGTGATTCATGCTGATAGCAGAAGAAAGAAGCAGCAGAAAGAAATGACACTTAGTGCTCTGGATAGAGATAAGTACACCCCCTATAGAGGGATATGCTTTGTTCATAATTCATGTCTGAGGTTTACAACCACATTAACCTTCAGGCTGGGTTCACACTATCCGACAAAAAAACGGTCCGGCTTTGATCCTACTTTGCTGTACGATTTGCGGTCCTACATGGGGTCAAAGTCGGACTGTTTGTCTGTGAACAGGGATCCGACTTTGATCCCCGACAATGCCAGGCACTTTGTGCTCTGGGGATCCTGAAGGGGAACTCCACGCCAAATTTAAAAAAACTGGCATGGGGTCCCCCTTCAGGAGCATACCAGGCCCTTTGGTCTGGTACGGATTTTAAGGGGAACCCCATGCCGAAAAAAACAGCGTGGGGTCCCCCCCAAAATCCATACCAGACCCTTATCCGAGCACGCAACCCGGCAGGCCAGGAAAGGGGGTGGGGACGAGCGAGCGGCCCCCTCCCTCCTGGACCATACCAGGCCGCGTGCCCTCAACATGGGGAGTATGGGTGCTTTGGGGCAGGGGGGGCTCTGCGCCCCCCACCCCAAAGCACCTTGTCCCCATGTTGATGAGGACAAGGGCCTCTTCCCGACAACCCTGGCCGGTGGTTGTCGGGGTCTGCGGGCGGGGACTCATCGGAATCTGGAAGCCCCCTTTAACAAGGGGGCCCCCAGATGCCG
>BLSH010433208.1:523567-564772 GCA_018402905.1 Glandirana rugosa
CGCCCCCCCCCCCCCAATCCTTATCTGAGCCCAATCTTTCTCCAGCAATGTGCACGAGAGCCTTGGCTCTCCAGGGACTCTCCCTCCTCATTGGCTCCTGCTGCTGTCAATCGCAACCAGTGAGCCAAAGAGGAGAGAGAGGAGGCTTCCTTTTCTATGCTTGGATCAATCATACCGCTAGAAAAACAGGCAAGGTACAGTTGTCTCTAAAACATAGCTGGCCATCAGAGTGAGGTAGCATCAGGCCAGGGTAATATAAAGACAGCGGTATATATACATACACTGCCATCTCATATAGAGAAAGTAGCTCCCTCTGTATGTGTTCTGGATGAAATGGCTTTGATTTTTGTGTTCAAACACAGCATGAAAGCAATGCTCGAATGCATCTTTAATTGCAGCTCGTCTATAAATTACTTTCAGACAAGAGATCAATATATTCAACTATTCTGCAATTCAATTTCCTCCATTTCAACCAAATGGATTGGCTTTTATCGCAATCAGCTAATTAAGAGCCTTCTTAGTCTTCTCTCCCACTATGCAAATAAAGGAAAATATACAAAAAGAACACAATGCAAACATGATTATACAATAGAAAAAAAAGGTACCTAATGTTGTTAGATGGAACCCAGCAGGTTTGTCATATGTCCTGCTATATACCCAGCTGCCATCGGATATCTACCCTAGCTCTACATTTAACATCCCCCATTAAATATCAGCTACATGAATAATACATTTATAATGTACACCCCCGAATTCCTGGTAAAATCACCTGCTATAAAACATGTGCAAAATATACCTGTAAAGAGAAAAGATTTTATATTTACTTTACCCCTTCTTTAACACGGCTGGGTGTAAAGACACCTACCTCCGGAGATTCTTTATACCCCAGGTTCTTGCTGCAAGGAGTGGAATGACAAACTGGGGGCAGCAGCCAACGATGAGGCAAGTATAAAATCAATGTTTTTTCTTTACAGGTACATTTTGCTTTCAGCATGTGATTTTTCCAGAAGAGGGACTGGACATTATAGGTTGACCTTGCATTTTTGGAGTGGTTGTAAACCCTTTATATACCCAGTGAACTGACCGGCCTCAGGTGATGAAACAAATCCTCCTACATAAGTTTTACCTGCTTATTTGCTGTCTTCTCTACATCTGTTCAAAGTGCAGAATTTATAGAGTTTGTCTGAGCATTTACAGGTGGTGGGGAACTGAAATTACACTCTGGGGGGCAATCCCCCCCCTACTCACACAGCACACAGGAACAGAGCCAAGGCTGTCAATAAGCTGGAGATCCCTCCTGTTACCTTTGTTTCTTGTCAGGAAACCTTGCAGAAGTGACTCATATCCTCACAAGTCCACTTTGAAAAAATGTGAATCCCACTAAGAGATGTCAAAGCAGGAACAAGGTTAGCAGATGGCCCATGGCTGTAAAACGGACACCAGAATGATGAAGCGGCAAACATTTCGAGGAAAGGGTTAACACTAGGTGAAGCAGCAGCAGAATGTACAGTATGATCACTTTATCAATATGGTAATCATGGGATAAAAGGCTACTTATTGTCGGGAGGGAATGTTCACATTATTTCTATGTATGTGACAATACAGGATTAAGGTGGGCATAGTTATTTGCTATGTGCGGATATGATTTTGTACAAAAGTCTCAATTTTCACCATGTTCTTAGCGGAAGCTTTCCTGCTTTGGTCTCCAGGGCATCTCAATTTTCACTCTGCTGCAAACAGTAGGCAGCTGCAATATCACTAATTAGCAGATAGCGTTATCTACAGCCTGGGTACACTGAGCTAAGCTGACCTAATGGAGCAAGAGAGCTGTGCGCCCTACTTAAAAAGATGTAAAGTCAAAACGGTGCTGCTTCTTCAATGTCTTCAATATCCCTTTATTCACTTAGTACTACCATGTAAATTGGTGAATGTCTTCACTTCCAAAATGGTGCCTTATTTCTCCTTTATCTAGGCCTAATCCATTTCAATGAAGGCCAACTTTCCTTCACCCCATCCCAGCATTCCTTTAAATAGCTCTGAATCCCCTAGAGAGAGAGTTGCAGGAAGGATCGGCAATCATTACCACTGTGATTGGTTGTCGGTCATGCCGACTACCATTCATTAGTGGAAACCGAGAGTGGTCTTAGACAACTTGGACTCTGCTGGGAGGGCGCACTCAGCACAGAAACATTGGCCACCCATATAGATGTGTGGCATGTGGACGTTAAAGCTCACCCCTTTGTATACATGTTACGTGGACAGCAAGAGGTTAATGCTTTTCATGCACTGTCTCTATTGAGGCAGCCATGGTTGTCAGGACTGGATCATAAACAGTGAGTGTTAGGGACCACACTACAAAGAGGAGCCTTGACAAGGCAGTATGGCTTCCACATACACCGATCAGCTATAACATGACCACCCACCATAACAAGTTGAGGCATGGACGCCACTAGACCTCAGAAGGTATGTTGCAGTATCTAGCAGCAAGGCACCAGTAACAGATCCTTTAAAGTGTTTGTTAACCTCCCCAAAAAAATCTATATCCTGGTCCCTTAAAGCAGATTAAACAGCACAGTGCTGGTGCTGTGTAATCTGCCCCCCTCTAAACTGTAAAAAAAAAAACAAAAAAAAAACCCTGCCACTTCCTGTATCCCCTCTCTGCACAGACAACAAAAACAAGGGCTTCTGAGCCCTGGCCATCGTTGTCTATGAGGTCCACAGCCCTGCTCTCATCTCTCTCCCTTTTCAGCTCAGAGACAAGACATCTGCAGGAGAGACTGAGCGACCACGTGATCTCCCTGGCTGACGTCAGATCCCGAAGATCTCGGCCCCACCTGCAGAAGCCATCGTAGCCTAAAAGTGACCGTGGGTCATGTGACCGGCCTGAAGACAGTTCTAAATAGGAGGTATTTACAACACTTGTTGCAGTATGCTCTGCAATAATGTAGTGGAGGGGCTGCCAGTGACTACTAATTGTAGCTTAACAACCACTTTAAGTTGCAAGGTGGGGCCCCCCTGGATCAGACTTGTTTTACCAGCATATGCCACAAATACTCGATTTTGAATTGAGAGCTGGAGAATTTGGAGGCCACCTCAACACCTCAAATGTGTGGTGCTTCTAAAACCACCATTCTTGACTTCATCAGACCAGGCCACCTTCTTCTATTGCTCTGTGGTCCAGTTCTGATGTTCCCACACCCATTGTAGGTGCTTTTGGCTGTGAACGCGGGTCAGTATGGGCACCCTGACCAGTCTTGTGGCCATACACAACAAACTATGATGCACTGTGTGTTCTGCCACCTTTCTATTAGAACTAGCATTCATTTTTTTATCAGCAATATGTGCTGTATACAGTAGCTCTCAGACTACAGAGGCCAGACTTCAGACCGCATGTGCATCAGTGAGCCTTGGATACCCAAGACACTGTCCTGGTTCGCCAGTTTTCCTTTCTTGGACCACTTTTGGTAGGTACTGACCACTGCAGTATCCCAACCATTTACCCAGTTTATCCCATTCACTTTTGGGTGCCATTGTAATGAGATATTATTCACTTTACCTGTCAACGGTCATAATGTTATTTCTGTTTGGAGTATATTTGCAATTGTATCCAAACTTGATTTATAACTAAAAATATGTGGACTATTTTTTAATCCTGGATTTGTACAGTGCCACTGTAGGCTCTTCATATGGATGGTGACATTTCAGGACAGATTGACAAATGTAGTTGGACTTTAACCTCTCCAGATCCACGCTATAGTCAAAAGAAGGCTACAGCACGGATCTTAATTGCCAGGTGAAGTCCATGGACGTCCGCCCCTTTGCACGCTCCCGGCGCGCACTCACAGGCGGCAGCGCGCAGCCGCCACACGCTGCGTGGGCATGCCCACGGGTCGGACGGACTCAACCCGCGATCACCTGTCAGAGCTGCAGAATAGGGAACCGCCAATGTAAACACGGCGGTTCTCCATGCTGTGAGAGGGGACATAGCAGATCTACTAATCCCTGTCACTGGGATCAGTTAGATCTGTTATGTCCCTGGCAGCCCCGCCCCCTCACAGTTAGAACACATACAGGAAACACCGTTAACCCCCCTCACTGCCCCTTAGTATTAACCCCTTCCCTGCCAATGACATTTATACAGTAATCAGTGGACATTTAAATTTCTGATCGCTGTATAAATTTCATTGGTCCCAAAAAAGTGTCCAAAATGTCCGACATGTCTGCCCCAATATTAAAGTCCTGATAAAAATCGCAGATCGCCGCCATTACTAGAAAAAAAAATATAATAAAAACGCCATAAATCAATTCCCATAGTTTGTAGACGCGATAACTTTTGCGCAAACCAATCAATATATGCCGATTGTGGTTTTTCTTACCAAAAATATGTAGAATATAAATCGACCAAACCTAATGAATAATTTTTTTTTTTTTTGGATTTGTATTATAGCAAAAAGTAAAAAATATTGTTCTTTTTTCAAAATTGTCTCTTTGTTTATAGCGCAAAAAATAAAAACCACAGAGGTGATCAAATACCACCAAAAGAAAGCTCTATTTGTGGGAAAAAAATGATTAAAATTATTTTAGGGTACAACATTGCACGACCGCGCAATTGTCATTCAAAATGCGACAGTGCTCAAAGCCTAAAATTGGTCTGGGCAGGAGGAGGGTTTAAGTGCCCAGTAAGCAAGAGGTTAAAGTGGTTGTAAACCCTTACATATACCCAGTGAGGTGACCGGCCTCAGGTGATACACAGAGATTAAACAAATCCTCCTACATAAATTGTACTCATTTAGCTCTATACCTATAAAGCTGCGCGTGTGATATATATGAAAAATTATAAAAAATTAAACAAATTTTAAGTGTAAGAAGAATAAATTAAAAAATATTGAATAAAAGAAAATCTGTGAAAAAAGCAAGTCCATCCACTAATAAATGCACTTCCCGTCACCAAAATTACCGTGGGCCTGAGTGCAATCCTCCACTATACAAAGTGCCTACATACCGGAACACATTAACCTCCTATTACAGAATGTTTATCTGCAGTCTTCCTTTTTCTAAATCCATTCAAAATCCAGAATTTATAAAGCTGGGTCTGAGCAGTAAGAAAAAAAGGGGGCGGAGAGCTGAAATTACACTCTGCAGAGCTCAGTGAGGAGAGTTCTGGGAGCTGATTGGAGGGAAGAGACACCCCCTCCTTCACACAGCACATAGAAACCGAGCTGAGGCTATCAATCAGCTGGAGATCCCTCCCCTGTCACCATTTTGTCTCTTGGTGTCAGGAAAACTTGTGAGAAGTGACTCATGCTGATAGCAGAGGAATGAAGCAGCGGACAGAAATGACACTTTGTGCTAGTGATGCACCAATATTTTTCAGCTGAAAATAGGGTTATCAGCGTTGTACAGAAAAAAAAAAAGAAGATGCAGATAATGACTGCTGAAAATGCCTGTGATTTTACCGTGCTTATGGTATGTTTTTTATAGGTCATGGGCCTCAAAAAATGCATCAAAAACGCAACACGGGTGCATTTTTGATGCATTCTTGCATTGTTTTCAACGGATTTCAATAGGGAGGTGCATTTTGGTGCAGCATTTTCAACTGACCTAATATGCACCAAAAATACAGCAAGTAGGATTTTTAAGCCCCACTTCAAAAGGTGCCAATAATGGGAGACTATAAATTCATGATATTAATTAAAAAGTCAAATATAATACAATTATAAAATGTATATATATATATATATATATATATATATATATATATATATATATATATATATATATATGGGAAAAAAAAACACACGTTGGTATAGTGAGGTTTACAACCACTTTAAACACTTCCATTACATGGTGGATTGCAGGTTTACCTTCTGAAAATATTCTTAGCCTGAAAGAGGAGCCTATAACCCAGGGTCTATGAACAATTTGCCCGTGTCCTGTATTGTATGATTAAAATATATATTTTAGTTTTTGGGTTTAGATAAGCTTTAGGGCCGGTTCACACCTAGGCTATCAGACTTCAGAGGCGACTTTGCTAGGCGATTTGATAGCGACTTCAAGGCGACTTTGGGAGACTTACAACGCAACCTGAAGCGACCTCCATGCCAGGCGACTTTGCCTGTGACCAGAGAAGAGAGGGAGGGGAGGTTGCTGTAAAAAAATGTTCTTTTTCCTGTAAAGTCGCTTCGTAATAGATGGTGATCCGACTTGGAAGCAACTTCCATTGAATTATATTGGCTCAAATCGCCTAGAAGTCGCCTTGAAGTAGTACAGGAACCTTTCAGAAGTCGCCCTGAGTAGTGCATATTAAGACGGCTCCCATTTATTTCAATGGGATTTCTGATGTCAAGCGATTTGAGGCGAGTTGGAGCGACAAGTCGGATCGCAAGTCGCCTATGTGTGACCTGGCCCTTAAAGTGCATATCCACTTTGGCCATGTAATTAATTAGGTAATTAAAACAGAAAGGCAATCCATGGGTGGGGTAGAGGCAGGAACTTGTGCCGTCTATGGGGGCCTTCAGAGGCACAGGGAAATAAATGTTGTATCTTCAGAGAGCGGGTTGTAGCCATTTCGAAATTCCAGTGTTGTGTCATGTGACCTTTCTGAACACAAAGACTGCTTAGTGCCCACTAACATTTATACCACACTGCGTGCTGGTGACAGCAGAAACTGGGCACACTTTCTATCTGGAAACAAGATAAAACGGAGAAACACTTGACACAAACCGCACTAAGTACACAAATGGCCACATAATGAAACATGCTAGGAAGCACATTGTAACAACATGCCTGTTTGCTAAACACAATGGCCAAGTCAGCCAAAGCAGACAGATGCCGCAGTTTACACATAACACACACCTTGCAAAGGCTGGCTGCCCACTGACTATGAATGGCGCATTCAGCTCTCACAAAGAGAGACTTGAAGAAAATGCATGTTATTAGCTGCTGCACGGCCTAACCCCTTCTCTGCCAGCTTCTTCCACAACGCCTCCTGAGGTGAAACATCCAACCTTGTGGAGTCCCTCTGCACAATATGTACCACTTTCCACACACTTTTTAAAGGATATGGATAACCCTTTCGACTTTTTAGTTTTTATATATCTATATAGATTGAGGTGATCAGACTCAAGCAGTAGGTGCATTTTCAATGAGTGCGCCAGTCCAAAGTGGTATTTTTAAGGGCATGGTACTAGCCCACTTTTATTTAAAAATACGGAAAAGTTCACGCAGGGGTTCCACCATTACTGTGATTTGCACAATCAGAATACATCAGCCTCCTTGCTTACTCTCTTGCCACACGGCTGCTTCAGGCCTCCGGCCTAGGCCTTAGGTCTCAGAGTCATACACACTATACAACTTTTGTTGTCCGATTTCCTTTAGATTTACTAAAACCATGTAGTGCAAGGGCCTGCCTGATTGCACATAAATTGAAACTCTTAAAGCGGTTGTATACCCATAAATATAATTATTACCTACAGGTAAGCCGCCTTATCTCCTAAATCTGTACGGTTTAGGGGATATTCACCTTATATTCAGCCGCTGACGTCATGGCGCATGCGCTATGATGTCCCAGCGCATAGCGCCCAACCTTGTCAGAAACACTGCCGGAAAGAAGGGTTCTTGCGCACATGCGCAGGAGTGACATCTCGCATCTCTGGCCACTCACAGCGCCAGAGCCACAAACCCGGAAGGATCCCCCCCCCCCCCCCGAGGGAACATGTCAGCTCCCTCTGCGGGGACCATGCACCCCTGACGGAGCTTGGTTCTGAGGTAAGTATTTCATAATGAGCTAGTAAGCGGTGCATACTAGCTCATTATGCCTTTGCCTTCCAGGTTTTTTGTTTTTTTGGTGTGTATATACAACAGCGTTAAGGTTTGACCTCATATTATACGGTTTTGGTAAATCTGAAGGAAAAAATCTGCAGAAAATTAGATAGTGTGAATCCAGCTTAAGGGTCCTTTCACACACACGGAGTCAATTCTGATAGACTCCGCTGCTCAGCGGGGATCGATCCGTTGATCCCAGCTGAGCCGGCGGATGACAGGTCCATCTGCGCTCACTGTGCAAAGATGGACCTGTCAGAGCCCTGCTCTCCTCTATGAGGATTGAATGAAAACGGATTCAACTGTCCGTTTTCATCTAATCCGATCAGCCGGACTGATGGAAAAAAGGTTTTCCATCCATTTGTATTTAGCGGATCGGAGCGGAATGGATGTCAGCAGGCATGTCACCATTAACACCCGTCGCTCCAGAGAGAATAGAGAGACCGTTCAGGTCCGCTTGAAAAACTGACACGGCCGTATGTGTGAAAGGACCCTCAGAGTCAAGCTCTCTCATAGCTTACTCACAATCCGCTCCTTGCTGCTCCGTCACAGATTAAATCTGCCCCCATGCAGCCTCTCTATCTCCTGGAGCCCTGGTTCACACTGACTGCGGGAATGAAATGGTGCGAGTTCAGCTGACCTCAAACCATTTCATTCCAGCATGTCAGTCCCGATTTCAGAGACATCTGTGCGGGTTTCTGCACAGATGTCAATGGAAAAAAAAAAAAAAAAAAAAATCGCACCTGAAATCGCCAGAAGTAGTACAGTAACTACTTTTGGAAATCAGTGCGGCGCCGCAAATGCAGCGTTGCACTGATTAGGATGGTACATTGCCAGCAGTTGCTGCTGATTTGATATGTCAAATCGCATGCCAAATCGCTGCTATGTGGAGGGCGGAAAGGTTGGGAGTCCACCTGACTCCTATGCACAGACCTCCTGTCTGTTGGGTGGAGCCCTGAGCCATAGTCAGGTCCCAACTAATAGCCCAGCACACAGCTGTGCAATCAGTGTGCCGGTCTCTCCAAAAATCTGGCGTAAACCAGCAATCTTCCAAGTAGCACGGGGTCCCACTGCCACAATATATAAATATACAGGGTGGGCCATTTATATGGATACACCTTAATAAAATGGGAATGGTTGGTGATATTAACTTCCTGCTTGTGGCACATTAGTATATGTGAGGGGGGAAACTTTTCAAGATGGGTGGTGACCATGGCGGCCATTTTGAAGTCGGCCATTTTGAATCCAACTTTTGTTTTTTCAATAGGAAGAGGGTCATGTGACACATCAAACTTATTGGGAATTTCACAAGAAAAACAATGATGTGCTTGGTTTTAACGTAACATTATTCTTTCATGAGTTATTTACAAGTTTCTGACCACTTATAAAATGTGTTCAATGTGCTGCCCATTGTGTTGGATTGTCTATGCAACCCTCTTCTCCCACTCTTCACACACTAATAGCAACACCCGCAGGAGAAATGCTAGCACAGGCTTCCAGTATCCGTAGTTTCAGGTGCTGCACATCTCGTACCTTCACAGCATAGACAATTGCCTTCAGATGACCCCAAAGATAAAAGTCTAAGGGGGTCAGATCGGGAGACCTTGGGGGCCATTCAACTGGATTAGTCGTCGTGGGCCAGTTGAATGGCCTCCAAGGTCTCCCGATCTGACCCCCTTAGACTTTTATCTTAATATTTAATAAAGTTACGTTAAAACCAAGCACACCATTGTTTTTCTTGTGAAATTCCCAATAAGTTTGATGTGTCACACGACCCTCTTCCTATTGAAAAAGCAAAAGTTGGATTCAAAATGGCTGACTTCAAAATGGCCACCATGGTCACCACCCATCTTGAAGTTTCCCACCTCACATATACTAATGTGCCACAAACAGGAAGTTAATATCACCAACCATTCCCATTTTATTAAGGTGTATCCATATAAATGGCCCACCCTGTACATATACACAAAAGTTATTGAACTGATGCAAATCTGTGGGTACTACACCTACAAAGACTGTTGCTATGTAGATTCAAAATAGAAATGTACGTGGGGGCAGCCATGTTTTCCTGCATTTTCTATTCCAAAAGCAAATTTTTTCATTTAGGGCCTGTGCACACCACCAGCCACTGGTGTGTGCTGTGCACTGACAATTAATTACAGCACATCACGTGGTTTACCTTTTCTTTTTTTTTTTTTTAATAGCTTTATTGAAATTACATTTCATTCACATGTATGCACCGCAGTACTTTGTGATGTGGTGCAGTGTGTTGCAACACAGTGCGGTGAAAAGGTTGTGCACTTCCTGTTTTTTGTTGTTTCTCCCCCCCCCCCCCCCCAGCACGTGCAGTGTGGTGGAGTGAACACATAGAACACAAGGCAAGTTGCCTTATCTATACAGCAAGGCTGTGCAGTGCAACGCATTATGGTGTGAACAGGCCCTCAATCTGTCCTGACTAAAAACAACACTCTCTCTATCTCTAGATAACATATGTCAACAGTTCTTAAGAGGAATTCTAGGGAGAATTATTTATGTGTTAACTGTCCATTCAATAAACGCGCTCTGATATTACAGAGAATGACCCTCTCTGTCTCTGCAGTCCACCCAGCACTTATAATTACTAAGGTAATTGAGCACTGTGCTGTGCGTCTACCCCTCCTCCTCCTCTGCAAATCTCTGCTGGTATGCTAGAATATTTAAAGTCTGTCTTCCTCTGCGTCTCTTTCTAAAAAAAATTGGGCTATGATTGTCCTCTCAACCACTACACAGCATTAGGCCTAAGGCCCCTTTCACACTTATCCCCGCTGAGCCGGCGGATGACAGGACAGTCTCTGCAGAGACTGACCTGTCACAGCTCCATTCTCCTCTATGGAGGATCGGATGAACATGGACCGTCTGTCCGTGTTCATCCGATCCGCCAGGCGGATGGGAAATAGGGTTTCCATTCGTCTGTTTTTGGTGGATCGGAGCAGATCGGGTGTCAGAGGACAAGTCACCGCTGACATCCGTCGCTCCATAGAGAGCAATGGAGCGTCCGTTCGGGTCCGTCTGAAAAACTGATAGGCGGACCCCCGAACAATCCGCTCGTGTGAAAGAGCCTTTATTCATGCTTGTGAATCGGGCCATCCACAGATTCCTGCAGCAAGAATCTGAATTCCTGAGGCCGGAATCACAGGTGTACAGTATCTCACAAAAGTGAGTACACCCCTCACATTTTTGTAAATTTTTTATTCTATCCATACAGCGGTTTAACAGGACAGGCTCCACTCAGAACAGGCCTCGCCATGGTCGACCAAAGAAGTTGAGTGCACGTGCTCAGTGTCATATCCAGAGGTTGTCTTTGGGAAATAGATGTATGAGTGCTGCCAGCATTGCTGCAGAGGTTGAATGATTGGGGCTCAGTCTGTCAGTGCCCAGACCATACTCCGCACACTGCATCAAATTGGTCTGCATGGCTGTCATCCCAGAAGGAAGCCTCTTCTAAAGATGATGCACAAGAAAGCTTGCAGTTTGCTGAAGACAAGCAGACTGAGGACACGGATTACTGGAACCATGTCCTGTGGTCTGAGGAGACCAAGATAAACTTATTTGGTTCAGATGGTGTAAAGCGTGTGTGGTGGCAACCAGGTGAGGAGTACAAAGACAAATGTGTCTTGCCTAGTCATGCATGGTGATGGGAGTGTCATGGTCTGGGGCTGCATGAGTGCTGCCAGCACTGGGGAGCTACAGTTCATTGAGGGAACCATGAATGCCAACATGTACTGTGACATACTGAAGCGGTGCATGGAGGTAGCTGCAGAAAAGCATATAGTGCGTTTTTTTGCGGCAATTTGTGTTTTTTAATCCGTACAACTACAAATTGGCCAAAAACAAGCATAAAAAATGCAAATCGCAGCAAAATCACGTGCGCAAAAATCAAAACGCACAGCAAAAAGCACTGTAGAAATGGAAATCAAAAGCAAACTGCATAGGTGTGAACCGAGCCTTATGCTGGCCATACATACATACGTATCGATTTCAGACGAGAATATTCATACGAAAAATCTTTGTACATTCGCTGAATGAAAAAAAATTTTTTGAAACTTTCCCTTGCTTTTAACATTCTGTTTTAAAATTAATGTCATTTCTGAACAAAAACCACATACACGGTCTTAAAATTCCTTTGACCAAGACGTTTTCTACTATTTCTAAATTTTCCAGTCACTGTGGTTGAAAATGAACGTCGATTTAACCCCACTAACGATTAGAAAATTGAACGAACGTTCTTAACCGCTTGCCGACCGCTGATCGGCATTTGACGGCGACTGCGAGATCGCGCCCAGTGAGCGCCCGCGCGCTCACTGTGTCCGGGGAGGGCCAGGGAGCGGGTGCGGAGGATTCGATCTCCGCCGGCCACCCGCGATGCCCCCCCCAGAGTGAAAGAACGGAGGTCCGTGTAAGTAAACACGGACCTCCGTTCTGTGAGGGGGGAAGGGCTGTGATCACAGCCTTCCTGTAAATGGAAGCTGTGATCGCTTCCCTTCCCCAGCTAGGGCAGTCCCCCCCCAATTAGAACACGCCCAGGGAACACAGTTAACCCTTAGAGCGCCCCCTGCAGGTTAACCCCTTCACTGCCAATGCCATTTACACAGTAATCAGTGCATTTTTATAGCACTGATCGCTGTATAAATGCCAATGGTCCCAAAAAAGTGTCAAAATGTTCCGACATGTCCGCTGAAATATCGCAGTACCGCTAAAAATCGCAGATTGCTGCCATTACTAGTAAAAAATAAAAAAAAAATAAAAACCCCAGAAATGAATTCTCATCATCCGTAAACGCGGCCACTTTTGCGCAAACCAATCAATAAACGCCGATTGCGATTTTTTTTTATCACAAATATGGAGGAAGAATATAAATCGGCCAAAACCGATGAAAAAAAATATTTTTTTATATTTTTTTTTGGATTTGTATTTTAGCAAAAAGTAAGAAATTTAGGTTTTTTTGCAAAATTGTCGCTCTTCTTTTGTTTATAGCGGTGATCAAATACCACCAAAAGAAAGCTCTATTTGTGGGAAAAAAAGGACGCAAATTTTGGTTGGGTACAACGCCGCACGACCGCGCAATTTTCAGTTAAAGTGGCGCAGTGCCGAATTGCAAAAAGGGCTCTGGTCCTAAAGGGGGAAATCCTTCAGGGGCTGAAGTGGTTAAAATTACATTTTTTTTGGAAGGAGGACATGGTTTTTTTATGGCCAGCATAAAATGTATTAAAGCTCTGTCTGAAAATCTGCCAAACAGTCTTCAAAATTTTTTCTTTATATTAAAAATGTGATCTCTGAGTCTGATGATATTTACCAGATTCAACCTCTAATAGTATATAAAGTAGATCTCTTCTGTCTGTTATTCTCAGAGTAGATTAGAGATTTTGCTCCCTAACCATATACAGACAGTACCCGGGTTACAAACAAGTTAGGGACTGTAGGTTTGTTCTTCAATCAAATTTGTTTGTAAGTCAGAAATGTACATTTGTAAGTGTAGCTCCAACCTGTGCAGTGATGTGGGATTTTCCGGGTGCTTCTATGTGTGCAGTTGTGTTATTTGGGGCCATGCAGTACAGCACTGTGGGATGTGTCTGGCGCTGCATAATGGCTGCTCGGTGGTATCCGGGACCAGTGTGGAGCACAAGCGGCCAGCAGTGATGTCACACCACCTACGTCCATAAGTAGGGGTCGTCGTAACTCGGGGACTGCCTGTAGTTGGTTATTTATATTTACCACTGCATAGAGATATGTAAGAATAAATTGCCTTTTTTTAAAAAAAACTTTACATATTAACTAAATTATACACCACACTTTTTAAGGTTATTAGCCGATTAATCAATTAATCTAAACAATAATCGATTATGAGAATCATCGTTAGTTGCAGTCCTAAATAGATTAGCACCATGCTGAACAAAACAACAGAGAGAGCTGAGAGTCTCTACCTATGAGGAGAGGGGTGTGTGTCTCCTCCAATCAACTGTCTTGGCTGTGTGCCCAGGCTTCACTGTAGTTCTAAGCAGGAAGAGAAAAAATGCTAACACAATCTCCACTTTCTAAAGGATAAATACAGATGAAGACAGCAGATATGGATGGAAAAACTTATATAGGAAGATTTGTTTCATCTATGTATCATCTGAGGCTGTTCACTTCACTGGATATATGGAGGGTTTACATCCACTTTGAAAAAACACAGCTGTGCCCTACTCTCTATTGTACTGGGGTGGCTTTCACAATGAATGGCACTATAATGCACCACACATAAAGCAGGTGCATTGGCATGTGTTGTGGCAACTCATTAATGCATGCATTTTAGCGTGCATTGCCTCAATTGTGAATGAGCCCTTAAAGTGGTAGTAAAATCCCACTGGGCACGTCTACCTACAGGTAAGCTTTATTATAAGCTTACCTACAGGTACGCTTTATTATAAGCTTACCTACAGGTACACTTTATTATAAGCTTACCTACAGGTACAAGGAATATCTCCTAAATGTGCACCATTTAGGAGATATTCAGTGTCTCTGCAGTATGTGACGTCACCGGTGCATGCGCACTGAAGGATCAGCATACCTGTGCCGTTCCTTCAGAGCCGTAAACAGTGATGTCATCGCGGCTCAGCCATTCAAAGTACCGGAGCCCACAAACTCGGAAGGAAGACTGGGTGAAGATGGAAGCCCTGTCAGTGGTGACAGCGTGCCGCTGGAGGGTTTTGTTTTAAGGCAAGTCTTTCATAATGTGCTAGTATGCAATGCATACTACCTTACAGGGATAAAATTAAATTTTTTTTTTAGTTAACTTTACTTCCAATTTAACGTCTTTGCTGCGCGTCCTAGAAGCCCCAATTGCTAAATTTGGACAAAAGCACACTTGCTGGCAATGCGGAGAGCTGACCTGTCCCCTTTGGCCCATCCCTCTCTGGCAATGCGGAGAGCTGATCTGTCCCCTTTGGCCCATCCCTCCCTGGCAATGCGGAGAGCTGACCTGTCCCCTTTGGCCCATCCCTCTCTGGCAATGCGGAGAGCTGACCTGTCCCCTTTGGCCCATCCCTCTCTGGCAATGCGGAGAGCTGACCTGTTCCCTTTGGCCCATCCCTCTCTGGCAATGCAGAGAGCTGACCTGTCCCCTTTGGCCCATCCCTCTCTGGCAATGCAGAGAGCTGACCTGTCCCCTTTGGCCCATCCCTCTCTGGCAATGCGGAGAGCTGACCTGTTCCCTTTGGCCCATCCCTCTCTGGCAATGCGGAGAGCTGACCTGTCCCCTTTGGCCCATCCTTCTCTGGCAATGCGGAGAGCTGACCTGTCCCCTTTGGCCCATCCCTCTCTGGCAATGCAGAGAGCTGACCTGTCCCCTTTGGCCCATCCCTCTCTGGCAATGCGGAGAGCTGACCTGTCCCCTTTGGCCCATCCCTCTCTGGCAATGCAGAGAGCTGACCTGTTCCCTTTGGTCCATCCCTCTCTGGCAATGCGGAGAGCTGACCTGTTCCCTTTGGCCCATCCCTCTCTGGCAATGCAGAGAGCTGACCTGTTCCCTTTGGCCCATCCCTCTCTGGCAATGCAGAGAGCTGACCTGTTCCCTTTGGCCCATCCCTCTCTGGCAATGCAGAGAGCTGACCTGTCCCCTTTGGCCCATCCCTCTCTGGCAATGCAGAGAGCTGACCTGTCTCCTTTGGCCCATCACTCTCATGGGAGGCCTTCCTGGCCAATAGGATGGAAAAAGACAGGCCAGCTCTTGACACTGCTAGGAAGTGTTGGAAATCGCATATTGGAGTGTCCTGGTATTTGGCGCTCCCAGGGCACTTGTGAAAACAAAAGTATGTGCGCATGTTTTAAATAGCTCTACTGGGGAAATACAAAAGCTGCCGTTCCTGCTTAGTATATCTTTGGCTGTCTCACAACTCCATTAATTAAAATGTATTTTAATAAGGCCACAACAGTGAATTGTTGCTTTGGTTGCCATGTGTTATCACCCATTGAACTATCACTTAGTGAACATTCTTGCTAAAACTTCAGTTTCTTAGAACATTAGGAGAACACAAAGAAATTACAAAGTAAGGTGTGTGAAATAAAAAGCCATCAGTCCTCAATGTAGCTGTCAAGCCATTATAGAGCTAATTCAAAAATAAATAGCACACAACTCCAAACCCAGCCAACGACTATTCAATTGGAATTTTTTTTCTTTCAATGTGACAGAACCATTTCAATGCCCAGTAACCCTTACCATTTACACATACTAACAGTACAGGTCATTTATTAATGACGGTTCTTTCTTACAGCTCTGCCCCCAGCACGGCTCTTACAGGGGAGAACTTTCAAGTAAAAAAGAACCGTCAACTTCAGTGCTAAAAGCATTTCCCATCCCCACATTCCCAACTGAAGTCTTCATTACATAAATCACATACGGTTTGTTCATTTAAAAGGAAACCTGTCATGACACACAAATACTGCCACTGCCGACATCTCATTTTTAGAAAAAACTCGTTTTCTGGCTGTCCTGTCAAAGCGCGACTAAACCTAGTAATATAAAAACAATTCATTCACCCCCCACAGTGCACACAGCTTCTAAATCTTCTTGTTATATCAAAATACCACTGCTATATACCTTTTTTTCATCTGTATATTGCAGTCAGGTGATAAACTGCAAGGAGCCAGGGCTTCCCCAGTGTTCATGTAGGAGGAGATTTCACTCTCTGATGATGAAACTTCCTATGCATCAGTAACCCTTCACCCACAATCCGGCCAGAGCTGATTGGTGCTTTGCCAATGACATGTTCAGTTCACAAATAAACAATCACTGCCTCTAGAAATCCATTGCAGTCTGTGTCCTTGTGCTTTTATGGGAGGCGGATCTTCCATGAATCAACATGTGATTTCCACCTACTGTGTTCTTTTTTAGTTACTGGGCATGGAGGAAGAGGGAGGGACTGGGCTGTCATTTAGGATCTCTATACACATCCACATGTGTGATGTTATACCATGTGACCTGAAAAACTGACCTGAAACAGGAAATTTCCAACACAGCATAAGGGACCGAACAGAGCATGTGCAAACTTAAAACCCTGAATACATGTAGTATGGCCTTACTCCCAGACAGTGCAAGAAGGAAGTATCTGGCCATACAAGGCCAAAGAGCCCTTTTACACAATGCAGAGGATTAACTCCTTAAGTTCCACAACAAGTATAGCAAGCAAGCTATTCTGCATATACAGACTGATTTTTCTGTTGTGGATTTAGTAACACTAAGTCAGCCTTTTGAGTCACTGACCTGAAATGCTTGTTGCATTGTTGCTCTAGGTGTAGTATGCAAAAGTATTGAAGCCAAAAAGCCAAGTAACTAGCATTTTCAGGTTAGCAATGACATCATATGTCTACGATAGGTGGACTGGAATGCTAAAAGAACCCCAAGTATGGAGGCTACTTCTGCTGACAAGCTGACAAAATGCCTCCAGTATTTTCTGAGGCTTTAAAGAGGAAGTAAACACTGATGGGTTTTACTTCCTCTATGTTACCCTGCAATGTAAAAGCATAATGGGCTAGTATGCATCGCATATTAGCCCATTATGTGTCTCTTACCTGCATTGGAAGCCCGCGATGTTCAGCGATGTCCCCGCTACAGGGCGCATCCATCTTCTGCCCCTCTTCCTTCCGGGCCATTATCTCCGGCTCTGTGACTGGCTGGAGGCGCATGACGTCACTCTCGCGCATGCGCGTGGGAGCCGCCAGACACGGCACAATCTCAGTGAAGGAACGGCACTGGGGCAGTTTCTTCACTGCGCATGTGCCCGATGACGTGGGCACATCACAGTACACAGCATATCTCCTAAACCGTGCAGGTTTGGGAGATATGCAGGGAACCTTCTGGTAAGCAGCTTACCTGTAGGTTAAAGTGGTTGTCAAGGGTTGACAACCACTTTAACTTGGAACATGTATGGTGTGTAGGTTAGCAAACTTCACTTTGACTTTCCTGATTTGTATAAATAATTGCAGATTAGGGCACTGGGAAAAAAAATGAATTGAAGCCACAGACAGCCAGGCAATTAGCACTTCCTGTTCGCCTGGATTCATCTCCCTATGCATGTTTGCATGATGCGTTTATTTCCATCGAGATCAAGGGAAATGCAGCTAAGTACATGTCACCGCATGCACCAAGAAGCACAGCAAAGCATCATGACGTGTTGACGTGGTTTGATGCGTTTTTATTTATTTCAAAGGGAAGCACATCAGAAGGAAAAAATGCAGAGGTAATGGTCTGGCGGTCATTGCTAGTCAAAACGGCTTCAGTACTATTGCACCATATCATACGTTTGACTGCATTCTAACTTTCTAACCTGCACAGATAATCCATGTCAGTGACTCAAAGTATTAAAGCCAGAGATGGCCAGGCAACTAGCATTTTCACAAAAAAAGGACAGCAATGATGAACTCCCCATCTCCATCAGTACAGGTTTACTTCAACATAGCTTTAAGAGGCGACAGTGAAAAAAAAATCTGCAATTAGACTGGTAGACTACTACTCCCACAGAGTACTGCATGTGTTAGAAACCGATGGAAAACAAGCGATTTGGCGAGCATTTAAAGTAACTCCAGCCAAAACATTTTCCAGTCCTGAATGCAGCAGGAAAGGACCTTTGTCAGGTTTTTGTTGCTGTCTATAACACCACTAGGCAGATGTCCTATCATTTCTATCCTTCCGACAGCAGGACAACAAATGTGTAGAATGAGATCACCAGGACCATGAGAAAAACCTCACAGATGTTCTAGCACTTCCCTCAAACTACTAAAAAAAAATGTATTTTTGTTAGTTTCCGTCCGCATCGGACCAAAACACGAAGAGAAGACCTGTAACGCCAGACAGCATTTTGATAGATGTCCTTACTAAAAAAAAAGAAAGGATTTTGGTTGGAGTTGGCCTTTAGGCCTTATACACACAGGCGTCTGATAATAAATAAGCAAAACGTCGGGTCCGACGTTTTTGAAAAAATCTGCGTTTTTACCGGCGTTTTGCATCGGCGTTAGTGAGCGTCGGCGTCATTAAGCGTTTTTTTTTAAAAAAATCAGCCCTCTGCTATTTTTCAACCTAAAAACGCCGGCGTCAAAAAAACGCTTGTTAATGCCGGTACGGCAACAGCTCACTAACGCCGACGCCCTCTACTGCTCACAAACGCCGGCGTTTTTAGAGGGCCATTGAATAACATGGAGAGCTGCAAAAAACGCCTACAAACGCCGGCGTCCAAAACGCCCGTGTGTATGAGGCCTTAAAACACCAGCAGATGCAACAGATATCTGCCATCTAAACCAAACCTGCCAGAATACATTTCAGAAATAAAGACTGAAAACTATTGTGAGGAAAAGTGGATTTTCCTGTCACTGGCTGAACATTTGAAGGTGTCGACTTATAGTCATCAATATATTTAACTATACAAACCTCAGTCATTTTACCTATAGGTTTAAAGATGTGAACTTTATTCAGAATATGTTGCAATACTATGGTATTTGCAGCTTAGCTTTTCCTGGAATACCATGGTTTCTATTCAGTAACATAGTGCAAAGTGCAGTGCTTTGCTGCAGCATACACGGAGCAATCAAGTCTTGCACTAGCCATACACACAAAGATTTCTAAACGGCGTGGATGGCCCTGCCGGCTATTGCATGCAGGCAGACGGCTGTCCAATTACCTGACCATCTGATAGGATACAGGGTTACAGTCACTTTTCAGTTGACAATTTTCCACCCGGCGCCTTTAAATTTTTATTTCAACGTGTCACCTGTATTTCAAGCCATTTTTGGGCAGATTTAGAGGACAAATGAACATAGAAATGCTCGAAGCATGGCTCCATTCAAGTCTAAAACACTCACTGCATACTAGGTGCGCAAAGCACTAAAGAAGATTTCCGCATTGACGACAACAGCAGTGTAGGCCAAATTGGTCAACTAAAAACTCCCTGTTTTTGTGCACATCCAATCCCAATACTACAAGTTTAGCGGTAATAGCTTTAATAAAAAGTGCCAACTTAAGGTGAACCTGTGCCCAGATCATGAACACTAGAATTTACAAATTCTAATCAATCAATAAAAAACAATGCTTATAGATCGGGATGGATAAAAGTTAATGATTAAAAAAAAACAAAAAAAAAACTGATTTTTTTTATTTTTATCAAATTTATTTTAATAAAATGCTGTTGCGTAAAAATCTATCTAAAGATAGTTTTATATTAAAGATAGATTCATAATTTAGTTTATTCAGCAATGCTTAGTTATGTAGCATGAGGCTGTATATTCTGCAATATTTACATTTTTGGTAAACTTATTCAATGAATCCAAGCTCTGCAAGCTAAGATAACATGCAATGCATTGATGCAGTCGCACAATTTTACAGTAACTATGATATAAAACAAAGTTCAGGAATATTCCTTTATCCCATTGTTTTGCAAATCTATGTACACTACAAACTGTATGATTAAATTGGTTCTGATATCACTGTTTTACTAACCTGACAGCTTATTATTCTAAATATTTAAAGAGCACCTGTCATTTCAGATCCATCATGGCAGCGCCTGTTAGCGGGCATTCACTCACCTGCTGCCGCCACGTCCCTCACCTTGTTGTGTCACTGCCGCATCACCCGCCGCCCCCATTAAAGTGAATGGGACTGTCAGTAAACAGCGGGTCAGAGGAAGAGCTGCTGCAGGACAGAGATGACAGTTGCTCTATAACCACTTAAGGACCAAGCCTCTTTTTGAGATTTGGTGTTTACAAGTTAAAATTAGTTTGTTTTGCTATAAAAATTATTTAAAACCCCCAAACATTATATATTTTTTTTCTAACACCCTAGAGATTAATATGGCGGTCATTGCAATACTTTATGTCACACCGTATTTGCGCAGCGGTCTTACAAGTGTGATTTTTTTTAGGAAAAGTTAAAAAAATAAGACAACAGTAAAGTTAGCCTAATTTTTTTCCCATATTATGAAAGATAATGTTACGCCGAGTAAATTTATACCCAACATGTCATGCTTCAAAATTGCGCCCGCTCGTGGAATGGCGACAAACTTTGGCACTTAAAATTCTCCATCGGCGACGGTTAAAATTTTCTACAGGTTACGAGTTTTGAATTATATAGGAGTTCTAGTGCTAGAATTATTGCTCTCACTCTAACAATCGCGGCGAAACCTCACTTGTGGTTTGAACACCGTTTTCATATGTGGGCGACACTTATGTATGCGTTCGCTTCTGCACGCGAGCTCGGCGGGACGGAGCGCTTTAAATTTTTTTTTCTTATTTATTTTACTTTTTATTTTTACATTGTCCTTTTAAAAAAAATGATCACTTTTATTCCTATTACAAGAAATTTAAACATTCCTTGTAATAGAAAAAAAAAGCATGCCAGGACCTCCTAAATACGAGATCTGGGGTCAAAAATACCTCAGATCTCATATTTACACTTAAATGCAATAAAAAATAAATGTCATTTTAAAAAAAAAAAAAAAAATTGTTTTCCTTTAAAAAAGCTATGGGAGGAAGTGGCGTTTGACGTCGCTTCCGCCCTTCAATGCTATGGAGCCAAGTGGGCAGCATCTTCCGCTCACTTGGCATCCAGGCAGTGGGGGGAGCGGACTCGATCGTCTCCGCTGCTACCTTCGGGTCCAGGAAGTAGCAGATATGACGGGAAAGTGGCGGGAGGGGGGTGGGCACCTCTCCTGCCCCCAATAAAAGTGATCTCGCAGCGAATCAACCGCAAAGACCACTCTTATCTGAAAGCCGGCCGCACGCCGTTTTCAAAAATACTGGGGTTATGGTAGCTATCTGCTACCATAGCAATGGTATTCGACGCCAAAGTATAATGACGGCGGGCGGTCCGGAAGTGGTTAAAAATGATGATTTAAATGAAGCCTTTTTACTAGTGATTTAAATCAAAACCCTGTTATAGATACAATATTCACGACACAGACACTGCGATTTTCTACTATAGGCAAATTTCATTGGCGCCAGAGCCTACCAGCCCTCTGACATAAACAACCAAAAAGTATTTCTAAGTTGTTAAGAAACTGACGGATATCAGGATATCTGTTGCGATCTTAGAGCATAAATGACTTCACATTCAAAGCAGCTAGAAAGCAAAGTAATGACTTGTTTTAAATGCTTGTTATGAATATAGTTCAATGACCATAGCTTGGTCATGGGTGCACTTTATAGTGTAGTTAGCCACAGAAGAATTGAATCTGCAAAAGTCAGTCCAGGAAATAATGAATTCTGATAGGCTGTTATGAATTACGGCACATAATTACCACCAATTAAGACCCTGTCATCTAACGATTTCAGGAAAAGGTGACAGGGCATATGCAATGCCCACCACTCTATACTTACCTCTCGGGTGCTTCCCCAGCATTCCTCCTGTGTCCACCACTGCCAACTACCCAGAGCACGTGACTTCCTTCAATGATGAAGTGCTCAGGCCTAACAGTCAAACACTAGGCCAAAGCATGACTGAGGGTGCATCACCACTACTCGGGATTTGACACTGGCAGACAACGGGTATTTTGGTGGCTACAATAGAGGAAGGAATGGCAAAAGAGCACTAGAGAGGCAAGTATAAGTTGGTCAGGCTTGGTCATGGGTGACAGTGCCTCTTTAGAAGTTGAAAAGGCATTGCTAAATTTCCCACCATATGTACAGAAATTCCCCTTCAAAATAAGAAAGGACTTCCAGTTAGATGGCATACATGATCCAGTTAGATCAGTGTTCCTCAACTCCAGTCCTCAAGGCCGACCAACAGATCATGTTTTCAGGATTTCCATTATTTTGCACAGGTGATTTGATCAGTTTCACTGCCTTAGTAATTACCACAGCCGATTCATCTGAGAGAAATCCTGAAAACATGACCTGTTGGTGGGCCTTGAGGACTGGAGTTGAGGAACACTGAGTTAGATGACAACTACTAGCTTGAAAGGGTCATCCATACTACGATGGCCAGAAATGTCCAGTGCTGAAAAGAGGAGGACATTCTAGCCCAGGATAAGTGATTGGGTTCAACAAGTCCATGGGTTGCAAGGATGTCACTGACAAGGTTATAGATGTCTAACCTGTTGGTATAGATGACAGGTACAGAAATGCAATTTGTACAAAGTTATCTGCAGGGATACAAAGGTTTCGGCCATTTCAGAGAACAGCAAAATGCCCAATTATAGAGAAGGAAAGCAAGGTTACTGAAACATATAATATAAAGTTTCCTGCTTACATGCATGTTATAAAAAGTTCCCGCTATTTAATGAGAGCAGTGTGACAATAAGAGGTACCTTGTTTGTAGCAGTAGCACTGGATCCAGGGACCACGGGCACATTTGTCACTTGAACAGACAAGTAATTGTTGTCTATCAGTGGCCATGCTCCCTCCACTTTACAAGTCTGAAAATGGTCTTTAAAAGTCCTTAGATGAGGGTCCCCAAACAAGCCACAAAAGAGGTAATTGGGCTGCGTCTGCTCCCCCGCCCTTAGTTCTCGTGCTGCCACCCTACTATGAAAGTTACAAAGGTCGTTGGAAAACTCTGGATTGGTAGAAGAAGTGGGGCCATCCTTGGAGCAATTCCTCTGGCTCATCAGATCGCTGATCCCCAACACGGCAGAATGGTAAACTAGGTTTCCACGGCATGCTTTTGAAGTTCTATGCGTACAGCCAGCATAGGCCCGCAAGGCCTTACAGAATTCAGAGTCAAAGCCATCGCTCCCTGTGTTTAGGTGTGACGTTAATGACACAAAGTCAGTTGTGCACTTCTGAATACGACACTGCGTCTGCTGATGACAGTAGCCTGCAAGAACAGAAAATAGAAGGTTATAAAACACTTAGAACATCTAAAATCTATATAAATCATGCTTGTAAAATGACAAAACCAAAATTAGTATAGAGGCACTCACGGGTGGAATTAAAGAGCGGATATATGTAAAATACCCATTTGATTACACAAATAGACCATTCACCCCTTGCTGTTGACCCTTTAAATAGCCAGTGATGGTAGGCTGGGATCGTGCTTATGTGCTCACTGTAATTTGCGCACAGTAATGATGTAATCAGGTGTCTCCTCTACTGGCTCCCATTCATCGGTACTTGACAGTGAGCTGTCTGTGACAGCTCATCACTGTTGTGGGTTCCCAGATCGAGTGCGTCCACAGAACAACATAGCACCACATAAATGTGACAACTCACATTATGGCTTACCTCCGTACTGCCACATATATGTGCAACACCAGGAAGAAGAGGTTTAGAACATTCACCAATAAATCTGGAAGCATTTCAGAAGCTTATCAAAAAATACAATATTTGTGAAGGTGAGCTGATCAGATAGGCAGACCCACTTAAATATATGAAGTTTTACTACATTGCAAAGTTAAAGCCCAACTGAACTTGAGGTTTAAGTTTAAATCCGCTAAAATATATTCCAGACGTTCAAAGGCTTACCATTTGTTTTCTTAAGAAAGCAACAACAGCCTGAGTAGAGAAGCCTGTCCCCTGCAAGCATGCTGCAGAGAATGACCTTACTGCATGGAAGCAGTGGTCTCCCTGTAGAGATCCAACACACCCTCTGATGGATTTAGATATAGAGCTTTCCAATCAGCAAAACTCCTGCTGATTGAGTAGCTAGTAGACTATGCACAGAGGACGCTGCTTCCACACAGAAAGCAAGGGTTCTCTTTTGCAAGAGCTGGCTGGGGACAGCTCATGCTGTTGCATCATTCTAAAGAAAACCAACACTAAATCTCTGCACACCCTTCGATTTGATGCACTCAGATGGTAATTTAGGAACATGGGTATTTAACAATTTGGTCTCTACAGTGTAAAAAAAAAAGCAGGTGCATTTCGGCACACCAGAGGCACAGGTGGTGCATAAAGCCCACTGCCAGCAGCCTGTCAAAATCGACAGGCTGAAATTCATGGCAGCTGTCCGCACATCTGAGCATTACTCTAGTTTTCAAGGCTGTATGCATACAGGGAAGGTCAGCATTCGAGGCAAATGTCCCTGTACACAAATATGCTGGCAGCGGCTGTATGTACCCACCTGTGCCGCCTGGGTGCCGAAAAATAAACCTGTTTTGTATGCTGTATGAGCCAAAGCACTCGTGTACATGAGGCCTAGCTGATTTAAATTGAAAATCTGTTGAGCTTTAAATACGTTGCCAAAGATCAATTTACTGCAGAAGATTACTACAATCATTTCTGGATATTTCAGTAAAAATAAAACCTTCCTTTTCCAGCATATTTAACATCCTCTGCCTACCTGGAAAATGTAAACTTGGTGAACTGGGTTTCAGATCTCACAATTATTAGCAGCAATAAGCATGCATACTGTGTGCCAACACAGCAGGGTTTCCCCAATGTCAGCGGCCCATTAAGAATGCCTCAACACTTAATCTTTTACTCAATAATGCCACGTGACTCACTTTTCAGCTCACAATTATCTCCCCGAAGAGTTTCAACTCTGTATACCGACACCTCTGAGCCCTGTCTGACTTTACTGTGCATCCTAACCTATTCAGGAGAGTCTTTACTGTGCATTCTACCCTACCTCATCCAGGAGAATCTTTACTGTGAATCCTATCCTTCTCTACCCTATCCAGGACAGTCTTTACTGCCCATTCTACTCTACCCTATCCTAGAAGAGTCTTTACCGTGCATCATACCCTACCTTATCCAGGAGAGTCTTTACTGTGAATCCTATCCTTCCCTACCCTATCCAGGAAAGTCTTTACTGTGCATCCTACCCTACCCTATCCAGGAGAGTCTTTATTGGGCATCCTATCCTTCCCTACCCTATCCAGGAAAGTCTTTACTGGGCATCCTATCTTACCCTACCCTATCTAGGAGAGTCTTTATTGGGCATCCTATCCTACCCTACCCTATCCAGGAGAGTCTTTACTGTGCATCCTATCCTATCCAGGAGGACATTTACTGTGCATCCTACCCTACCCTATCCAGGAGAGTCTTTACTGGGCATCCTATCCTACCCTTTTCAGGAGAGTCTTTACTGGGCATCCTATCCTACCTAGGAGAGTCTTTATTAGGCATCCTATTCTACCCTACCCTATCCAGGAGAGTCTTTACTGTGCATCCTATCCAGGACGACATTTACTGTGCATCCTACCCTACCCTATCCAGGAGAGTCTTTACTGGGCATCCTATCCTACCCTATACAGGAGAGTCTTTACTTGGCATCCTATCCTACCATACCCTATCCAGGAGAGTCTTTACTGGGCATCCTATCCAGGAGAGTCTTTACTGGGCATCCTATTCTGCCCTACCCTATCCTAGGAGAGTCTTTACTGTGCATCATACCCTACCTTATACAGGAGAGTCTTTACTGTGAATCGTATCCTTCCCTACCCTATCCAGGAGAGTCTTTACTGTGCATCCTATCCTATCCTAGGAGAGTCTTTACTGTGCATCTTATCCTATCCAGGAGAATCTTTACTGTGCATCCTACCCTACCATTTCCAGGAGAGTCTTTACTGGGCATCCTATCCTACCCTACCCTATCCAGGAGAGTCTTTACTGGGCATTCTATCCTACCCTATCCAGGAGAGTCTTTACTGGGCATCCTATCCTACCCTATCCAGGAGAGTCTTTACTGTGCATCCTATCTTATCCAGGAGAATCTTTACTGTGCATCCTATTCTACAATATCCAGGAGAGTCTTTACTGTGCATCCTATCCAGGAGAGTCTTTACTGTGCATCCTATCCTACCCTATTTAGGAAAGACTTTACCCTATCCAGGAGAGTTTTTACTGTGCATCCTATCCTTCCATATTCTATCCAGTAGAGTCTTTACTGGGCATCCTATCCTACCCTTTTCAGGAGAGTCTTTACTGGGCATCCCATCCTACCCTACCCAGGAGAGTCTTTACTGGGCATCCTATCCTAACCTACCTTATCCAGGAGAGTCTTTACTGGGCATCCTATCCTAACCTACCTTATCCAGGAGAGTCTTTACTGGGCATCCTATCCTGTCCTACCCTATCCTAGGAGAGTCTTCACTGTGCATTATACCCTACCTTATCCAAGAGAGTCTATACTGTGAATCGTATCCTTCCCTACCCTATCCAGGAGAGTCTTTATTGTGCATACTATCCTATCCTAGGAGGAGTCTTTACTGTGCATCTTATCCTATCCAGGAGAATCTTTACTGTGCATCCTACCCTACCCTACCCTTTCCAGTAGAGTCTTTACTGGGCATCCTATCCTACCCTACCCTATCCAGGAGAGTCTTTACTGTGCATCCTATCCTACCCTATTCAGGACAGTCTTTACGCTACTCTATCCAAGAGAGTCTTTACTGTGTATCCTATCCAGGAGAGACTTTACCCCATCATATCCAGGAGAGTCTTTACTGTGCATCCTATCCTACCCTATTCAGGACAGTCTTTACCCTACTCTATCCAAGAGAGTCTTTACTGTGTATCCTATCCAGGAGAGACTTTACCCCATCATATCCAGGAGAGTCTTTACTGTGCATCCTATCCAGGAGAGACTTTTACCCCATCATATCCAGGAGAGTCTTTACTGTGCATCCTATCCTACCCTATTCAGGAGAGACTTTACCCTACTCTATCCAAGAGAGTCTTTACTGTGTATCCTATCCAGGAGAGACTTTTACCCCATCATATCCAGGAGAGTCTTTACTGTGCATCCTATCCTACCCTATTCAGGAGAGACTTTACCCAACCCTATCCAGGAGAGTTTACTGTGCATCCTATCCTACCATATTCTATCCAGTAGAGTATTTTCCGTGCATCCTATCATACCCTATCCAGGAGAGTCTACACATTTAACATTTTATCAGCCAGGAACCAGCACACCCACATTCTGCCACTTTTCAGATTTTAACTGGTGGTTGAGGGTGATGGGAATTTAATATAAAGAAGGATTACAGGTAATTATACTTGGCACAGTTTTACAATAACATACATGATTCACTGAATATACATACTGACTAAATATTTTTTACTTTTGCCTGGAGCTCTACAATCAACAGCACACAGAGCAAACAATTTGGAAAAAAAAATTTTGAGCTTCACACTGGATTTTTGTGGCCATTAGGTTTGACCACCCTGATGTTTCTTTACAGCCTGGGAAACACTGCCAGGAAAACACAGGTGGTAAGCTAATATTCCAATCCATGTACATACAGTAAAGAGAAAAAAATACAGCTCACATTTCAAGCTATGCAAAACAGAATTGTAGCTAAGCTCTTCCAGCAGACAGAGAGGAACTTAGTTCAATGAGGCCTGGAGCAAATCAAATTTCAAGCTCGCTCTGCCTTTCCCAAGATGACTTGGAACAATAACAACGTATGCTGCAATCAGACAAGATACATTTCCCCGACTGCCATTTCTTCAAAGGTCAGAAAATCTAAACAAATAAAATGAGCCACACAGCTGACCTCCACTGACTGAGACGAGGACTTACAGAGCGTCTAGAAAACGGCACCTTTGGGAGATCTGTACATAATGGTCGTGATAGGCCCTGAACTGCAAATAATCAAAGTATGCGCTGTCATTTCTGAGCCTCTGCAACCATCGGCCATAAATAATCTTAAACTATGCATTAAAGGAATGATAGTTTTGAAGGGATTAAATGAGTTGAGTGAAAGGAGATCAACGCCAAGGAGCAGTTGACCCTGCCACTGGGTGACATTGCCCTAACAGATGTGTGAATATATAAACTGAAGCCCAACCCGTTTTACTAAGCAACAGCATTCGAAGGGCAACCTCACATTGGAGGTGGATGCAGATGAGCATCAAATCATTTCCACCTTTATTGTGTTGCGCTTTAACCATCTTGTACATCACTGACCCAGAACAAGTATGCAGCCAGTGAAGTCAAAAGTCTAAGCCCTCTATGCTAGCTTTAGGTCAGCGACTCTTTAAATCTCAACCTTTTGCACACAGAGGAACCCTTTCAGGTCTTGGGGGACCTCTGCTAAAAAAAATACAGGTCATGGTATACAAGCATGAGACAGAGCTGAGCTATGAGAATAAATAGAGACAAAATTGTGGGCACAAATAAAAATGAAATTAAACAAAACCATAAGTCCATAAATAAGAAAATTGATCACAGTCAATGGAAAGGTACCGCCTTAATTGGTGACTGTAGCGCCCCCTTTCTTTAGCGGTCAGAAATGTTTCCTTACATTGGTTGTC
Source organism: Glandirana rugosa (assembly GCA_018402905.1). Taxonomy (NCBI): domain Eukaryota; kingdom Metazoa; phylum Chordata; class Amphibia; order Anura; family Ranidae; genus Glandirana; species Glandirana rugosa. The sequence continues at coordinate 552,587 of BLSH010433208.1, forward strand.
AGTGGAGAAAACCCTCAGACTGGTGGTCAGTAAAAGAACTCTCTTAAAGTAACTCCACCTTTGTTAAGAGAAAACATTCCTCTCTGGGATTCCTAACTTTTGTTACTCTAACGTAATAGGAGTTTGTGTCCATGTGCAAAGTGAATCTGTATGGGAGTGGTTTTATAATTACCAATCAGCTGCTGCACCTGTAGGGCTCTGATGAGGAAAGTTGCAGGGTCGGTATCTCACCAAAAGTGACATTTTGTTATAGAGTATGTTCAAAATCGAATTTGTATCTTAGTGAAGACTTCTGGGAAGATCAGTAAGCCAATCACTCAAGCAGGAAAGTATATATCGGGGGGGGGGGGGGGTGATTCTGTACACCATCCGTGTACAGAATGTCTATAGGTAGTCTTACTGTATTGCATTTTACAGAAAATTTAAGTGCTGCAGATTGAAAAGGATAGGATATTTTTAATTGCCATTTTTTGCCCCACAAAAGTGGTGTTACCCTTTACATCAGTGGCTATTATACCCCCCCTCCAAACAGGATTTCCTTGTTACGCTTTCTGGATAAGTGCCTCTCAATGTTTCTCTCAATTGGGCACTACTCCTTCCCCTAGACCAGTGGTCTCCAAACTGTGGCCCGGGGGCCAGATGCAGCCCTTTGCTTACGTTTATCTGGCCCTTGGGGCACTATTTTTATCCACTGATACTAACAATGAGACATAATTCCCTCCATTGACACCAAAAAAGGGGCAGAATGCCTCCCAATGACACCAACGATGGGGCACAATTCCTATCAATCATACAAACAATGGGGAACAATTTCTCCAAATGACACCAACAATGGGGCACAGTTCCCCCCACTGATACCAATGATGGGATGCTATTTCTCCCACTGACAACAAAGATTGGGCATTGTTTATTTCCACTGACGTCGGGACCTTTTCTACTCCCAATGGCCACAGTCCAGCCCCCTTAAGTCTGAAGGACTGGCCCTTTGAAAGTTTGGAGACCCCGGCCCTAGACTACTTAGACTCGATGGACATTTCCATTCCTGTTACTACACCAGCTTAGTAATGTGAGATTGTCATTTATTTATTTTCTTGCCTTGTACAAAAAACTTAAATAAATACATAGATTTCTAAATTAGTGGCTGTTGGGATAAGGTGCTCTTAAAAATGGTGGCCAGCGGAAAGTTTGAACCTTACATTGGCGGTCAATGAGATGATCCTTACATTGGTGCTCAATTGGGAAAATACTCCTAACATTGCAGCTCCGTGTAAAGAATGCCTCTTACATTCATGGTCAATGGGAAAAAATGCCCCCAGCTACACATAGCCACAACTATCATTGGCATGAGTGGTTACTTTGAAAGACAGACTGCTCATAACCCAAGGAACCCCTAGCAACCTCAAGGAACAATAGAGTTTCTTGGAACCCTGGTTGGGCAGTACAGCCACAGTGGAGTTGAACTATGGAACTAGAAATGTTTGAAGCAGCCAGCACTAGTGTGTCTCATACTTCTATTACTAGAAGTGTTAGCACCCATGTGAGCCAGGGCTAAAGCTACTGAACTATGGTCTTCGACCCTCTTAATGAATTGCTCCAGCAGGATCATGAAGCAGAGCGATACAAATGAACGAGGCACTCATTACTCACAAGCCCTAAAGTCTATGTTCATTTTAAGCCTCAGCTCAATGCGTTTTGCTTATTTGAAGCAACAATGCTCTGTGCAGGTTATAAACCCATGCCAAATACCCCTTTCTATTGTTGATCTGTGTATGGCAAGGTCATTTTTATAGCGATAGGTGCCATTTCCAAAGTGGAGCTGTGTTCTCATGAGGTTATTGTGCAATTCTGCAATATGGCCTTGACATGGTTATTTCTTTCTACCTGATATCAGAGACTTGAAAGATTAACAAGGCTTTGTGTCCTCTTAGACATAAGCTCAGCAATTTTAATCTGTGATGTCTAGCGACTCTTCTCAGTGCAGAAGACAGGTCAGCTTTAATACAACCCAGGTAACCCTTAGCAGGATTCAAGCTTATAATTTATTATGGCCTTGCTGCATATAGATTTCTGATTTAGAAGCCTCATCAATTTAAGGTTTTATCTCTTTGAACATCCTGTACGGCCTACACCCAGAAATATCCATTATTCATACATTTATAATGACAGTGCACACTTTGGTTAGACAGGGTGCCTAAAAGAAAAGAGAAAACACTACTGTCAGAATGCCAGAGCGATGCTTAGTAAAAAAACAAGCTTGGGGAGCCAGCCAAGAAAGGCCATGAAATGTATGAGTAAGCAGCCTCTGTCCCATTTCATCTTCATTCAGGAAATGCATGCATTGCTTTGTTGAAATCAGAAGCCTTTGCCTGGCATTTGGATAGGATTACAAAGAGCTAATGCTTTGATTGATTTACATTTCCAATTTATTTTTAATATTTAGCATTAGATATCTAGGTATCAGAAGCAGAGCAATTTGATTGAGTACTTATCTGCATCTTGGAAGAGAATTTAAAGTACACCTGTCATTTATGACTTACTGCTAGGAGACCCATTTTGACATGCATCAAAATTCATGAGAACCCAGCCTATCAATTATATGGAAAGCAGGAACATCATCAACATTCATAGGACAGTACGGAAAAGTAAAATAATTGGTTTAATCCAATGGATTTTTAACATCAATAGAATGGCTGCCTGAATGGAGCATGTCAGTGGAGTCCCACTTCAACAGAAAGGTGGTCCCTTATTACTCCTCACCATGCACTTATCAGGGTGGCTCTAACCCCCACGTTCAACTCTAAAGCAACTGTTAACACCTCCACCCCAACATTTCATTATTGTGACAGACTAAGTTAATCCATCCTGATAAAAGAATATTCATAAGAGCACTACTATATACGATGATCAAGGACCAGTATACCCAAATAAATGCCAGCTGGCACCCAACTTCAGTCTTAAAAAGGATCTGAACTGTGGAAGGTGTGCCCAACGAGGACAAGCAGGGGGGAACAAAAAAAAAAAAAAAAGACTTGTCACTAGTATGTGATCCTTTCCCCGTTACCGACCAGCCAGTCTTGTTCTACATGGAGTCTCTGTGGGGAAGAGGCCATTTTGGTAGAGGCAGGACTTTACTTCCCAATTCCACAGTACCCCATCCCTGATAACAGGTGATCTGACAACTGATGAGGGAATATTAAAAAAGCAGCAGGAGAAGTGCAGAAAGCATAAACCCGCAAAATGCACGAAGTAGAGGCAGGGTGATCCTTGCCCTTCAGATCCTCAGGTGCAGCTTTCTCTCCAGCAAGGAGGACAAGGAGCTGCACACTTCTTTAGATGATCTAAAGCTGGATACACACTATACAACTTTTGTTGTTTGATTTCCTTTAGATTTACCTTCAACTATGTAGTGTAGTGCACGCAAATTGAAAGTGTTTAGGTTTGACCTCATGTTCTATAGTTTTGGTAAATCTAAAGCCTCGTACACACGGGACGACGATCGTACTTACGATCGTCTCAAATCGTATGTTGGATAATGTAACTTGCATACTGACTGCACTACACGATCGTACGAGCACAGAAAGAACGTTCAGGTGCATGTAATTAGCATCCGGCCGTTCCTGACTTCTGAGCATGCGTGTTTTGCACAATACAACTTGTTGGACCAACTGCTCTGTACTCACGATACAACGGTCGTATGAGCGCTTGTTGGTACGACCAAGTTTTCTAGTTTGCTCTACAACTCCCTTGTACGACCGTCGTATGTTCGGCTGTTCTAATCGCGCATACGAGCGATCGATATCGCATACAATGGTCGTTAGTACGACCTGTTGTATACGATCATCGTCCCGTGTGTACGAGGCCTAAAAGAAAAACAAACAATCTAAAGAAAATTGTATAGTGTGTATCCAGCTTAAGACTGCTGATATACAGCTGTAAGGCTCAAGGCACTGCTATTTTTTAACAAGGTATTTCAAGGCAAAATCTTTCAGTTTACTGCTTAGTCCCAATTAATATTTCTAAGATAGAAAATATTCACTTTTAAACACAGGTCTACTTTGAAAGGAAGCACGTGCCAAAAAATGTCCATCAACTTCCAGATTAACCGGCTGGTTAATTGCACCAATGGGGTTGATTTACTAAAACTGGAGTGCGCAAATTCTGGTGCAGCTGTGCATAGAAACCAATCAGCTTTCAGGTTTCTTTTTGTTCATTTTAATTGAAGACGCTGAATTTAGAAACTTATCGGCTACCATGCACAGCTGCACCAGATTTTGCACTCTCCAGTTTTAGTAAATCATCCCCAATGTGTCCCCCTAGGATAGACCAAGGCTTGGTTCACACCTATGCGTTTTTTGATTCTTTTTGCAGAAACGCACTACAGTTCATTTAACATGGTTTCCTATGGGACACGTTCACATCTATGCTTTTTTCAGCCACTGCGTTTTTGGAAAGGGTCAGGGACTTTTCTGCAAATTTCAACCTACTTGCTCTGCCAGCATAATTGAACAAAGCAGAATTTGTAAAGGGTTGCCATACATGACCCAATATATGGTTACATTAGACTATTTTAGACTTACCCTCCAGCTATTAACTAAGTCTGGCAATAAAATAAAGCGGTTAGGATTCTGAAAATTTTAGCGGTCTGGCTGTTTTTCTGACCCATTGATTTTATTACCTTCTAAATCACTGAGCAAGAACAAGTATACAGATCAGGAAAGTCACAGAGAAGCAAAAACTCCTTTATCCGCGTTCTTGTTCCAGGTCAATGAACAAAGACAAGGAAGCAAGAAAACCAGGCAACTAGCATTTTCAGAAGGAAAAGTCAGCAACAATAGCTATGTATCCCTCTGTAACATTTCCCAAGCATGTTAGTATAATGCTACATTCAAAATCTGCTTTTAAATGGCCCCCATGCTGAGCAAGTGACCCCCTCTGGTTGTGCAGCTGCTCAGCATGGGACAAAGAAGGCAGCAAGTGATTGTTTTCACAGCAATTCCACAGGTATGGCGTATGCAATACAAATCATATCTCAAATTCAGCTCTAAACTGAGTAAACTGCAGTTACTTATTATAACCTTTTACAAAAAAAATTCTAACCAATAACTAATAATTTACTTCTTTGAATTCTATGACATGTATTCACTATGTCCTGTGAGTAGGCAATGCTGTGTCACACGTTTCACAGAGCCTGCCTTATACACTACAGAGGCGCCAACAGGAGGCGGAGTCAGTACAGGATTCACTGTTTGCAAGCAGCAAGGTGCCATGGGATATGTAGTCCTAATGCCTGGTACACATGATTAGATTATCGGACGAATGATCGTCTGTTTTATATCCTAATCTCATATTGAAAATAAAGAGGCTTCTAAAATTCTCATATGACAGAATAAGATGTGTTGTAGTGTATTTGTATTGCATTTTCAGAAGAAAAATTGTACTGATTAAACTAAAATCGTATGAGAAAAATGTTTGTGTTTGTCCCATCAGATAATATCGGATGAACTATCCTGATCGGCTCTCGAAAACTGTGTACGAACGATCAGATTTTTGTACGATCGCTTCAAAGGTGGTATTTTTCATACGATTTTCTGATCGTGTGTATGGGCATTTAGGGATGGAAAGTAAACAGCAGAGGAGAAGCTGCAATACATGCAGGGAACCCAGGAAGTTGTGGAAAGAGATGTCAGCAGACAGGCAGAACTCACAACATAAAAGGAGATTTTTCATGTAAGCTTACATTAGATTGTCAATAATGACTATTGTTTGTATTGCTATTACAATGTTGATGTTATTAAATTAAAGTGGATGTAAACCCACCACCCTCCCAGTATAAACTAATGTCACAGTATTAAAGTATATATACATGCATGCCTCCTGCATCTATCCCTACCTTGCAAATGCCCTTCCTGTAAGCACTGGCAGCTCTGTAAAATTCTAAAATCAGAGGGTGTCTGTGTTTGCTGGAGTTTGGTGGGTGGAGTTGTGATGTCACAAGCCTCCCAACCCACCTCTATACTGAGACATTGAGGAGGGAGGGAGGGGGAGTGTAAAACTTTCTCTGCTGTGTGAAGGAGATAAGCAAACTGCTTGTTACTCACAGAGCAAGGGGCGGATCGACTGTGTATTTCCCTGTTAGTCAGACTTTCTCTTCCTGAAAAAAGATAAGCTTACTCACAGTTGAATTAACTCTTTGAGGCAAGACTGGGCACAGATGACATAACATGCTACTCTACCAGGCAGAATTATTAATTACATTTTTTTTTCGGGTTTACATCCACTTTAAAGTGTATGCTATGATCATGGATTTCCTTTAAGTAGGGCCCCTTTTACACTAGCGGACCGATCAGATCCACCTGTCAGTTTTTCAGGCGGAGCGGAACAGACCCCCCCAGTCTCCTCCATGGAGCAGCCGGTGCACCTGCTGAAATTCGATCCGTTAAAAACAGACAGAATGTTCCTCATTCGCCTGGCGGATCAGATGGAATGGCAGTCCGGTGTAAATGGACATGTGGTCCGTTTACATCTGACCGCCCATAGAATAGAGAGGATTGTGCCTGTGTCTGCTCTACTTAAGCGGAGCGGACACAGACCAGCAATCTGCCTCCTCAGCGGGGATCAGTGGACAGATTTCCTGCTGAGCAGGTGGATGCCATCGGAGCTCGTCCCATGTGGAAGGAGCCTAAACTAGAACTACTCAGAAATTGCTGAGACATGCAAAAGCAGTCATAGCCGGGCCCTCTGATTCCTACTGTATTGTAATTGTACTGTCTGCCCTTATGTTGTAAAGCACTGCGTAAACTGCTAGCGCTATATAAATACTGTATAACAATAATAATTAGGGATGCACCAATACCGATATCGGTACTGATACTAGGCACTTTCGCGAGTATTCCTGGATAGAAACATATCCGCAGACTATGATTATGTCTGCAGTCTCTGACCATTTCCTGTAATTTGTCTGCAGTCTCTGACTGTCTCCTGCAGTATGTCTGCAGTCTCTGACCATCTCCTGTACCATGTCTACAGTCTCGGACAGTCTTCTGTACCATTCCTGCAGTCACTTCTGCCTGTTGTCTCTTCCTTCCCTCCACCAGCTGTTACCTCTGCCCCCATGTCTCCCAAAGATCCTCTGATTCTCTTCCTCTTCCCAACCAACAATCACAGCCTTTTCCATTCCAACTCTCCCACCCCAAAATCCCTATTTTACCCCACTCTCAACTACCCTGCCCTCACTTACCCTTCTACCCCCCCCCCTTTCAACCCTGCCCTCACCCAGCTCCCTAACAACCCCCCCCCCCCCGATAGGCAACAGTAATTGGTATCGGCGACTACCAAAGGTAAAGTATCGGTACTCTGTGGCAAAAAAGTGGTATCGGTGCAACCCTAATAATAATAATATTGTCCTCTTTAATGTCTTCTACAGATTAGCACACCTGATCATATGACATAGAAGCCCAGCTATGGGCTCTGCTATGATCTGAAGACCTTCTACCGAGTCAAGCCTATAGCTCTATAATCCACAAAGCTTGTTCTATTTGCTAAATGCTCTAGCTCTGACTCAGCAGGGGGATGTTGGAACTCTGCAGAGACACCACTGCTTCCACAAAGCAGCAAGGTCTTTCTGTAGAATGCAGGCAGGGGACAAGATTTTTAGCACATGGAGAGTCTGCTCTCTGATGAAAAGAATGTATAATGCATCCGGAAAAGATTCACAGCACTTCACTTTTTCCACGTTACAGCCTTATTCCAAAATGGATTAAATTCATTATTTTCCTCAAAATTCTACAAACAATACCCCATAATGATAACGTGACAGAAGTTTGTTTGAAATCTTTGCAAATGTATTAATATAAAATAAAAAATAAATCACATGTACATTCACAGTCTTTGCTCAATACTTTGTTGAAGCACCTTTGGCACACTCAAGTCTTTTTGGAGTATGATGCTACAAAGCTTGGCACACTTATTTTTGGGTAGTTCCTCCGATTCTTCTTTGCAGGACCTCTCAAGCTTCATTGGGTTTATGGGGAGTATCTGGGCACAGCCATTTTCAGATCTCTCCAGAGATGTTCAAATTGGGTTCAAGTCTGGATTCTGGCTGGGCCACTCAAGGACATTTACAGAGTTGTCTCATAGCCACTCCTTTGTTATCTTCGCTGTGTGCTTAGGGTCGTTGTCCTGTTGGAAGATGAACCTTCACCCCAATCTGAGGTCCAGAATGCTCTGGAGCAGGTTTTCATCTAGGATGTCTCTGTACATTGCTGCATTCATCTTTCCCTCAATCCTGACTAGTCTCCAAGTTCCTGCCACTGAAAAACATCCCCACAGCATGATGCTGCCACCGCCATGCTTCACTGTAGGGAAAGTATAGGCTAGGTGATGAGCAGTGTTTGGTTACCTTCAGCCATGATGCTTGCCATTAAGGCCTAAGAGCTCAATCTTTGTTTTATCAGACCAGAGGATTTTGTTTCTTATGGTCTGAAAGTCCTTCAGGTGTCTTTCTGGCAAACTCCAGGTGGGTTGCCATGTGCCTTTTACTGAGGAGTGGCTTCCGTCTGGCCACTCTACCATACAGGCCTGATTGGTGGAGTGTTGCAGAGATGGTTGTTCTTCTGGAAGGTTCTCTCTCCGCAGAGAAACGCTGGAGCGCTGTCAGAGTGACCATCAGGTTCTTGGTCACCTTCCTGACTAAGGTCCTTCTCCCCCAATCACTCAGTTTGGCTGGGTGGCCCGCCCTAGGAAGAGTCCTGGTGGTTCCAAAATTCTTCCATTTACGGATGAAGGAGGCCACTGTGTTCAGTGGGAACTTCAATGCTGCAGAAATTGTTCCCTTCCCCAGACCTGTGCCATGATACAATCCTGTCTCTGAGGTCTACAGACAATTCCTTGGACTTCATGGCTTGGTTTGTGCTCTGACATGCACTGTTCACTGTGGAACCTTATATAGACCGGTGTGGACCCCAATCAAGTTGTAGAAACATCTCAAGGATGATCAGTGGAAACAGAATGCACCTGAGCTCACTTTTGAGTGTCATGGCAAAGGCTGTGATTTTTTTTAGTTTTTTTTACTTTTAATCACTTCAATATTAGGCACTTAACCCCCCCCCCCCCCTCTCGCCCACACCAATTTTCAGCTTTGAATGACAATTACGCAGTCATGCAACACTGTACCTAAACAAAATTTTTTATCTTTTTTTTCCCCACAAATAGAGCTTTCTTTTGGTGGTATTTGATTAGCTCTGGGGTTTTTATTTTTTGTGCTAAAAATAAAAAAGACCGAAATTTTTGAAAAAAAAAAAAAAAAAAAAAAAAGAAGTTTTTCTGTTTCTGTGACAAAACTTTGTCAATAAGTACATTTTCTCCTTCCCTGACAGGCACTGATGAGGGGGCACTGATAAGCAGCATTGACGGGCACTGATGGGTGGCAGCGATGGGCATTTCTATGCAGCACTGAAATGTGGCACCGGGCACTGATAGGTAGCACTTGTGGGCACTGATAGTTGGCACTAAGGTGTGCATTCCCTGTTGGTCCTGGATGGCATCTGAAATAGGCAATGAGTGCCATCCATGTTGGGCATTGTGCCCCTTACATGGTGGTCTAGGGTGGGCTCCCTTGTGCTCCTGGGTGGGCTTTCCCTGGTTGGGCTCCCTGGTGGTCCAGGCTGCACTGATAACCAGTCAGTGCAGACCCCCCTCCCCTGTAGGGAGAGCCGCCGATCGGCTCTCATCTACTCGCGTCTGCAGACGCAAGTAGGAGGAAAAGCCAATATACGCCTCTTCCTGTTTACACTGTGATCAGCTGACCTCATGGCAAAGAGCTTCTGACAAAAGCTCTTTACCACAATCGGAGATGCGGTGTGACAGATCACAGCAGCGATCGCCACGCTGCGTGCCCCCGCAGGCGTGTGCCAGCTTGTTATCCCGCTGGACGCCATATGACACCCAGGCAGGATAACAGAACCACTTCCCAGCCATCGTTCTGCATATGGCGGTAGGGAAGAGGTTAATGAATTTGCAAAGATTTCAAACAAACGTCTTTCACGTTGTCATTATGGGCTATTGTTTGTAGAATTTTGAGGAACTGAATCCATTTTGGAATAAGGCTGTAACATAAGAAAATGTGGAAAAAATGAAGCACTGTGAATACTTTCCGGAAGCGCTTTATAAGGTTGTTCTGGTCACAAACCAGTATTCATGCTTAAACGGCACATCATTTCCGCCATCTAGTGACAGTCTCTATGGACCTTGCTCCAAAGACACACGATCACACTTTCCTAATCTTATTCAGTGTATAGAACACATTATATTCTTATCACTTCTCTAAAAGAATAAACTCCGTAATGGCATACCCATGGCAAACACAGAACGGCTTTATAATTCACACTTTGGTTACATAAAGGAAGGTTAATGCTTCATTTGCTAGGCATTTGCTGAGTGTCAACACAATGGATGTGAAATAAATACCACTCATTACCCGACACAAAGAGCTTTTAGATGGGTATGCACTGACCAATAATTACATTATTTTCTGGGATAGTAGAATTAGGCGAATCACTTCTGTGCTGGGTTTGAACCATATAGGCATTATTGAAATCTTTAAATCGTTTACTAAAAATAAAAATCAATTAAATACCAGAAAACATCACAATCACAAACTGCGTGGGTTGAAAATGGCATCTTACTTGGCAATAAATATACCAGGGTTTGGCTCACATTGGGTGGGACTCATAATTTAGGTTCAGAATCTTTCTTCGATAAGGAAAGCCTAGTTTGCCCTATACTTATCACCCTTGGTGGAAACTAAGCGATGCCTTTTAGTCTTGGCTCCAAACATAGAAAAGAAGAAAAGCCTGTCCCCTGCCAGCATGCTGTAGAGAAGGACCATTTGCTCTTTGTGTGGACGCAGTGGTGTCACTGCAAAGGTCTGACAACCCCCAGCTGAGTCAGAAATCTATCTCTGAAATCAGCAAAACCCACATGGTACTTTTTGAGGAGCACTAAGCTCTGACTCATAGGGGCTGTGGCGGACCTCTGCAGAGAGACCCCTGCCTATAGAGAGGAAGGGTCCTTTTCTAAAGTATTCTGGCAGGGGACATGCTTTCTACTCAGCCGGAGTTACACAAAAAAACATTTTAAACCTTGCATGTCATAGAGCTGCACGATTCTGGCCAAAATGAGAATAGCAATTTTTTCCTTACAGTAAAGATCACGATTCTCGTGGCGTAACATCTTACATATACAAAACAATTGGGCTAACAGCACTGTTTAGTTTTTTTTGAAAGCGTAATTTTTCCCAAAAAATAGCATTTGAAAGACCACTTCGCAAACACTCTGTGACATATATAAATATTGCAACGACCACCATTTTATTCTCTAGGGTCTCTGCTAAAAAATATATATATAATGTTTGGGGTTCTAAGTAATTTTCTAGCAGAAAATACTGGATTTTTACTTGTAAGCAACAAATGTCAGAAAAGAGTTAGTCTTTAAATGGTTAAACTAAACTCTACTTCTATATATGGGAGTGAATTCCTTTGAAGTAATTACATTGCATCTCTTCTAGCTTCTTTTATCAGCAGTGACCTCAGACTTGGCTCTCTGCCCAGACGTGGCAGTCTGCCCAGATAGGAGAGACTCAAGTCCTGCTGACTTAGAAAAAGATTCCTGGGGAGACTTCAGGCGACTTGCATTGACTTCTATTACAGTCAAGTCACACTGAGTCGGCTGCAATGAAAATCACTGTAATGCCTGATGGAGATCGCGGGGGGGGGGGGTGAATCAAGATCACAATTTTATTACGATTAATTGTGCAGCTCTAGCATGTCATGAATAAAAATATGCTGCATGATACCTTATTTCTGAGCGCTGCTCAGTGCTCACCTGTCTGCTGGTCTCCTCTCCCGATCTGCCAGCTGCAGGGGGAGGTGCTGGGTATCCCCCCCGCTGAAGTCAGCTGAGACAAGGAGAGGAGGCGATCAGCGGGCAGTCATGTTAGTGCAGAGCGGTGCTCAGAAGGTATTAGGCAGAATATTTTTTATAAAGGACATCCACTGGGGAGCTTAAAATGGATGTAAACCAGATTCATGAAATTTGAGCTGGGCACATATATCTGCAGTGTTTTTTATCCCTCTTCAAATCCCTAAGTCCTGTGGCTTTCTCCTGCTCCGTTCTTTTGAAATCAGAATG
>BLSH010433208.1:581483-594343 GCA_018402905.1 Glandirana rugosa
TCGGCACGGCATGGTCGGACGAGGGCGAGGCGTCGGGGTGGCGGGCCGTAGCGCTGGACTTACCTGCCCGTACCCCTCTTGGGGGGGGGTAGGTGATTTATTGAGTTCAGGCGATCTCCTGACTTAGTAAAGCCCCTAGTTGTATTCGGTCAGACGTCTGTGAGTGATGAGATGATGGCCGGGTGTATGGAGGCGATGATCGGGAAATGTCGGTCGGACAACACACGGACACACGGACGGACGGTCTCACCTGTGTGCCCCCAGAGGGCCAGTAGCAGCAGTAGCGGGAGGAGGTGGAGGGGTCCCGGCGTACCGCGGCGATCAGCCCCGGGGTAGGAGAGTGCGGCCCTTCTCCCCATGCCCGTCCATTCAGGTCGCGATGCCGGGCGGTGGGGCTGCGGAGCGGGAGCAGGCTGGTACGGCACGGCTCGCTTCCTTCTCTTCCTGGCGGAGAAAGTTTTTCAGGAGGCGGAGAGTCCGGGGCGGAGATCGGGGGAAGAGAGAACACAGAGACGGTTAGACGGAGCGCACATCCCGGCCAGAGCTCACATCACACTGTGTGCCAGAGGGGGACCGGGAGAGGAGGAGGGGCGGGACCGGGAGAGGAGGAGGGGAGGGGGCTGCCGCTCATTGGGCGGATCCCGGAGACCCGCACCGCTCCCTCCACCCCACTGACAGCCAGCGCCGCACAGGCCCCGCCTACTACCCCGCCCTCTCCCTTTCCTGTGTGGGGTCCCGGGCCGGGCGCTCAGCGGACTGTGTCTATGGGGAAGTACACGGCCCGCACATCTCTCCCTCCCGGGACTTCGATTACATTTCACACTTCTAAAGCACAATGCGAACTTTACCAGCCGTGATTGGCGAAGATAGGCAGAATGGGCGTGGTTGGTGAAAACTTAGGAAACGCCCACTCCCCCATCTAACATTCCTGGGCCTCTTGTCACTAATACACAGAAGAGGGAGCAGAGGGCGGGGACTTCTCTCTGATTGGATACAAGTTGTCCTGGCTGTCAGACTGTGTACCGCACTCTACAATCTGATTGGACGATCTCCATCCCTTATGGAGTGCAGGGGCTTGTCTGATTGGATGCTATTTGAATGGACAGTTCAGGCTTGTGTAGGTTTGGTAAATCTTAGGTCACACTTGTGCAGGTTAGGATCACTCAGAACCCTGCACACCAAGCACACTGCTCTCTAGCAGATGCAGATTGGTGTCATTAATTCTTATTGGCTCCCCCATGCATTGGCAAAGGCGGTGTATTTTTGTGCACGACAAATCACATGTCGTGGCACCATGGCATGTGGCTGCTGTACCCGCGACATGCGCACATATATGAACCTAGGCTTAGGGCTCGTTCATATGTGCGTCAGCCCTTGCACCCCTCTGAAAAGCGGTGGATTGTTCTTCAGAGGCATTTGACTATATGTCGCCTCCTCACCATCTGTTTTAACCCTATAAATGCCGCACCACTGCCCTACAACCATATGCATTAGATCTGTTTTTTGTGTGCGTCCCCACTTAAAGCATTTGTTACCCCAACATTTCATATTCCTGATATGTGCCTGCTGTACCATGCACTTGTATGAGAAAGTCTTCTGTTCTCTTTGTATTGCTTCCTTTGTGTGAAATCCCCAGTGTTCTTGACAGCCCCTCTGCTTCCTTATCAAAAACTGACCACACTAAGCAGGGGAACACACCGTGGTCAGTTTTCTAGCTGTGCTGGGAATTCAGCCTGCTCTCCTTTAATGATCAGAATTGTCCTGACACCCCTGCCCTGTACAGCCTATCACTGGGAAGCTCAGTGTGCTGCTGCTTTTCCTCCTCCCCCCCCCCCAGCTCTTATGCAGCTGAGAACAGAGGGAATATGATCACTTATAAAAAAAAAAGTGTAAAAAGGTATTTTTAATGTTTTTTTATATTTATACACAAATGTTTTGACTTTCATTTCTGTTTTAAACTTAATGGGTTGTTTTACAAGGTGATCATTTATAATCACTTTAAATGGGTCACTGTTTGGTGGCAGTGCCTCCCATCAAGTGCGACATGTTGTTTCATTTTTGCTTTGGCTGCAAAGCACTGCAGTCACAGGATGTGTACAGCCCTGGGCAGCTGCATGCCCTTCTGTAGGTGGGTGGTTGGGGGGCTGTAAAACTAAGGCTCAATTACCCGATTTTACCAGAACACCCCCTAGTGGCCCATGTAAACAAGCCCAGAAGTAGATTGTACAATCAGATTGTAGAGTGTATATCCAGCTAGTGATAGAGCCAGCAGATCTCCCAGACACGCTGTGATGCTGGTGCACCCAAAACCATTGCAGTTTTTTTTTGTTTTTTTTACCCAATTCAGCATGCAGGCACTGAAATGCTCATTATGATTGATTTACTAAAGGGAAATAGACTGTGTACTTTGTAAGTACAGTTGCTACAGAGCTTACTAAATGAGGGGAAGCTCTGCTGACCTCCATCATCCAATCATGTGCAAGCAAAAATGCTGTTTTTTTATTTCCCTTGCATGTGATTGGATATTCTTTGCAAAGTGAAGCTTTACCCCATTTACTAAGCTCTGGAGCAACTGCACTTTTAAAGTGCCCACTGCCCAGTCTATTTGCCTTTAGTAAATCAACCCCATTGTCGTTGCTACAGAGAAAAGAGAACTGTTCATTTTCTACTTCCAGCAATGAGGCCCTGGTATCAAAAAGCAGGTAAAAGCACAAATTAAGTATTGTAGATGCTTACTAGCAGTATTATTCTTCTCCATAGATTACCATTTAGTTGTAATGTTCCATTGAACTTGCTAGAGAATCTGACTGCTGCAGGAAGAGTCAATTCCTGGCACAGCCCCTCCTTACATGCCCTTCATCTGGGAGTGTTTCCTTACCATCTGTGCTGGCCCAGCTCCTCCATCCATTCTTCACCTCCCTATAACATATTTTATTTTATGTAGCTGCCAGGAGAGGAGCATAGGGAAAACTATAGTGTCACTTAAGTGACAGCTCTGAGTCTGCTAGGGCTGCTTTCATCACATTCAAGACTGTCCAGGTAAATAACATTACATTAAATACACACACACTGTATAATCATATGGCAAGAGATTTATTGCAATAAATGGTCTGGTGGCAGGGTCTCTGGAAATCTTCTGATGGTCCCATGAAGTCGTCTTCTTGGGTGGCTTTGGTGGTCTTTACTGTTGTAGGAATAACTTCTTGATGTAAGTGCCACTATGTTCTGCGTGTTGTAAACCCAGTCTGCCATGATGATGCCCCCCCCACCCCCCCAGGCTGCGTCTGTTTTTTATTGCTACAAAATTAGTTAGAACCCCAAAACATTATATATTTTTAAAGCAGAGGCCCTAGAGAATACATTTGTGGGTTTTGCAAATTTTTATGTTACACGGTATTTGTGCAGCGGTTTTTCAAATGCAGTTTTTAGAAAAAAATACACTTTTTTAAAATTTTAATGCAACAAAAAGACAATACGTAATTGTTTTGTTAACTGTAAAAGATTATGTCATGTCGAGTAAATAGATACCAAACATGTCACACTGTAAAATTGCGCACGTCCGCACAACGGTGACAATCTACATACATTTTACTATCCATAGTCCAGGATTTAAAAGCCTTTACAGGTGACCACTTTAGATGTACAAAGGAGGTCTAGTGCTAGAATTACTGGCCATGATCTGACGTTTGCAGCAAAACCTCACATGTGGGATGATCGTGGTTTACCTGCATGGGGGACTGACGCACACGTTTGCCTTTGCGCTCCAGTACGGGGGGCAGTTTACATTTTTTTTTTCAATTATCAATTTATTTTATTGTTTTTACTTTTACATTGTTGCTTTCAATTTTTTTTTAGTCACTTTTATTGCTGTCACAAGAAATGTAAACATCCCTTGTGACAGCAATAAGCATGTGACAGATTATTTCTTATGTAGAGATCTGGGGTCTATAAGACCCCAAATTCCTCCTTTGCACTTGAAAGCATTCAAAATGCCAAGATCAGCACTTTTGAATGCTTTCAATTTTCAAAAAATGGCGCCATTAAAATGCCAGTAAACCGGAAGTGATGTCGTCATCGCTTCCGGGTTACCAATGCGGCACCCCAATCAAAGCCTATCCTGGCCTTCTTCGGGTCTCCGACTAGCCGGCGGATGTGCCGGCTAGTAGCTTAGGTCTCGTGGTGGGATAGGAGAGCCCAAATGAGCCGTGGAAGGCGGCAGGAGGGGGGGACATGTCCTCTCCTGCTGCTTGTAATAACAACCAAGAGGCTGGTTAGCCACTCCAGTTGTTATTATAAGAGAGCCAACCGTAAGCTATAAATAAGCTGCAGGCATCACCCTGGTACCACCACTTGCATCAAATGATGTACCAGGAACTTTTGACGGCAAGTGGTTAAGCAGGTGAAGCTGCCCAATTGTGCATGCAGGCTGCCTATGATACTCTATGGGTATGCAATGCTCCTTATTTGACCAGGGCCGGCTCTACCACTAGGTGGAGTAGGCGGTCGCCTAGGGCGCACTGCCGCCTAGGGCGCTTGGCCGCTGTTAATCCTTCACTGGCTGCTCTGCATTGATTCATGCCATCAGAGAGGAGAGCCGCGGCTGGCAGCTGCCTCGATCATGTCATCAGTGCAGTCAAGAATTGGAGAGGAGCAGCCCCCCCAGAGGCCGCTCTGCCTTGATTATGTCAGTGAAGTTGAGAAGTGGAGAGGAGAGCCTGTATTGATTGGCGCTGGTGACGCTGTATTTGATGGGCGCTGGTGAGGCTGTATTGATTGGCACTGGTGAAGCTGTATTTGATGGGCGCTGGTGAGGCTGTATTGATTGGCGCTGGTGACGCTGTATTTGATGGGCGCTGGTGAGGCTGTATTGATTGGCAGTGGTGAGGCTGTATTTGATGGGCGCTGGTGAGGCTGTATTGATTGGTACTGGTGAAGCTGTATTTGATGGGCGCTGGTGAGGCTGTATTAATTGGTGCTGGGGAAGCTGTGTTTGATGGGCACTGGTGAGGCTGCATTTGATTGGCGCTGATCAGGCTGCATTTGATTGGCACTGGGCAGGGCAAAGGGGGTGGAGTCAAGGGTGGAGCCAAGGCGGAGTCAGAGGTGGAGCCAAGGGGCGGCGACAAAATGGGGTTTCGTCTAGGGTATCAAAAATCCTTGCACCAGCCCTGTATTTGACAGGCACGCAGGTGTTTGTGAGTTCCCCCCAAATGCACATTACCTGTGTTTGGAGCCGCTGATTTGCCTCTGTCCAATTAGTCGCAGTATTCATACGGCTGCTGTGTCCCCTAGTGGTAACATAGGCTGCCTGCATGCACCTCTAGGTGGCTCCACCACCTGCATACATTTGCACTTCATTCATGTTTCCAAACAGTAGTGCGGTGCTATATGTCTGCATTTTACTGCAACTCACCACACTGCACCTCCCACCTGCGTTGCAGAGTGAATGGAGCCTATAGGAAACAATTGTTTTCTATGTGCCTGACATTTATCCAGT
The DNA here is from genome assembly GCA_018402905.1 of Glandirana rugosa. NCBI lineage: Eukaryota > Metazoa > Chordata > Amphibia > Anura > Ranidae > Glandirana > Glandirana rugosa. Next base: position 586,981 of record BLSH010433208.1, read on the forward strand.
GTGTGAACGAGCCCATGAACTGGACTGTACTGATCTGAAGGTGGATGTATAACCTCATTCAGTTTTCATGCATTTTTTTTTTATCAGTTTTTGTGACGGAAATAATGATGATTGAATGGAGGACCCTTCTATCTTCCACCTTCTGAAAATGCTAGTTGACTGTCCATTAGCCCTCGTTCACACCAAACACGGCTTTGAATGCGTGCAAGTTCGGATTTCAAAGCCGCATTTCAGTCTTACTTCGGGGGCATCTTGAAAGACATCCGTTTGGGTTCCTGGACAGATGTCTATTGAAATCGCACCTGAAGTTGCCAAGTGCAGGAACTACTTTTGGAAATCGATGCAGCGTTGCACAGTCAGCATTGCACTGATTGGGACGCTCCTATTGCCAGCAATAGGCTCCGATTTGACATGGGATTTGACTTGTCAAATCGCACCAATGTGAACGGGGGGCTTAAAGCTGAATTCTACACTAGGGAACTTCTCCTACACTACAAGGGTTAGGCAGCCCATACATTAGTCTACTTTTTCATATACATTTTTTAACCTGCAGGTTAAACGGGAAAAAAAAGTCGCAATTTCCCCATCCACACATTAAATGTGGATGGGGGAATCACTCCCACAGAGCTGTTTTGTTTTGTCAGGGGGGATTCACTGATCAGCACTGCAGGCTATAGCTGGCAGTGCTGATTGTGCAGAAATTTTGCAACAGGCTGGTTGTAGAGAAGTCAATCAGTAGATCAACTTCTGTACAGCCAGCCTGCCTATACTGTACATGGATACAAATTTGGCTGCTCCCTGCTGAACTAACCAAATTCTGGCTCATATATACGGCCGGCTTTAACTGCACATTTCTGTGGGATTTTTAGGGGATTCGGAAAAGCACTTTTTACTTACACAATCATCCGTACCTGCAGACTCGTCTGAACCGCTAGACTGGTCCCCACAGCCTATTCTCCCCTGCACTACAGCGGTCATCAAGGGACCCTAGTCATGTATTGGATGTGAGGATGCCTAGAGACAATCTACCGGAGCATAGGGGAGTACTGTCTGCCTCAAGAGCGGAGGATCTGGTAAGTAGAGTGCTTTTACCGTCCCCTAGACTGAACAAGTGGTTCGCCTTGCAGTGTGGGACAGATTTACAACACGAGGTTTTTAGGTTTCCTGGAGTTGGACTTTAAACTGACGCAATGCTTACAGTACTTTCTGAATCACTGACCAGGAATAAGGATGCAGATCAGGAAAGTCAGGGAACACCTTTATCTGCATCCATGTTCCAGGACAATGACAAGGCATTGAAGAATAAGGCTTAGTATGGCAGCCAGGCCACTAGCAGTGTAATGTTTCCCTGTACTCTACAAATCAGAAGTCCTTATCTGCATAGTTGTTCCGGGACAATGACTCCAAGCATTGAAGCATGACAACCAAACAACTAACATTTGCAGAGTGAGACGTCAGCAGTAGCGGCCTCCATGCTTCTTTCAAGAAACCTTTCCTTTTATATTGCCCAGGTTTTATTTTATGTTTTAAAGTATAACTAATACTGGCCATACATTATACAATTTACTTTAGATGTCCCTTCAACTATGTAATACCAGGGCCTACCTGATTGCATACAAATTCAGTGTTTAGCTTTGACCTCATATTATATATGGTTTTGGTAAATCTAAAAGAGAATTGTACAATGTATGGCCAGCTTTAAGGCAAAACTTTTTCTTTAGTTTTGGATACAGTGGGGAGGATTAGAACCCCTGGCAGTTTTTATTTCTGTCTGTGCCCCCATTAGGGAGATTCAGCCTCTCTATTTATCCTGTTTACCATTAGCATTGAAAGTAAAATAAAATCCCACATTTTGACATGTCTCCAGAACTGTAATAGAGAGGAAATCTTACAATGGGGACACTAGTTCTGGTAAGCCTAAGGGATTCCCCTAATTTTCGGGGATTTCCTCTCACTTCCTGTTTTGCTTATGGGACAGGTAGCAAAGTGAAATCTCCCCAATGGGGCACGGATGGCAAAAAGTAAACCATCAATAGTTATAACCCTCCCTTACTCTAACCAAAATGAAAAAAAAAATGTTTTGTTTATAGTTCTTCTTTACGCTGACCATATGTTATACAATTTGATTCTACAATCTCATTTGGATCCACTATCAACTAAGTAGCACATGGACCTGCCTGATTCAATACTAATTTAAAGTGATTGTAAAGGTTGTTTTTTTTTAAAATAACAAACATGTCATACTTAATTGCTCTGTGCAAGGGTTTTGCTCAGAGCGGCCCGATCCTCCTTTGCTGGGGTGCCTCGGCTCCTGCTCTTCATCGGGTGCCCATGTTTTCATGGGGGCACCCGTGCGGGCGCGCTCACCAGTCCTGCTGCTGCGTCCATTGACACAGACAGCAGGACTCGGCCTCGCCCCCCAGCTCCCGTGTCACTGGATTTGATTGACAGCAGTGGGAACCATTGGCTCCCCCTGCTATCAATCTATCCAATGAGGACCAGAGACAGCGTGCTCATCGATGGAACAATCAGGCTCAGGTAAGTAAGGTAAGTAAAAGGGGGGGGGGGGTCTGGAGGGCAGCTGAAGCACACAAGGTTTTTCACCTTAAGGAGGCTTTGAAGCATGGCTAACGCTACATGGGTATACTTTTTGATGCAAAACTGAAGCGAAGCTTTGCGTCAAAAATTATATTATATCCCATGTAGCTTTAGCCACGCTTCAAAGCCTCTTCAACGCCTCCATAGAAGTCTATGACAAAGCTTGTTTGAAGCTCGCTTGAAGCTCTTGCAGCTTTTCAGAGGCTTTAATTTAGCTTTAGCTTAGCTTTGTTTTGGAGAAATTGCAAGTGTGAGATATCGACAAACACACAGGGCATCGGCCAAGCTTCAACAAAGCATCAAAAGAGCCTCATTGAAGCAACACCGAAGCATCATTGAAGCACCACTGAAGCCTCATCGAAGCACCACTGAAGCCTCATCAAAGCACCACTGAAGCCTCATCAAAGCACCACTGAAGCCTCATTGAAGCACCACTGAAGCCTCATCGAAGCACCACAGAAGCCTCATCGACGCACCACTGAAGCCTCATCGAAGCACAACCGAAGCCTCATCGAAGCATCATCAAAGCCTCAATAAAGCACCACTGAAGCCTCATCGAAGCACCATGGAAGCCTCATTGAAGCACCACCGAAGCCTCATCGAAGCACCACCGAAGCCTCACACTGAAGCTTCATCAGCCTCAAAAACACATCATAAAAGCTTGTTGAAGCAGTAGGGGCTTTAATGTGTGTTGAAGTCAAAGCAAGCGTAAACGAGACAAATCTGCCTGTCTGTCCCTATGACATTTCTCACTCTATAGTACAAGCAGTAAGGTGTCACTGCACTGCTGGCCCCTATGCTGCTGAGTCTCAATTGCTAGTGATGGGTGCGACAGGTGGAGCCATTCCATTGGGTCAGACAGGCAGCCTCTTAGCAATCCCACTGCTAGCCATTTCTACAAATTGCCGACAGCAGGATCATAGCGGCAGAGTCTCTCCACTGTCAGAATACACTGATCAGCATCTGCAGCCACTGTTCAAGAAAAGTTTTCCATCATGTCTCTTCGAAAAAGTAGATTAAACAGCAGCATTCCTTCCCGGTCCTTGCTGAACCAACCAAATTTGGATCGGTGGATGGCCAGCTTGAAGAAAGCTCAGAGACAAATGATGCCTGTGAGACGCAGCAGTGGAGTGTGAATTCCAGTATTTATGGGTGGTCTTCCAGCTAATTCTGCTGACAAATTTCTGGCATGCTCCGGCTATCTTAAAGCAATGTTTCTCCATTCTATGCTGCATTCAAGAGGAAGCCACTAGCAAATCATGTGAACTCAACTATGTACTTGTTTTTTTCTCTGGCTCGCCCTCTTATAATAGTGGCCATTCAAAGCGGCTCCAGGAATGTGTTGACAACTGCCACCTACAATCCATCCTTTTCCTTTTAATACGCTGAAGTACAGACTAATATTCTTCTGCCAAACGCATGTTTGCAAACCGGGGACAATATTTTCTTTTTTAATGGAAAAATGAAATATTTATTTGTGTTGACATGTCACCTGTGCTTTGCTTCCAGAGGGAAAACTGTTAGTATATTGGGTAAGAATGACTTTATATTCACTTGTGTTTAAGGGCCGGTCCATACCAGGAATCACACAGGAACGCACTTTCTGCGCGATTCCTGTGCGATTTAAACATCCCACCAAAAGTAATGCATGTACTACTTTAAAAAACACCCTGCAACCAGATCTGTACCAGGCAATCCGGTGCAGGCAAAAGCACTGCATTTGCGACCTGCATTTGGGGTGTCTGTAGCAGAGGTAGGCAACCTGTGGCCCTCCAGCTATTGTTGAACTACATTTACCATGAGGCATTGCACGGCTGGCAGTTACAATTACTCCCAGAGGCATGATGGGACTTGTAGTTCTGCAACAGCTGGAGGGCCGCAGGTTGCCTACCCTTGGTCTGTAGGCAGGTAGTGTTTCGCACTGCCCCAGCCGGGAAGTTCAGAGTTAATTGTGCTTCCAGAGTTTTTCTTGGAAGGTTTTCCTGGGGTCTAATCCCCCGGTCCTGAATCCTATAAAAGGGACAGAGGCCCGGACCCTCGAGGAGGAGCTGCTAGACATGTGCAGAGCGAAAAAAAATTGTATAGTTTTGTTACTCTTCCATTCGTTATTTACATAAATTCGTTTAGTTAGATTAATTTCATTCTTTTAATCCATTTTCGGAATTTGTTTAGTTTATTCGTTTTCAAATCGATTTTGAATAGTTTTCAAATTCAAATCTTTTTCAAATTTGAATCGTTTTTGAATTGCAGAGTCAGTGCTAGGTGCATAGCAGGACTCCATTCCATTACTGGAAGGCACACGCACCTAGTGCATTACCAAAAAACATTTATTTAACTACTTCTGGACCGACCTGTTGCTTACAAGTTAAAATCAGTATTTTATGCTAGCAAATTACTTAGAACACCAAACATTATATATATATATATTTTTTTTTAGCAAAGACCCTAGAGAATAACATGGCGGTCGTTGCAATATTTTATGTCACACGGTTTTTGCGCAGCTGTCTTTCAAATGTAATTATTTTGTGAAAAAATTATTTTTTTGAATTAAAAAATAAGAAAACAGTAAAGTTAGCCCAATTTTTTTGCATATTGTGAAAGATAATATTATGCTGAGCAAATAGATACCTGACATGTTACGCTTTAAAATTGCGCACACTTGTGGAATGGCGACACACTACAGTACTTAAAAAATCTCCATAGGCGATGTTTAAAAAAATGTAATAATTACCTGTTTAGAGTTACAGAGGATGTCTTTTGGTAGAATTATTGCTCTTGTTCTAACGATCACGGCGATACCTCACATGTGTAATTTGAACACCGTTTACATTTGCGGGCGCGACTTACGTATATATTTTCTTTGGTGCGCAAGCTCACGGGGACATGTACGTTTTAAAAAAAAAACATGAATACAGCATATTTCTGTCCACACTGTTCAGCATTGTATGTTTTTATGGCCTACTATTATTTGCCATTTTGTGAGTATCCATTATTTATCGATTCTATTATTAACCACTTCGCGCTAAACACGTGATTAGGTTGAAGTGGTTGTGGTATATACAGCTGACGTGTTTCGGGGGTGCCCCCTTAGCTCTGAGGAAGGGGGTGCGCCCCCGAAACACGTCAGTTGTATACTTCACAATGTGATTATGGCACATTTGTGTCTACACTGTTCAGCATTGTGTGTTTTTATGGCCTACTATTATTTGCCATTTTGTGAGTATCCATTATTTATTGATTCTATTATTGAATAAATATTTTTTGGTAATGCACTAGGTGCGTGCGCCTTCCATTTTATCTTGTTTTTGTAGTATAAATGTATCTAAACCCAAAAACAAACATTTAGGGCTCATTCACATGTGTGGCTATACTGCCAGCCCTCTGAAGAAAAACACTACAACACAGGCATTCTACAGGTTTGAAAAAACATAAGCTCAAAAAACTGTGATATCACATAGAAATGATTGTGCACACTAAAAATCGAATCTTTACTTAACTTGTGATATTGAGTTTTGTTTTTTATTTAAAAAAATAACAAACATGTCATACTTAGCTGCTCTATGCAGTGGTATTGCACAGAGCAGCCCCGTCCCCTCCATCTCCTGATTGGCGCACTGGCTGTGATTGACAGCAGTTGGAGCCAATGGCTACTGCCGCTGCCAAAAGCCAATCAGGAGTGTGAGTCCCCAGAGAGGCAAGGCTCTCCTGGATGTCGCTGGATAGAGAGGGGGCTCAGTTTAGTATTAGGGGGGCTGCAGCACACAGAAGGTTTTTTACCTTCATTGATGGAATCCACCCATCCATTACAACCACTTTAAGGGCCCATTCACATCTGAGCATTTTGTAGCTTGAATATGCTTAAAGCCTGAAACTACAAAATGCTGGAGGGGAAAAAATCAATGATTCTCTATGGAGATGGTTCACATCTCTACTCAAAAATGCCTGAAGCCAAGGCATTTGGAGGAATTTTTGTCGTGCCTAATCGGGCAGATTTGGGCATTTGTATCCCCATAGAAATTAATGGAAACGCACGATTCAGGCGTTTTTGCGCATTTTGTCGCACTTTTTTTTGCACGATTTTCAGCTGAAATAAAAGCTAAAAAAAGCTGAACCACCTAGCAACAAATGATACGATATAGTATTCTCTATTGTCTAGTACTAAAATGGCAAAAGCCCAAAAACACTGCACACAGACGTGCAAAAGCGATCCAAAGTCGCGAGTAAAAACGCCGGAAAAAAAGCTGAAAGACGCGACGCTCAGGTATAAATGCAGCCTAAAGTGAAACTTCACTCTCTCAATCAACATTGACTGTTTTTAATCCTTATGCTGCTAGCATTAGTAAATTGATAGGGAAGTATATCGTATTTATTTGTTTCACATTTTTTACATCTCTTCAGTAATTTCTTTAGAAATTCGCACCATGTATGGCCAGCCTAACCCTATTACAGGCAGCAAAGATAGCATGGGAGAGCCATGCCTTGTTGTCTCCATGTGCTTTCCGGCCAATACACCTACTAATACAAATGAATGGCTGTACCTTTACCTGCGCATGTGTGTACTGTGCTTCTGTCCTTTCACATTTAGGGAGGCGTACATGCATGCGTAGATGAGCACTAATGCAGGAGCTGTCAGCATTTACCTGAGCATGACATGTACAACCATTCACTTATCTTGGTACATGTTAGATCATTCAGACAAATAAACTTTCAGAATTACAGATACATCACGTGCTTGCTCCTGATGAGTAGCTCAAAGCTACGAAAC
>BLSH010433208.1:608175-621062 GCA_018402905.1 Glandirana rugosa
GGGGGTGACAGTCTTATGCGATTAGTCATGACGTCGGCTAACCGACGTCGTGACTACTTTCGTTTGAGAAGGTTGTTCGACCAAGTACTCTTCAACTGGTAATCTAGCTGAAGAGTTCTTTCCCTTGTTGGTATCTACCTAGATTTAAACAGGTCAGAGACGACTTGGCTGGTTTATAGCTAGGTGGATGTCGTATCCGCACGCGTGTCCCACACGGCTCACACGGACCAGTGTGGGATTACGTCCGCCCCTCTACCGTTTCTAGAGGGAGAATGGTCGAGACGGTAGTCTCTTCACGAATACGTGAAGGAAAGTGACGGGGCCGTACGTCTCGTTACACAACCCCGGTATATATACATCTGTGTGGGTGTACGTACACACAAACTCGAAACCCCACGTGTGGGATTACGTTATCCGACACGTGTGGATACTAGATATCGGTTGGAATTGTTCCCTTTCTTGAGAAGTCGATCTAATGGTCAACTTCTCATGAACCAGCTTGTTGGAAGAGTTTGCTTTCATCAGTGCTGCAGCCAATCGGCTGCAGTACTGATTAGCGTATTCTGACAGTGGGGGAGTATTGCTGTCAGAATACAGTGAAACAGTGGAGAGGATTCCCCCATCCACCATTAATGTGTGAATAGGAGAATTGGTTACATTTTTTTTTGTTCAGCTATCAGCCATGTATGGCCAGCTTAAAGAGTAACTCCACTTTTGTTGAGAAAAAAACATTCCCCTATGGGTGATCTATATACATTGCAGGGATTTTAACAAACTTTGTTTCAGATTCCTACCTTATGTTATTTTGAAGAAATAGCTGTTTGTTTATCGGTGTCCATGTACTAAGTGAATCTGTATGGGGGTGGTTTGAAAATTATCAATCAGCTGCTGCACCTGCAGGGCTCTAATGAGGAAATTGGCAAGGTCAGCATTCCTTTAGACATGATTTCCCTTTGGGCGCAGTTCACCAAAAATGACATTTTTTGTTGCAGGGGGTGCCAAAAATATAACTTGTAGCTTACTACAGACTTCTGGGAAAATCAGTGAGCTAATTAAGCCAATCACACAAGGAGGAAATTACATTTTCAGTCGGCGTTCTGTTTACTGTCTGTGTAAAGAACACCTCCAGGTAGCCATATTGCATTGCATTTTACAGAAAATTACAGCGCTGCAGCTTGAAAAGGAAAGGTATTTTTAATAACATTCAATTACAATGTCGCAATTGTATAAGCTATATTATTTTTTCTATTTGCTATTTTTTTCCCCATGAAAGTGGAGTTACCCTTTAAGTGTTTTGTTCTGACTGCATATAGTCAATTAGGCAACCAACTTAATAATAGGTCAGACCTTTGTGTTCTGTGATCATTCTTTACTGTCTCGTGGATAAATAGATACCGGATTTATTTTTAATTCTTTTTATATATAATTTATAATTTTGTAGAATACTTGCAACTGAAACACTATAGGTTTTTTTGTCTGCTCACTGCTTCTGCAAACAGTGTGATTCCAGCTAACAAAAGATTGGCAGCATGAAGGAATATTTGCGATCAGCTGTTTTTCATTCCTGCAGTACCCTGTTATTATAAACAGAAGGTGAACAGGCAGGCTGTGTCAGTAGAATTCTAAAGTTGCTTTTCCGCTGAAGAAATCTAGCGACTATATCTGTGTTCCCAACACACAGACAACAGAGGGCAGTATTGAGTTATCAGATTTCAAATTAAACAGTAGCAAATCAGTTTTAGCTCAAGTGGAAAAGAAGACTTGACAATAATTCAGCATTTGCTCATATTTTAATATTTATGATTATTATGCATTTATAGCCATGTTACAAAATATTAATTTTCATGGCTGTACTTCAAGATGCACACTTTTTTTTTACAATGCAATTACATTATTAACAGTTATGACACTCTGAGCACATCATTAAAAATGTATCATTTTACAGTCCTAAGATTAACTGTATACAGCACTGTGCATCCTTTTATATGTAATGCTTAATCATCAGGCAAACAGCCTATGCAATGCTGTTATATATCCTATTATTAAATATCATTTAAAATTATATATATATATTTTTTTTTTCTAAAGTTTTTCTTTTAACCATTTTGTCTGAATGCAAACTGATATATCACTTTAATATATTCCAATAATATTTATTTTCTCTATCTCTGCTGGAAATCTGTTCCATTCCACACTTTCAACTCTCTTTTGGTAAAATAAAGGTTCAGGTTTTTTTTTAAATAACAAACATGTTATACTTACCTCCTCTGTGCAGTGGTTTTGCACAGAGTGGCCCCAATCCTCCTCTTCTGGGGTCCCCCTGCGGCACTCCTGCCTCCTAAAAAATAAATAAAGCACTCCCCCTCGGGGGACCCCTGCGGGCGCGCTCCCATGTCCTGCTGCTGCGTCCATTGACACAGACCGCAGGACTCAGCCCCGCCCCCTGTCTCCCCCCATGCACCTGGCACCCTGCATGTAGATTAGGGGCCGGGCTCATGGATTAGGGGGGCAGCGCCCCTGCTCTTAGTTTGAGATCACCCCCCCCCATTCTTGATCTTAGCTTCATAATAAAAATACTGCCCTGTTGAACCCTATACACACATTCAATGTATTACAACATTTAAAGGCCAATTATATTGTTGCATTATAAAACATGCGTTGCAATCCAACTTCCCCTTCATAATAGTAGTGGCTGTTCCCATCTCCCATACCATATTGAAAAGATTGCATTTTCTTTTTCTGCATTTTAGTGCATTGGGAGAAAAATAAAAGCCAATTGCAGCACATCAAAATGCATATAGCATGTGTTTCATGTGCGTTCGCAATAGGTATTACCATACTTTGGTCAATGGCTGTTAACCCTATCCAGTCTGAATTCAAAATTCAAAAATGCATTGAAACCACGTGTCAATGCGCACTAATAAAATTCACGTGGATGCAAGACAACGCATCGGCCCACTACTACAAGAAAATGCACTTTAATGCATACATAATCATGTCCTGAGATGATTTGGCAAACATTGTTATGAAGACTTTGTGATGATATCTTAGTTTCTCTGTTCTCATAACACTCAGTAGTAGAACTAAATGCAGATACAGCTGGGCTGCATTCAAACACATGGAAGACACATTAATGGATATCAAAGCGTGTGCATTCTTTTCCAGAAAGTGTGTGAAACCGGAATATAACATGGAAAGTGTGAAGCCTGGCCAAAGAACTGTGCAATGTGTTGTTTCTCTCTTGTGTTGTTCTGTTTGGCATTATTGTGCAACAGATCATTAATACGTTCTCAAACTAACCAGCTTTAACCATTTAAGGACCGGAAGGATTTCCCCCTTAACCTCCCTGGCGGTATGATTATGTCAGGAATTTTGTTCCAAAAGCGGTACGATTATTTTGCATGGAAATTTGGGGTTTTATATTGTAGGCCTGCAATTCTTAGGAATAACTCACTTAAATCTGTCCAAACAACAGTCTAGTAATGGCGGCAATCAGCAATTTTTAGCATGACTGCGACATTGCGATGGACAGATTGGACACCTAACTGACATTGTTGACACTTTTTTGGGAACCAGTGACAGTATTACAGTAATCAGTGCTAAAAATATGCACTGTTATTGTACTAATGGCACTGGCAGGGAAGGGGTTAACATCAAGGGTGATCAAAGGGTTAACTGTGTTCCCTGGGAGGTGTTTTCTAACTGTATGGGGGACTGTGTGACTGGGGAAACACACAGATACGTCTTCCTGCATAGCAATAAGACAGGATTTGTGTGATCTCCCCTGTCAGAACGGAGATCTGCCTTGTTTACACAGGCAGATCCCCGTTCTGTCACTGAGGGGAACATTCACAGATGGCCGGTGGATATTGAGTCCGCCCCACCCGCTGATTGGCTCCCGTGCAGCTACGTTGATTCGTGGGAACAGACCACCTTGCCACAGTAGAATGACGGCGGCTGGTCTTTAAGTGGTTAATCTGGCCGTACAGATATCGAAAGCAGGGGCGCTGAATTTGGATCCATGTATGGGAACTGTGGTTGTACAGAAGTCGACCTACCGATCAACTCCTGTACAACCGCCCTGTCGGATTTTCCCTACTCAGTCAGCGTCGCAAGCCAAACACTGAACCACACTGGAAGCCATTAATGTGAGAGGCACTATATAGCTATTGGATTTCCCTCCCCTCTCTGTTGATTTATTTATATATCTTGGCAGCCCCTATGGATACCGTTGTTTCTTTAGGACTGTTTAAAATCTGTATATGACCTTTCCCCCTTTTTTGCTTTTTATATATATTTTTGGGTCCTTTCCTTGATTTATTGTAGATCATTGGTGGCATATGGACATACTTCCTCTGGTGATTATTGGACCCATAAGGGTGTTGCTATGTGAAGGAGCACAGGACCAGAGGGTAGGTTTCTAGGTCAGTTTGTCCGGTAGTTATGTTTGGAATGACAACTGCATTTTTTATCCTATTATTAACATTGTCATCTCTTTTCTATTTTGACCGCACAGGTCCTTCTATAGCAGGGGTGTCCAACCTTTTGACTTTCTTGGGCCACATTGGCAATGGAGGAATTTTCTTGGGCCACACATAAAATACACTAACAATAAGGATAGCTGATGAGCAGAAAAAGTAAGACAGATTACAAGTTAAAAGCAATACTAAAGGTCCCCTTTTGTAAAATAACAAATGTGTCATACTTACCTCCTCTGTGCAGCAGTTTTGCACAGAGTGGCCTCGATCCTCCTCTTCTGTGGTCCCCCAGCGGTGCTCCTGGCTCCTCCTCTTCTCGAGTGCCCCGTCCATTGACACAGACAGCAGGACCCGGTCCCGCCCCCTGGCTCCCGCATCACTGGACTTGATTGACAGCAGCGGGAGCCAATGGCTCCCCTGCTATCAATCTATCCAATGAGGACTGGAGCTGGAGTTGCTAGGCTCGTCCCTGGCGCGGGAACGATCGGGCTCAGGTTAGTAATCGGGGGCTCTGGGGGGCTGCTGTAACAAAAAAGGTTTTTCACCTTAACCACTTCAGCCCCGGAATGATTACCCCTTTAGGACCAGAGCACTTTTTGCAATTCGGCACTACGTCGCTTTAACTGACAATTGCGCAGTCATGTGACGTTGTGCCCAAACGAAATTGACACCCTTTTTTTCCCCACAAATAGAGCTTTCTTTTGGTGGTATTTGATCACCTCTGCGTCACTTTTGATCACCGCTATAAACAAACAAAGTGTGACAATTTAGCAAAAAAAACAATATTTCTTACTTCTTGTTAAAATGCATATCCAAAAAAAAAAAACAAACAGATCCCCGTCCTGTTACTGCGGGGGAGCGATCGCGGGTAGCCGGCAGACATTGAGTATGCCCTACCCGCTCCTTGGCTCCCCCTCTACACAGTGAGCGTGGGTGCGCGCCTCCGGGGGGCGTGCCCACGATTTGCGATCTCGCAGCCACCGCCAGGTGACATCGGTATGCAATATCGAGCCAAGTTGCCGCTGTCAAGACACGGCGGGCAGTCGGCAACTGGTTAATGCATGGAATACATTAATGTGAAAAACCGGGAGGGTTTACAACCCCTTTAACAATCACTAATATAGATAATGTACTTATTTTGAGAAATAAAACTTTTTGTAAATTTTTTGTAATATTTTTTATAAGTAAAAGAGGGCAACATCAAACTAGTGCTATATTTGACATTATTTTGAAAAACTAGCGACTCAATATCTGGTTCAATGGATGTAGTAGCAATGCTCAAGGTCATCATCAGATATTTTGAGACGAGAAATGTTGCTTCATGTTTCCCGATCTATAAGGAGCTTTTGATTCTTCCATATTGCCTGAACCCTCCTACAGTTCTTTTGCTATAATTAGGCAGAAATGTCCACAGGTGGACATAAGAGAAGAACTAAATAATGAAAAAGTTATCATAATTTATACATTTTGAGCTTGGTGCTACTACCTCTAGTCCTGCTTGTCCTAGGCATTGGCCTATGAGTCCCATAGCAAATACACTGCTCAGTGGCTAGGGAAATACCATTGGATAGAAGTGTTATCTGCATCTTGGTACCCAGTGAAATAAAAGTCACTTAAAAAGATTCACTGGTGGTATGCCCCTTCTTCTGTACTTAAATACACAGTCATTGCCTGTCAAAATCAACGGCTCAAATATCAACCCGTCCCCCCAAGCCAAGGTCCTAGGTGTAATTCTGGACTCTGAACTATCCTTTCGGTCCCACATCTGATCACTGTCCAACGCTTGCCGTCTCAACCTCCGCAACATCTTCAAGATACGCCCCTTCCTAACCAATGACACCACAAAGCTTCTTATCCACTCCCTGGTCATCTCTCGCCTCGACTACTGCAACTCCCTCCTCATTGGCTTACCTCTAAATAGGCTATCCCCCCTTCAGTCCATCATAAGCGCTGCTACCAGGCTCATCCACCTTACAAACTGCTTGACGTCTGCTACCCCTCTCTGCCAATCCCTCCATTGGCTGCCACTCAACCAACACATTTAATTCAAAATACTAACAATAATTTACAAAGTCATCCACAACCTGACCCCCAACTACATCACTAACCTGATCTCAAAATACCAACCAAATCGATCTCTTCGCTCCTCCCAAGACCTCCTGCTCTCTAGCTTCCTTGTCACCTCCTCCCATGCTCACCTCCAGGACTTCTCCCGAGCCTCTCCCATCCTCTGGAATGCTCTACCCCAATCTATCCGACTTTCTCCTACTTTGTCCACTTTTAGACAATCCCTGAAAACTCCTCTATTCAGAGAAGTCTCTGGCCCCCACCTAACAACTGTACATTTATTTTGTCCATCAGAAGATCCCCCACAGTTATTACCTCTTGTATCTTTTGCCTTCCCTCTTAGATTGTAAGCTCTAATGAGCAGGGCCCTCTGATTCCTACTGTATTAAAGTGTATAGTATTTGTACTGTCTACTCTCTAGTTGTAAAGTGCTGCATAAACTGTTGGTGCTATATAAATCCTGTATAATAATAATAATAACAATAATGATACTAATTGCCAGGGGCTTTTTCTATTCAACTATCATACAACTGTGTGAAGCAAACCAATCTGAAATGTTGCTGAGCAGATAGAAAAAAACACAGTTTATTACATTTATGTATTCATTACATGGCAAACAGATAAATAGATAAAATATGTAAATGAGACCTGCTCAATTATTTCCATTTCTGTCCATTTATTCCTTAAATTTACATAACTCTTTAAGACAGCACAGCCAACCTGGAGACCAGACTTTACTGTAGTTATGTAGTACAGCTAGATCTTGTCCTTGCCCCCAGTCTGTAGTTGGACAGGGAAGAAGAAGCAGCAGACTGATGAGCTACTCTGCTCTCTCCTTCTATCAGCATGTTTCTTATTAACACATGAGCGCAACAACACATCTGATTGGTTTCTTGTGCTGCTTCTTCCCCTCCCCTCTCTTATTTGCTCCCTTTTGGTTTGTTAAATATGCCATTAAAAGTGTTTTGTTATATAAAAGTAGTATAAAAGTATAAAAATACATTTTGGTCTTGTCAGATATTCAGAGCTACCCTGTGCCCTGTGTACACATCATATTGACTACAGAATTATTTGGGTATATAACATGAACATGAGAAGAAGGGGTGTGATTCAGTAGTTTAGCAAAAGCTAAACATGGTAGGGCTGATACCACTCAATCCACAATAATGCTGTGTGTTGTCAGTCCACAACAAATTAGGAGCTGTGTGAATTTAGGGATAAAACATAAGGAAATGTGCAAGAATTGCAAAGATGTAATACATGTGTTTTTTTTTTGTTTTGCCCTAACATACACTTTAATATTTCATTATATTATGTGGGAGATCTGCCTGTATGTATATATTATTGGGGAGACATCTGAAATGATCCTGGAAAAGCTATGTGTGCTCCTCACATTTGCTATGCTGACCATTCAATATTTGAATATATACTTCTCAAAACTGAAAATCAGCCTGTATACAGGTTGGTGAATGGAGGAAAAGGTCTTAAATACCTTTTCTTTGCAGAAAATCAACATATATGGCACCTTTACTCTCTCTGGTAACCTCCAGGGCCATCTTAAAAGCATCATGGGCCCCTAGGCAAAGTAATGCACTGGGGCCCCTACCAGCCTGCCCCAATTTACACACATATTCTCAAGAATAAATAGATGATAGAATTTAAACATATATTTATGGGTACTTTCAATAAAATCGATTTTAATCAATAAGAAAACATGCCATTAATCAAAGACTGATCAACACAAAGGGCATAGTATAGGGGGATGCAGAAGGGCACAGTATGGGGGGGGGGGTCAGAAGGGCACAGTACGGGAAGGGGGGTCAGAAGGGCACAGTACAGGGGGTTCAGAAGGGCACACTGCCCAGGGGTGCCCATGCATTAAGACAGCCCTGGTAACCTCTCTCTATGAAATAAAAGAGAAGTTCAGATTAGAGATGGAGAGGAGAGATGTACGAGATGAGAAAACAGAAGATTATTAAAGGGCTTGTCAACCCCAAACTATTTTTTTTGCTTATGTGGGTTTGAGTTAATTTGCCTTTTGACTTTTTTTTTGCAAGGACTGCACAGTCAAGGTTATCCAGTTAATGATCCTAGTGCTGCCTCTCTACCAGCTTTGAGCTTTCCCCCCTGCAAGAGAGGCTTAAGTTCGACGGTCGTATGCAAACGGTCGTACGACAGCTCGTTGTATGATCATCCAACCATTGGTATGCGCAATTAGAACAGCCGACGTACGATGGTCGTACAACAGAAGTTGTATGAGCAAACAAGAAAACTTTGGTAGTACCAACACGCGGTCGTAAGACCGTTGTATCATGTGTACAGAGAAGTTGGTCCAACAAGTTGTACTGTGCAAAACACGCATGCTCAGAAGTCAGGAACGCCCGAAAGTGTCCGTTCGTTCCTCATTCACAAATTACATGTACCTGAACTTTCTCTTTATACGTTCATTACACGTCACTACATTCGGCTTGATCGTACGATCGTGTAGTGAATGTCAGTTCACAAGTTACATGGTCCAACATACGATTTGGTCCGTTTGGTCGTATGACCGTCAAACCATGTGTACGAGGCTTTAGGCAGGCCATACGTTTTGCAATTTTCTTTCCTTCAAACACAGGTTGAAGGAAAGAAAACTGCTTGAGCCCCTCATCAACACAGTCAGTGTTGATGGGGGAATCCCTCCCGCAGTGCTATTGTATTCTGCTGGTGGGAGCGCAGGGAGCCTTTCCCGCTGGCTATGATTTGGTGAAAAAGACTGGTTGTACTGAAGTCAGTCAATGGATTAACTTCAATACAATCAGCCTGCTCATAGGCGGATTGAAATTCAATCGCTTCCTGCTGAATCGGCCAAATTTCGATCCGTCTATGGCTGGCTTTACTCCTCCAATTGCTGTAGAGTGAGTCTCATTACTGCTGCTTCATTTTATAAACCAACCAAATAAATGAAAGAATGTGACCTACTAACATTGATTACCCACTAACCATGTTATCTATTAACATTGAATGCAAAAAAAATCTAACTAATTTAAAAGAAAGAGTAAGAAGGACACTTTACACTTGTGATGTTCTTTCAATTTCTCACCTACTCTAGAAAAAATGAAATCTAAGATTGTATTAGTTGATATGAGAAATAAAAACGAATTAAGCTATAAAGAAACATGGGTGCACAAAGTAGAAAAGTACGAATAAAGGAGACATGCAAAAGCACAAGAAATGAATCAGAAAGCAGAAGGGGAAAGGAAAGAAAGAAGCAGATAAAGAATTACATCAAGTGGGTGCAAGAATAGAGAAGAGAAGAAGGAAACAAGAGATGCTGGGGTTGGAAAAGGCAAGATTATGGGGAAGGGTAGGAAAAGAGAGATGAAAGAAAGATGATAAAGAAGTTGTTAGAAAAGGCAAATTGGCTTATTTTATTTAAAGTGGTTGTCAACCTGTGACAACCACTTTAACCTACAGGTAAGCCTAGAATAAGGCTTACCTGTAGGTGCACTGCATATCTCCCAAACCTGTACGGTTCAAGAGATATGCAGTGTTTTGCATGTGCCGACGTCATGTCGGCACATGCGCAGTGAAGAAGCGGCCTCAATGCCGTTTCTCTACTGACCAGGGGCGTCGTTAGGGTGTGGCTATGGGGGCTACAGCCCCAAATCTAAAGTCATTAGCCCCGAGTGTTGACCGTCGGCCAGCGGGGTTCATTTTAATTTGCTAAAAAAGCCCGCACACAGCAGCGGCGGTAGCCGCACTTAATTTTCTTTGTGATGCGGCTAGAGCAGCACCACCCACTGCTTATCCTCCTTCAGGCTGCTTCAGTGAGCGGCTGAGCACGGAGAGATATGTGAGAGGGCAGGCAGGCTATGCCTGAGGGCGGCGGTCTGGGATTTTCGCGCCCACCTGCTGTGCAGAAGCTGCCTTGTGCGTGGTCAGGTGTGCTGATTGCTGAACCTGGCTAAGGACTGAAGCTGCCTGTCTCGTGCCTCGTGGTGTGCTGCTGGAAGGGAAGGCTGAAGCTGCCTGTCTCATGCCTCATGGTGTGCTGCTGGAAGGTAAGGCTGAAGCTGCCTGTCTCATGCCTCATGGTGTGCTGCTGGAAGGTAAGGCTGAAGCTGCCTGTCTCGTGCCTCGTGGTGTGCTGCTGGAAGGGAAGGCTGAAGCTGCCTGCCTCGTGCCTCGTGGTGTGCTGCTGGAAGGGAAGGCTGAAGCTGCCTGCCTCGTGCCTCGTGGTGTGCTGCTGGAAGGGAAGGCTGAAGCTGCCTGCCTCGTGCCTCGTGGTGTGCTGCTGGAAGGGAAGGCTGAAGCTGCCCTGCCTCGTGCCTCGTGGTGTGCTGCTGGAAGGGAAGGCTGAAGCTGCCCTGCCTCGTGGTGTGCTGCTGGAAGGGATGGCTGAAGCTGCCTGCCTCGTGGTGTGCTGGAAGGGAAGGCTCAGTTAGGGCTGAAGCTGCCTGCCTCGTGGTGTGCTCTGTGCAGGAAGGGAAGGCTGAAGCTGCCTGCCTCGTGGTTTGCAGGAAGGGAAGGCTCAGTCAGGGCTGAAGCTGCCTGCCTCATGCCTCGTGGTGTGCTCTGTGCTGGAAGGGAAGGCTGAAGCTGCCCTGCCTCGTGGTGTGCAGGAAGGGAAGGCTCAGTCAGGGCTGAAGCTGCCTGCCTCGTGCCTCGTGGTGTGCTCTGTGCTGGAAGGGAAGGCTGAAGCTGCCTGCCTCGTGGTGTGCAGGAAGGGAAGGCTCAGTCAGGGCTGAAGCTGCCTGCCTCGTGCCTCATGGTGTGCTCTGTGCTGGAAGGGAAGGCTGAAGCTGCCTGCCTCGTGGTGTGCAGGAAGGGAAGGCTCAGGGGGGCTGAAGCTGCCTGCCTCGTGCTGACCCTGTGCCGTGACTGGCGGCTTCCGCGCACAGAGCCGGAGTCGCGGCCCCTGAATGAAGAGGGGCAGAAGATGGACGCGGTCTGGAGCGGGGACATCGCTGGACACCGCAGGCTTCATTTTTAGGTGAGTGGCACATAATGGGCTACTATGCGATGCATAGTAGCCCATTATGCTTCTACTTTACAGGGTTATATTGAGGAAGTAAACCCAATCTGGGTTTACTTCCTCTTTAATAAGGTAGTGCTGAAAAACAAACATGATAATGAGCAAAGTCTATTCCCAGAATATACCAGTTTATTCCCAATATATACCAGCAGGCTTCACTTAAAGAAAACCATGTTGCCAGACCATTCATTTGAGCAACAATCTCCCCATAATATTTATGTGCATGTAAAATTTGTAGACATTTTATGTATCTGTAAAAGCCACCTTTTTGTAGACATCCAAAAGCCCCGGGATCGCTGATGGGTGCTGCCACCTTGGACGCAATGTCAGCAGCCCGAGCAGAATTAAACCTGTCACTCAAATGACACTCTAGCAAGGGTAGGCAACCTTGTCACAACTGCTGTTGTGGAACTAAAAGTCCCATGAAGCAATGTAAGACTATGACAGCCACAGACACGACTCTCAGTGGCAGGGCCCTGATGGGATTAGGAGTTTTACCACAGCTAGAGCGCTGAGGTTGCCTATCCCTGCATAGTATTCTCCTCCCCTGGCAGCTACAAAAAAGTATAAAGAACGTAGGAAGGGTAGGGGAGGGGCAGAGGAGCTGGGCCAGCCCAGAGAGCAATTAGACATTCCCAGAAGAGGAAAGAACTATGATTTGCTGAGGAATTGACTCTTCCTGGACTCAGCTTTGCTAGAATGTTTGTTTAGCTAGAAAGTTCAAAGACACATTGCAAGTGAATAAAAATAATTTATGGAAAGGAAAAACACTGCAATTAAGCATTTAAAATACTTGATTTTTCTCTGCTTTTCAAGTTATTTTGTACAGTAAATTCACCCATCGACACACTTATACTCACTTTCTCATACTTGATTTACTAAAGGCAACTTGACTGTTTACTTTGCAAAGTGCAGTTGCCCAGAGCTTAGTAGATGAGGTAAAGGTTCACTTTGCAAAGAATACCCATGCAAGGGAAATAAAAAAAAAAAAACATAATTTTTGCTTGCACATGATTGGATGATGGAAGTCAGCAGAGCTTCTGCTCCTTTACAAAGCTCTGGAGCAACTGCATCATGCAAACTACACAGTGTATTTGCCTTTAGTAAATCAACCCCATTGTTTCTTCTTTGGAGATGGGAGTCAAATACAACTATCTATGTGAGTTCCATGTCAGATGGAGTCGGAGCTTACACAAGTTTGATGACATTGTACTATTCCTCAGGTGAAATGTTTAGGTTTGGGAAGTTGCAATCCCTTCCATACCCCAAAGGACCAGATATCTGGCACAGCTCTAGAGGAACAGTGTGGGGGGGGGGGGGGGCGA